>OX422215.1:653422927-654022927 GCA_949130495.1 Sambucus nigra | reverse complement strand
TAAGGGTTTCAATTCTTCAATCCCGAGTCTTTCAGTGGTAATTTTTTTTTGGTTTAACTCGACTTATTGGGAAAAGGTTGGATAATGCAAAAAAAGTCAGATTTGTTTTAATCCTTACAATCTCAAATATATGTAAGTAGTTAAATTAATTATTTCCACATGAATAAACAAATATTAATTACATTATATACTATATAATTATGACAATATTCATTTTATAGGTTCCATTGTGTATTGATTGTCATTGATTTGTCCGCAAGAACTATTTATTAGTTGGATTCATTGAATACGGTATTGAGTGACAAATATAATATGTATATCACTACGTGTGTATAATATAATTTTCAATTTTGTTTGACGTGAATTATGAGTACAATATTATTGCGATCTCCTAATACATATCTTTGAATTCTTTTTACATGTAGTGCGATTAACGCATTGAGCATTGACAAGAAAAGGTAGAACACATCATGGAGTTGTATTAAGGTAAATTTCATCATATAACTCTCATATAACTGCTATTATATAACATGTATGTTGTTGTTATGAGATAAAGTATCCTTAAAGTTGGCTGAATTCTACGATTCGACCTACGGGGCTTAACACCTTCGGGAACTGATTTATCCACCACTTTGACTTTAGTTGAATTCCCTCCAGACAGTGTAACTTTTCCCTGTTCAGCCGTTTGGATTTCGCCGTTTATGAAGGAATCTTCTTAGAAGCATTAGATGAATTATTCTTAATGCCCCGTTTAGAAACAAAATGCTTGCTTACTTCCATAGTTTTCGTTTTCTTTCCAGGCTTAGGAACACTAAAAATATTTCCTTGGCCTTCTTTGGTCTTCTGATCACTTCTCATTATTCTAAGTGCACCAACCTTGTTCTCGCCGACCCTAGTGTTCTAACCTACACTTATCCATCCCTTTAACCCCGATAATAGGGATGCCACGCTTTACTCACTTTTCTTGTGGATCTTATGATGTAGTTCGCAATGCTAGTTTTTTTATATTATAATCTATCATCGCTATTTTTAGGATATTATTATGTATATAACTAGATGTTAGATAGTTTTTAGATATCATCAGGTAGTTCACACACTAGCTAGTTTTTGAATATGAGGTAGCTCACATCAATATTTATTTATTATAAATATCTTGATGTATATCAAGTTAGTGATAGTTATGACCTTAGTTGTTATTTATTTACAAGGGTTGATTTAACCTCAAATAATAGTTGCCCATTTATGGAGTAATATTTTTTTTAAATTTTTTATATCAGCATTTATGCCAGTTTTGAAAAAACTCTCATAAAATTACTAAAACTGTGGTGTCCTTTATGTCAATTTTTCATGAAAATGAGATTAAAAACATGTTGAATACCATAGTTTTTATGTGAGTTCTTAAAAAACTGAGATAAATGTGATCTTATTTATGTCAGTTTTACAAAAATTTATGCCAGGGCTTTATATGTTAGTTTTGAAAAATTCTAAAACTGGCATAAATGGTCATTTTTGTCAAATTTTTACTAACATAAATTACTGTTTTTCTTATAGTAGACTTAAACTTCTCGGGATAACTCGGCAATTTGTCCTCCTTGATGCTTTCAAAGATGTCTTCAATACTAACAATCAGTAGAGTATAATCTTTGTAAGCTTTTTCTGACTTTGGTCACTTCTTCAGGACTTTGGTTGCGGCCTTGTCATCTGCGGCCTCTAGTGCTGCAACCTTCTGCATTGAAGTGAAGGCTATGGATTCCAGCATCAAAACCAACTATGCCAGTAGGATGACTTATCCTTGGAGTGAGGCCTGATTGTCGTAGAGGTAGTTGATGTAGTTTAACAATTGGCAACATCATCATTCTTCTGTGGACCTGATCCAGAGCTTCCTTCCATGACTTCTGTTATGTTAATCTTTAGAAATATACTCCGAGATAAACTAAAAAGTGGTGAGGAAATTACTGAATGTGGAGAAAAACCAAGTATAGTAGCAAGGATGTAATCTTTGCTAATCTACGCCCTTTCATATAAATGTGCTGCTGAGGCCACGAAATGAATAAGTTCATGAGCTTACTGTCATAGCTTTCCCAAAGGAAAATTCACCAGAGTTGAATCTGAGGACAATTTATACACGAGCTCCTATTCTCCAAGTGGTGAACTGAAAAAGTAAAAATATACTAGCTGCAGCGGTTGGGTTACGACCTATAGGCAATTAAACTACCAGGCTGCATCCAGCCAGAGGCAGTGGAAGATAACTTAAGTTTCACCTACAAAGATGACCAAAAAAGTCATACTAGGAGTCTACCAAGGACAAAAACAACCCGTAAGTGCAAAAATAGCACAAATATGGTAGTAAAACCCTAGAGCGTGGGGGTAAAGAGAATAAATAAGTGAATAAATTCCCATCCCTAGTTACCCACCTTTATGAGGCCTTAGCCTTTTGTGCTTTTTGGCACTAACTTTGTAGGGCAACATCATTGGGGTATAAAAATAGATCTAAGGCCTTGTAAACGGATCTAAGGCATAGAAAAAGACTTAAAAATAGATCTAGGAATAAATTACTCTCTCATGGAGTTTATATGTAAAATATAAGTTCAATAACCAAAACCTCACCCATGGGCTGATTACCCGGGGGTCCCCGTGGAAGAAATGAGGTGTTTGGAACCCAAAATAAGAAGAAACAAGATTTAATACCTTGTTTCCCACAGACAACGCCAAATGATGATATGAGAAATTGTACATATATCATTCTCAACCTATCATATCAAGTATTAAAATATAAATAAAGCGAGTAAAAGGAGATAAACACAAGATATAGAGTGGTTGGGTATAAAAATGAGCCGACGTCCACTTTGCTATCCTTCTCTCATTATATGTGTTCTATAGTACAAGATTGTGGTACCATGCGAGGCGTACAAGAGAGGTAAGAGAGTAGAATACATGAATAATGCAAGGCTGGGCTGCCTAAGGGGTGGACTATAGAGTATAGCTCAGTAGGGTCGCGGCTAGGAAAGCCCCCATGTGTAGTGGCTTGTAGAGACAGGTCGTGTAAAGACTTTGGTAGGGCTTTGTCAATGAAATCATCCCCCTAGTTATGAGGTGAGCACTTCTATTTATAGAAGTAAAAAAGGAGGTGTCACGTGCACGGAGCACGTGACATGTAGATAAGTTGTATAGTCGTGGAATCTTTCTAGAAGGACAACTGTCAAGTGACATATGTGACTGTCTGTGGTCGGTTATTCACTGTGGGAGTAGGTAGGAGATGGCCACGGAATATCCGGTCCCAGGCAACGACGTAGTATCTTATGTTGGCCACGTCTTGTCTGTTCCTGACAACGACCTCTTATTTATAGTCCGTGGCCAGTGCCAATATTGGGCATATCACACACACTTCTATTACCTTGTATCTCTTGCACCTAGTTTCATTCTCGTTGGCCTCGTTTGATGTATTTTATAAGAGGGCTGGACATGATAAGATAAGAGTTTGATTGAATAGGATAAGTATGGCCCCGATGAGGTTTATTTCAATCTTGCGCTCGACACAATCCCGGATAAAAAGACAAGATGAGATATAAAAATCCAATCATGCGTTTGAAATGACCCGAATAGTTTTCCAAAAATACCCTTATTTTATATTTAATATTTAAAAAATATAAAAATATACTGTTATTTTTTGATAAATATAAAAATATACTGTTATTATATATTTTAATTCAATAACATAGTTTTTAGTGCCTCCATTCACAGGCAAACTAAAAATTAAATTAAAAATTTAATATAGACACTCAACGATATTGCACGCAATAACAAAGAAACATAGTACAAAATACGGAAAATAATAACCATTTAAACTTCAGCATAAAAAATACCTACATATAGTCATCCAAATTTGTCTTGAAGTGGAAATAAAAAATTATTCAAATTAATCCCTCGAAAACATAGATTTGTGTAACACAACTTTAAAAATTTAAATTTCTAGAGACCCTCCTCAAGTAGTTATGCAACAAACTCCATACTATCTTCGTTTGACATTGAAAGAAATATGTCCAAATAATCCACGCGCTCGACAATTTTTCTTGCTAGATAAACGTGATCCTTTGCATTTAGAGTGGTCATAGTGTTAAGCTCCTCAAGCATTTTTTTTCGTTCTCTCTTACTTTATTGTAACCAAATTTTTCATAAGTACTTAAAAATTTTTGCTAGAATTTTCTACAAATGATGTAAAAGTTCTTGCCATATCATGCATGCCTAGGGGTGTTCGTGGTACGGTAAAAACCCGTACCGTACCATTTCGTACCGAACAAAAGTGGTAATGGTTTACATTTTTTACTTACCGAAACTATCGAAACCGAAATTACCGATTTTTTTGTGGTTGGTTTTGGTTTAAAAATTTAAAAAAACCGATTTACCGAAATTACCGCTTTAGAATAACAAAACATGAAATATAAAAAATACCATGATAATATACCAAATATATTGTGATGTAATATACGTAACTTAATAGTCATGTAATTTTTCTTTGAATTTTTTATAATAAAAATCATAACAAATATCAAAAGAAACAAAAAAATAAACAACTTTGACTAAACATAAAATTATATGAATTAATGCTTTGAGTATACCGAAAATACTGTTATGATTTTGTGTTGTATACAAATGTGGTAAACAAAGACAAAATTTAAAGGCACAACTAGTTATTGATTTCAATGTGGTAAATAATTTGGTAAACAAATGTAGTAAACAAAGAAAGAAAGTGCACAGCTAGTTATTGATTTCAATATGGTAAATAATTTGGTAAACAAACAAATGTGTTAAATAATTTTAACCGATTTCAATTCCTTTAAATAAATGTGTGGGGGCATTAGTTATTGAAATAAAGAAAAGTACAAAAAAAATTAAAGGCATTTTGGTGAAGTGCACAGCTAGCTCATAGTCTAGCCTTAAGGTGAAAGCATTTGATGAAATGCCAAAAGTCCATCGGTTTACAAACAAAATATTGCTCCTATCATTGGTTATAAATACACATACCTTCCTTTTGCCAAGTTTCCAATTAAGTAGGCCATATCTAATGAGAAGGCAAACTGTTTTAGTATTAAATTTTGATGATCATTATTGTTTTCGCTCAATTAATTTGACTAAATAAAATGATGAAATTGTAGTATTTTTTTCTTGGTCTAATTTTTTTAAAAACAATTGAACACGTCATATTTATTTTCGGAATTTATCAAAAAAACGATTTTACCGCGGTTTTATCACAAACCGCATGGTTTGGTTTTGGTTAAATTAGGTTGTATCGTGGGGTAAAAACGATAATTTTGGTTTTAGTATATAAAAATTGGTTTGGTATTGGTATGGGCGATTTACCGACCAAACGGATCAATACTCATCCCTATCATGCCCACGCTCCAAATTTTTACAAAAGTTAGCATAAAGAAGGAGATTGACTTTTCAATTCAGCCAATAATTTTTACTTTTACTTTTTGGAGATTTACACTTCAGATATCTAATTTCTTTTTAATTGGGGCATTTTATTATTCTTATTTTTAAATAGGTTTAACTTATTTTGTAAGAGGTTACTATAATAAATTGTAATTTAAAACCCAAATATTAGGCTAAAATGCCGATATTGTTAGTGACTTGAATAATTTTGAGAATGACTTGCTAATTTTCTGTTACATTGTTGAATGATAATGATTTATTCGAAAGAAAAGCATGAAATTTAAACCTACTTCACGGCATAAAGATTTGAAGGATCCGTTTGGCAACTCAATTCCAAGGGTTGGAATTAGAATTGGAATATCAATTTCAATTCCGTGAAATTAAAATTAACCTTTCAATTCTATTTCCATTGCTTGGAATTGAATTTTCAAACATACCCTAAGTTTTAGCAGAGCACTTTCAATGGCATGTAGTGATTTGGGACAAAATTAAATGGAAAAATACCTCTGGAACAAGCATACGGAGTAGAAGCCATCTCATCTAACTCATCATCCGTAGAGGTACATTGCTTTGCAAACAAAGCAAAATGTGAAGCTAACGGTGTAGAAGTGGCCTTGGCATCCAACATGCCAAATTTCTCGATGACACGCGAAATATAATTTTTCTGAGATAACCACAACTTGCCAACTTTTCTATCTCGTCTAATCTCCATACCAAGAATCTTTTGCGCCGCACCGAGATCCTTCATGTCAAACTCCCAGCTCAATTCCACCTTGAGCTCCGTTATCCGTGACATGTCCCGACACGCAATGAGCATGTAATCCACATAGAGCATTAACAAAACATTCGAACCATCATCAAGAACCCGAAAATATGCACAATGGTCATGATCACATCTCGTGTAACCAACCCGCAACATGAAGGTATCGAACCGTAGGTACTATTGTCGTGACGACTGTTTAAGCCCATATAATGACTTTTTAAGTCAGCACACATGATCTTCCTTACCCACTTCCTTGAACCCCTCCAGTTGCACCATGTAAATAAGCTCCTTCAAATCACCGTGAAGAAAAGCCATTTTCACATCCATTTGCTCCAATTCTATATCGAATTGAGTAACCATTGCCAACAACACCTATGTCGAAGTATGCCTCACCACCGGGGAGAAGATCTCATCATAGTCAATCCCTTCCTTTTGTGAAAACCCCTTCGCTACTAGCCTTTCCTTGTACTTCAGTTCTTCTATTTTGTTAATTGCCTATTTATTCCTATACACCCACTTAGAGCCAACAATGTGTCGCCCCTTGGGTTTAAGAACCAACTCCCACATAGAGTTCTTTCGTAGAGCTTCCATCTCTTACGACATAGCACCCATCCAACTCGCCTTGACATCACAATTAATGGCATCTTTGTATGTCATTGGATCACCTTCACTAGAAATGAGAGCGTAATTGACCTCTTCCCAACCAAGCCTAGACGGTGGCTTGATCTCCCTACGCTCTCTGTCACGTGCTATGGATGGCACTTGCTCCACCCGTTGAGTGTCCTCCACGTCAACCGACTCCTCTCCCAAATCATCCTCATTCGGATCCACCTCAACCGTGTCATCTCCCGATTTAGAATCACTTGAACCACTAGTAGATGCACTATCATTATCGGTGGTTGATGATCTCAGAAATACCAAAGTAATCTCGACGGTTCTAACACCACCGTCATCGACAACTTCCAGGAACTCCTTAGCCTTCAATATGGACATCTCGTCAAACCTCACATCCCGGCTAACAACTAGCTTCACGGATCCCAAATCTTGAACCCCTTTACCCCTTTTCCATAGCCTAGGAAAATACACCGGCGAGTTCTCGGGTTATTTTTAGTCCTCTCGTCACTAGGAATGTGAGCGTACCCCGGACATCCGAACACCCTCAAAGTAGAGTAGTCGACCTCGTGCCCCAACCATACTTCCTCTCGACACTTCAAACCAAGAGTCTAATTTGGTGACCGATTCACCAAATACACGGCGTGATTAAGAGCCGCTGCCCAAAATGATTTCGGTAACCTAGCATGAAACCTCATGCACCTTGTCCTTTCCATAATGGTGCGGTTCATCCTCTCCGCCACCCTATTTTGTTGTGGAGTCTTCTTAATGGTAAAGTGCCTTGTGATGACCGCATCTTTATAATACTTGAGAAACCCACCATCTCTATACTCACCCCCGTTGTCGCTCCTCAAATACTTGATCTTCTTCCCCGTTTGATTCTCCACCATGTCTTTCCACTCCTTGAACTTCTCGAAAACTTCCGATTTTTCCTTCAAGTAGTAGACCACACTTTTCGTGAATAATCATCTATGAAAGTCACAAAGTATCTAAAGCCGCCTATGGAAACAACATCTGAAGGCCCACACACGTCGGAATGAATATAGTCAAGAGTACCTTTACTCTTGTTCGTAGATATAGTGAATTGTACTCGAATTTGCTTCCCCATCACACAATACTTGCAAAAATCGAGCTTGCATCCGTGCACCCCTTTCAACAACTTTCGCCGATGAAGTTCTTCCATTCCCCGTTGGCTCATGTGACCAAGTCTCATGTGCCACAATTGTAGCTCATCGATTTTAGGCTCCGTGGAGACTGCTGCTCCATCCACTACCGTATTTCCCTTCAATCTATAAAGATTGTTCGTTAATTTTGTGCCGCGCAAAATCACCATCGATCCCCTTTTGACCTTCAAAGCCCCACCCTCGGCTTGAATTACACACCCCTTTAAATCGAGTGCGCCTAAGGAAATTAAGTTATTTTTAAGTGTCGGAATGTGCCTCACTTCACTTAAGGTTCGGAAAACCCCATCCCACATCTTTATGTGCACCGGCCCGATTCCCAGTACTTTGCACGTAGTATTGTTTCCCATGAGAATCTCACCACCGGTATTGGACGTGTAATCCTCAAACCATTCCCGGTTCGGACACATCTAGTATGAACATACGGAATCTAGAATCCAACCATCAACGTGATCGACGAAAAAACAAGTAAGAACCTCTTCGCCTTCCTCTAAAGTAGCAACACCGACCACATCCTTAGTAGCGTCTCCTTTCTTATCATCTTTCTTCCACTTCGGACAATTCCGTTTAAAGTGACCCTTTTTATGGCACTTGAAACACTCAACCGTGCTAATGTCTCGAGATTGAGACCTTTGGAAGCCCCGGTTATTTGCACCCCGAGACTTCGACCTTCCTCTTCGTCCACCACCACCAACCTTGGCTACCAAGCCTTCACCTTGAGAAGATGAACAACCTCCACCGCTACCATTTTTCTTCTTCATGACCACGTGAGAAATGATGTCCTGCATTACATCATTGAACTTGAGAGTAGTCTTCCCAAACCTAAGTGTGGTGATAAAGTGCTCATATGAATCGGGTAACGAAGCAAGCAACAATAATGCTCGATCCTCCTCGTTAAATTGAACATCAATCCGGTTCAAATCGTTGATCAAAGCATTGAAGATATTTATATGCTTCATCATATCACCGCCCTCCTTCATTTCTAACTTGAAGAGCATCTTCTTTAGAAACAGTTTATTTGACAAAGACTTGCCCAAATAAATCTCCTCCAATTGATCCCACATGCCCTTAGCCGTAGTTTCCGATATCACGTGATTGAGCACATCATCCGTGATATACATTTCAATTGAAGAAATCGCCCTTTGATCAATATCGTTCCATTCGGCTTCGGTCATATCCACCGGACGCTTCTCTATACCCAACAATGCTATAACCAACCGTTGTTGAACAAGAACACCCCGCATCCTTCTTTGCCACAAGCCAAAATTAATTTTCTCATCAAAAGGTTTTATCTCAAACTTCATTGAGCCTCCGGATCCATAACTAGGATCCCACTTCTTAGAGCCTCTGCTTGTAGAAGTTGATTCGAGAGTACGCGACACCTCCTCCGCCATTTGGAACAAATTTTAGAACTTATGCCAATATCGCTCAAATTGATTCAAGCCGAACCAAAATATCGAGCAAACCAAGCAACCAAAGCTCTAATACCACTTGTTGCGCTAAAACAGTCCTATGTTAAGCAACCAAGACCATAAAACTTACTTCGGAATTTTACCAAACACTTGGTGTGCGAAAAACACCTAAGACCTTGTTCCTAATGAAAACTAAGTGTGCAAACTCAAAACGAATCCAATCAACAATCAACAAGTAGGATAACAAGAACACACAAGTAATCAAAGCAAAGAAACAACAACAGTATAACGTGGTTCACCCAAACAAGGGTTACATCCACAATGGTAGGATTTCTTCTTTCTTTGATAAATGGAGGAACCACAAGGTTACACACTCACACTCTTTATCTCTCCAAGAAAGTCACTCACAAACCAAGCACAAGAACTAATCTTTAAACAAGAAGCTCTCACTCACTTTTCTCTTTGAAAACTCCCAAAATGTTCCTCTAAAACTGAAAAACAGCACTGCACAAAAATTAGAAAATAAGCTTCTATTTATAGATTTTCCTCAAAGTGGCAATTTTGTAAATATCGAGAAAAATCTGTTTTTCTCCCAAAACAGCCGTGAACCAACGGGAAGCCACCGGAGAGCCAAAATACACCACAATATTAATAAGAGTATCGGACAATAACAAATCATTACCAAGTCCATGTTTAATTTGCAAATGGAACTCTTTAGCATGTTCCATTTGCAAATGTCAAACATGAGAAAGAATAAATATATTCATAAGGTATGAATAAATGTCCCATAAGAAAACATGCTTTTGTTTTATTGAGAACAAAATGAACTTAGTATTTATTATTCTTGATCATTTCCCTGATAGATTATACGTTCATTTTTAAACATGTTATTTGTCTAACATGGCCTTTAGAAATAACATTTTTGGGACTATGACCTTGAAATTTTAGTTTAATAAATGGAGCCACCTCTAACAAGTATAATGGATAACTGAGATTATATACCCTATAAAATTCTAAGGCATTATTTGTCACTTTCTAATATTGTATTGCTTAAATGAACTTCAAGTTTTGCTTGATAGTTGGAGTGGATAAATACAAGAGAGGGAGAATCTCTCACGAGGGCTTATAAAAGAGTCTGGATGATTTTTTTTAAATACAATAAAATAAAGGGACATATACCAAATAGTCCCTCGAGCATTTTTTTAATACGCGTTTAGTCCAAGCCTTTTTCTTTTGTTTCAAAAGGTCCCTCAGCACATAAAAACACAAAAAGATAGGAGTTCCGGTGATGGTCGCTGGAGCTCCAGCAGTTGGGGGGGAAAATAAGAGAATATTGGTTAAATGGGTGTTTAAGGGACTTTTTGGAATAAAATAAAAAGGCTTGGATTAAATGTGTATTTAAAAATGTTTAAGGGACTTTTTTGTAATTAATCCAAAAATAAAAATTGGTTGATTTTTTTTTTCTTTTTTTGTAATTTTTAACATTTCAGGGTATTTCTAAAAAATCACATCAAAATGATTTTTTTCCTATTTGAAAACAATAGGTCAACATTTTACATTTAATCCAACATTACGGGTTACACTCACAAATTTTAAGCACGGAGCACACTAAAATCCAACATAGAGTATTTAATAAACTTCCATAAGTACAAATTAAACATTATCTATATTCATATGTAAAAAACACCTTCATGATATTCTCCTGATGCTTGTGGAGACTTGAATCCAAATTGGGCACAAATTTGAAGAACTGAATTATCAGTATTTCCTGCAACAACACACCGAAATTAAAAAAAAAGTTAATCAATAATTAAGCAATTGCACAATTTGTGTTTGTGTAAGAATTATGTTTCATCCCAGCGTTGGGCATCACACAATTGCACCAGCCAAATGGAAACACAATTTGTGTTTGTGTAAGAACTATGTTTCAGGTCCCTTTTGTTATCCTTGTAGTGTGTTGTCCATTGTTTTTTTAAGTCTTTGCTTTTGTAGTACATAAGCTAATAGCTTCTCTTTATCAACAAAATAAAATTAGAATAAGGGTGTGTAGGTGGTGGAAACGGACAACAGGGGTTGTAGGATGTGTTTTGTTGATATTGTATGTGAAAATGGAAGAAAATGAAATGAAAACTCCATGATATGGTTTGTTTTTCTTGAGAATTTCAAGCCTTTACGTGTTCTAAAATCACATCGCGTTTAAGTTGTGTTTAAACCATGATTTAGTTTTTAGTTTAATGTGTTTGTTTATCCTCATTACATCTAAATTCCCAAAAAATAGTGTCATGAAATTGGTATGTTAGGAATGAAGTCGAGGTATTATGGGCCATAGATAGTTTGCCATATAAGAAGATGAGAATATTGTTTGCATATTGATTACAACAAACATAAATCTTATCTCCCAAAAAATCTTGTAAGTTGCAGATACCGTAACAACGGTAGAATATCATGAAATTCAAGATCTTCCGTGATAGGGAACATGATGTTAGGAATCTAAAGGTTATGTAAATAATATTTAACAGAATACGCAAGATTTAATATGGTCATGTACTAAACCTTAGAATTGTTGCAGAGTGAAAAGATAAATGCAAAGACATGTAAAACTCTTATTGAAATCAACTTCATGGTAGTATATCCACGCTAAACAACAATAGCAACAAAATTCTCTTACTTATCATCTAGGGCCAGATACAAGAGATGCCACAGGTGGGGTTGATAGACCTGAATCGCCTTCAAAGTGGAGTTCAGTGTTTGGCATAGTTATGGAGTCATACTCGGGAATAGATTCCAAATCCAGTAAACCCTCTAAAACCTTCAAGATTGTTGAAATGCATGGCCGTCTGTTATGAGGCTGCAAACACCGAAGGGCAATCTTTATCATCCGTGTGGCTTCTTCTTTACGACATTGGAAATCCTCAGTGTACACATCAAGTAAACCATGTAATTGATCTGTTTCTGCCTTTTCCTTCACTATTTCAACTAGTGGGTCCGATTGAGAACCTAAGTTCTTCCAACCAAATACAATTTCCATTATGACAATGCCAAAGCTAAAGACATCAGCCTTCACTGAGATGTTTGTGCGCTTAAACAGTTTCGAAGCCACATATCCTGGAGTTCCCTTCAAGACAGTTAGAACTTGGCTTTGATCCCTATCAATCAATTTAGCTAATCCAAAATCAGATATTTTGACATTGAAATTCCCATCTAAAAGAATGTTTTGGGGTTTTATATCAAAATGAATGATACTTGGATTGCAGTGCATGTGAAGATACTCGAGCCCTTTGGCTAAGCCAATGATAATCTTCCTCCTAATTTCCCAACCTATTTTTTGTGCCCACTCTGGCCTGAAAATCCATTTATCTAACGAACCATTACACATGTGCTCATAAACTAGGAGTCTGTTTGATTTCTCAATACAATACCCAATAAGCTTTAACAAATTGAAATGATTAATGCTGCCTATGGTATTGACCTCCGCCAAAAATTCCTTTTTGCCTTGACCGACTGAGTCTAAAACTTTCACAGCAACTTTGGTGCCATCATCGAGATCTCCCTCAAACACAGACCCAAACCCTCCTCGACCAAGCCTTACTTGAAAGTCACGTGTGGCAGATTTCAACTTCTGAAAACAGAATTTCTTCAATGATCCAATAACTTCATCGACTTCCTCGTCCTCGTTGGACTTTGAGTTTATCCTCATTTTTTAGTAACAAGCAAGAAGAAGAATAATTACAAAGATGACGAATATAGTGGGTACTAATATTGGAACCAAAGATGACTTCTTTCTATGTGGTAACACTTGTGGTAAGACTTGAACCTTGATAAACGCAGAAGAATCATAATTAATATCGTGCTTCCAAGAGTACACCTGTGGTTGTAAAGAACAATTTCCCCGTGAAAATAAGGCAGCTTTGCATGTACAGTTTTCCAAACACGCCTTTTGACAGCGCTTTATATCCGTCGTGATTGAAGGCAAGGGCTCCCTATTATAGAATCCGACGTGCTTGATCTCCAAAAAAGTGTAGAGTTGCTTATCTTCGCAGGACAAAGGGGTGACTCGTCTACATCCAAGTTTGGGTTCCAATTCTTGGAACTGAGTGAAGTAACTAGAATTTCCACCAGGACAGCTACACTGCTCAGTACTTGATGAGCAAATACCGTAACTGCCACATGTTGCAGGGTAATTACATTCACCAAAACTTCCAAACATATTTTGGGAAGAAATAATAGGGCCATATAGTTCATTTGTGCTGTATTGATAGAGATTTAGATGTCCCGTTGATTCCAGTGTTAGATATTGGAAAGGAGCTACTGAACTATTCATGAGGCTAAGCCTTGAATAATTAGAGAATGTTTTAATACACAATACAAAATTATAGTTTATTGGGGGATCAGAGTTATTGAAGTCTTCATAAAATACAGAATTATAGTTTATTGGGGGATCAGAGTTGAAAAAAGCGTCAAGTCGATCACGAGTCAAAGTGAGATAGTACAAACCTGAACCAAGATTGGTTGAGGAACTACGACTGGTAAGCCTTTTGCCAAAATAAATGTTCTGGTTTGGGAGCCACGTGTCAGTCGGGTAATCAAAAGATTGCCATATAACAATATCTTTACGATCAAGCAGAACCAAATTCCCATCATGTGTAATATTCAGGCGAGTAACTGAGTGGCCATAAGTTTTGGTGGACCAAACAAGGGTGCCATCAGAATCCTTCAATTCCAAGCCTCCTTTAGCTGTGAAATGTAATGAAGCGCTCTCTCTAACGGGCTGGTCTTTGTTTGCAGTCCAGACAACCAGGGGAGTGCCAATGTAGAAGCGGTTAGTATATTCATCAAATTGAAATTGATAGGATAAAAATACAACAAGATAATAAAGTTCACTACTTGTAGTTCCATTTTTGAAGAACCCGAAACCAAATGGGGGACTGATCGAGCCATTGTTTACGAAAAGGAGGGGCCTAATTGTAGAGCCATCATACAAGTCCAAACTTCCCAGTTCAAGCGAGGGGTTGTTATAGCATGAACGAGAGGCGTCTACTGATGAATAGCTATTAACAGAGAGACCCGAGATGCAAGAAAAGTAGGAAAAGAAGAGCATAAGCAACTGATTCACCACCAAACTCTTCAGGATGACACCCATAGTTCGTTTGTATAAAATCTTACCAATTTGGTTGGGTCAATATAGATATCTAATTTCCAAGTGAAAAGGCCAGATACCACATATTACAAGTCTTTCCAAACACTAGAGTTAGAGGTCCTCTTATCTTTATGCAGCTGTATTGATTTTGATCCGTGGATATAATAACCCATAGTAATGAACACGTTTGACCCTCCACTATGGTGTTGTAGAATAAGATGTTTTAGGCCATAGAGCTTCACTTAAATTATAACACTGAAAATTTCTCCTAGCAAATGGTAAAAACTAATTTTTTTCTACATTGTGATCTCATAATTAGAGTAATTAATAAAGCAAATATTGCTCTCATAAACAAGTTTCCTCAAGTACTGCCGATGGTTGAAACTAGCTCATTGTTGTCTTTTTCTCCATGATCTCCATTCACCATAGAGTAAACACACTTTCATATCTACTTTCCTATCCACCTAATAAAACAAAAATAAAAGGGTTCACAAAACTTTAAAGTATAGACTGAAAAAGAAAAGAAAAATAACCCTTACAAACCGGGAAAATATTATTTTTGTTGAAAAATACTTAATATTTTTATTTTAGGCAAACAATTAGTCAGAATATTGTTTTTAGCAAAAAGACACTGAATATTTTTATTTTTAGCAAAAAACACTAAAAATATTATTTTTGCTAAAACATACTGAATTTTTTTATTTTCGACACATAAACAATGGAAAATATTACAAAAAAAACTACGGATTTTTATTTTTGCAAAAAACACTAGAAAACATTAATTTTCGCTAAAAATGTAAAAATATAATATTTTTAATATTTTTGGCCAACAAACACTGAAAATATTATTTTTGTAAAAAATTTAAATTCAGTATTTTTTTGGCCAAAAAAAATTCGAAGTGCTTTTTTGCTAAAAATGATATTTTCAATTGTTTGTTTGTCGAAAATAAAAAATATCAGTGTTTTTTACCCAAAATAAAAACTTGATTCTCTAAATAAAATATTTTCCAATGTTCGTGTGCTGAAAAAAAAAAAGTATTTGTGTTTTTCTTCCCAAAAATAATATTTTACAGTGTTTGTTTGACAAAAATAAAAATATTCAATTTGTTATTACAAAAAAAAAATATTTTGTTTTTTTTGACAAAAATAATATTTTCAGTGTTTGTTGTTCGAAAATAAAAATATTCAGTGTTTTTTGACGAAAATAATATTTTCACGATTTGTAAGGATTATTTTTCTTTTTTCTTTTTAGTTTACACTTTCACGTTTTGTGGAGGGATAATTCAAGGTTAGTCTCATTTATTGGGTAAAAGATGCATTAAATATCATTCACTTTTTTTAATGCAGTAAGTCATTTTTCATTATATATTATATATATTTAGATAAATGTACCTTTATATATTGTGAATCTCTGAAGAAATATTTGCTGAATTAACACTGTGTCTTCAGTGCTGTTAACTGTTAATAAAAATAAAATGGGTTGACAACACTGCTAATAGAATGCAATGAGTTGAGAAGTATGAAGACTAATCTCTCTTATGTTTTTCCAATACAATAATCGTAAGAGTTGTACATATGTTATATAGTTGTTGTATACACGATAGATGTTACACTGGTTGGAGCGGTTCAACAACGATTCAATCGAAAGCAGGTATATAAGTTTGAAATTCAAATGGCAGCTAGTTCCCTGAGTGTTGCAGATTTAGTTGAGCAAGACTTTGACTTGGTTGATATGCCCCGCAAGTTGATGGTGATCGTGAGTGAATCGTCAACTTGTCTCGAATGAATGTGAAGCGAGCAGAGGAAAGTCCTTTGGTGAAGATGTCCGCAAGTTGATCATATGGGGAGATAAATTGAACTTGAAGAGCTTTCTTGGCAACTTGATCACGAACAAAGTGAAAATCTATTTCAATATGTTTAGTGCGTGTATGAAAGACGGGATTCACGGAAAGATAGGTAACACCAATGCTGTCACACCAAAGAATAGGTGGAGGGTGAGGAGAGAGACCAAGTTCAGTTAGTAAGGACTTGAGTAAGATTAGTTCTGTAGAGACATCGACAAGGACCTTGTATTCGGCTTCGGTTGATGATCGAGAGACGGTCTTTTGTTTCTTAGATTGCCAGGAGTTAAGATTAGAGCCAAGAAAAATTGCAAACCCACCTGTGGATTTGCGGTCATCAATACACCTGGCCCAATCGGAATCAGTAAAGGCTTGAACATGGAGAGAAGATGTTTTCATGAGGTGAAGACCATAAGAGGAAGTATGATTGAGATAGAGAAGAATTCTTTTAACAAGAGACCAATGACTATTAGTGGGAGAATGCATAAATTGGCATGATTTATTGATCGCAAAGGAAATATCGAGACGAGTTAGAGTAAGGTACTAAAGGGCCCAACAGCTTGCCGATAAGGAGTTGGGTCATCTAAGGGTGTGCCATCGGTGAGAGAAAGTTTGAGATTGGTGGGATAGGGAGTACTAAGGTGTTTTGAATTGGACATGCCGTGATGGGAGAGAAGATCGAGAATGTAGCGTTGTTGAAGGAGTAAAATTCCCTTAGATGTAGGAATAATTTTAACGCCTAGAAAGTAGTGTAGAGGTCCAAGATTTTTGAGAGAAAATTCATGACCCAAAGTAGAAATTAGGGATTCAATTAAAGAGGGAGAATTCCCGGTAATGATAATGTCATCTACATAGATAAGAAGGTAAAAAGTAGTTTTCGCGGATTTATAAATAAAAAGAGAGGTGTCGGTTTTGGAGCCGATAAAGTTTTGCATTACAAAAACTGAGTAGGGCGATGAAACCAAGCACGGGGGGCTTGTTTTAGACCATAGAGGGAATGGTGAAGTTGACATACATAAGGGGGTTTGTCGGGATGTTGGAAACTAGGAGGTTGTTGCATGAAAATGGATTCATTGAGGAAGCCATGTAGAAAGGCGTTATTGACATCGAGTTGGGAAATGGACCAACCATGAGAAATAACAATGGAAAGAATGGTTCGAATTGTGTTGCCTTGACGACAGGACTAAATGTTTTAGTGAAATCAAGGCCATACTCTTGATGAAAGCCTTTAGCGACTAAGCGCGCTTTATAGCGTTCAACTGTACCATCCGCTTTGTGCTTAATTTCACAGACCCATTTACAGCTGATGACATTCATATGAGGAGAGGATGGAACAAGGGTCCATGTTTGATTTTAGAGCAGTGCATTAATTTCAGCATGCATGTCTTGACGCCATTGAGGATCCTTATTGGAAACTGTAAAACACGTGGGTTCAATAGGATGGAGAGAGACGGTATGGGCAACTGGTGGAGGTTTAGAGGTTGGGGAAGGGCGAGCACGAAGAGTCTTGTGGTGTTGTGGGGGCGATTTGACTTGGACAGGGCCAAGATCAACTGAAATGGATATACCCTGTGAATTAGAATACTGTGAAGGTAAGGACAGAGAAATTGGAATAAGAGTTGGGGAAGCAGGTGGAGGTTCAATGCTAGGTATAAGGGAGTGAGAGGGAGCGAAAGCGGGTGGGGGAGTGGCATGATTACTGGGTGTATAGGGAAGAGAAGCAGGTGTAGATGAGTTACAAATCGAACCTGCTACTGTAAGAAGCGTGTTGGTTAGTGGACCTGCTATTGGATGCAACGCGTTAGTTCTATGATGTACCGATGTTAATGGCAGTGTGGTGGATGTCCGAGGAGGGGAAGAGGGAAGAGTTAGGTTGATGTGGAATGGAGCGGGTAAAATGTAGGAAGAAGCAGGTGGATGGGAGGTGTATAAGGTAGTAGAGGTTGTACCCCAAGGTGTAGAAGTAGGTTGGATAGTAGGTGAAGGAGTGGGTGCAAAAGGAAAACAGTGTTCGTCAAAGCGAACGTGTCGTGCAGTGTAAATGTGACGGGAGGGAATATGTAGACATATATAGCCAGAGTGATTAGGAATATAACCTAGAAAAACATAGGGTGTGGAGCGATAATCGAGTTTATGTGCATTATAGGGATAAAGGTATGGAAAGCAAAGACACCCAAATTTTTTTAACAATGTATAGTCCGGTGTCGTGGAAAATAGACGTTGAAAAGGAGAGATATTAGAGAGAGTGTGAGAGGGTAAACGATTTATAAGATATGTTGTCGTTTCAAATGCAAAGTGCCAATATTTTTTAGGAATAGAGGCATGGGCCATTAGTGCAAGACCTGTTTCAACAATGTGACGATGGCGACATTCAACAAAGCCCACTTGCTCGTGTGTGTGTGGATAAAAGTAGCGACGTTGAATGCCACAATTTTTAAAAAAAATGTCCAATTTACCGTCCCAATCCGTTTGAACATTTTATATTTTAGTGTCAAAATGTCTTTCAACCAATTTTTGAAAAGAAATAAAAACATCATGAACATCAGATTTTTGAACCATAGGAAAGAACCATATAAAGTTGGAATATTGATAAACAAATATTAAAAAATACTTATGACCATTACAAGAGAGGGTGGGATATGGACCCCAAACATCACTAAAGACTAATTGTAAAATAGAAGTAGAAGACTTGGCACGCATTGGTAAAGACAACTTCGATGCTTTTCCCATTTTACATGCGACGCATAATTGTTGCTGATGAAGAGTAGTGAATGGTAGTTGTTGACGACGCAGAATTTGATGAAGAACTTGATGATGTGGGTGACCGAGACGATGATGTCGGGGTGGAGAGTGTGTATTGTGAGTGGTTAAATGAGCAGTAGGATTGTTTGTGGATGGTGAGTTCACGGAGAGGGAAGAGAGTTTATCCTAATGAATAAACTCGTGGCTAACAAAAAGTGAGTGAAGTTTAGAAAATGTGACTGGTTTGAAGCAGGTTGTGAGAGATGTGATAAGGTCCTTAAATTATGATTGGAGGCCTTTGAAAACATGAATGTTGAACTCTGTTGGGGAGAGTGAATGGCATGTTGCAGTGAGTTCGTCGGAGATAGCCTTGGCTTTGTAAAGAAATGTGAAAGCGGAGTCGTCTCCTTGAGTAAGGCAGTGTCGATGCAAATGAAGATTGAGTATGCGTGTGTTAGAGGGCGAGGCTAGGGCATCTGGCAAGGTTGTCCACACTTCATGAGAGGTTTTGAGACCACCTAAGAGTGGTATCATTTCAGGAGAAAGAGAGCAAATAAGCATGATCACAATGAGTTTGTCTTATTGTGTCCATGCAGCAGCAGATGATGTATCAGTTGGACAGGGGTAGGTTCCATCAACAACATACAAGTTGGAGGAGAACATAGTTCTCGTATCCATGGGTCACGCACATACCTACGTACCCACAGTCAGCAGACTTATCAACTCTCCGATAAGTCTTTCATAGACCTATGTTCTCGAGCGACAAATCAAAGATTCCATGGATTCATCAGGATATGACTGCCCTCACGCGCAAACCTCCCGTCGATAGCAAGTAAGCTAGGTATGTCATACACATAAATCATCAATCAATCAAATAGGCATTATCATACCTATAATATAATATCAACAGGTACTCACATTACCCTTAGATAATTCTCATACGTATCATTATATCTCTTTTAAATTCCACGTATTAAAATATCATATCTTTACTTCATAATTTAATTATCCTCGCATCCTATAACATCTCTGCATTCTCGACGTCGTTAAGGTTCATGCGCGGAGCGTCTCGCAAAGTGAAATCCAAACAAGGAACCCCTCCAATACACTACTACTTAACTTTGTCGATCGAGGAGGTCCGATAACTTCAACTATGCGATCGGGATAACCTCATACCCTCTTTCAACCAAATGTGTTCTAAACTCCCATCTCTATCCAGGAGCCATACCAATACGCTCTTGTACTACACTCTGTCCTTGCGAAATCGATAATGAGCTTAAACTTAGTCCTTGATGTTCAAATTGTAACCCAAAGGCTACCCTCACTTATATTAAATCTGCCCTACTGGACCTATCTTTAATCCTCATGCATACCAATTAGAATTCAACACGTGAATCTAGCAACCGAAATATCTTTTAATTTAATTATCATCATTATAATAAATTAAATCCCATTCACATTAATTCAAATCTTATCAAGGGTCTACTGATCTTTTCTAAGTCCCATAATATCCAATTAATAATCACCAAAGATCTATAAAAGTTTTGGGATAAGAACCAACATTAAAAAGAAACACCATCATGAATTCTCATATTTTAAATACTCAGAAAATTAGATCCAAAAATTATTCGAATCATCAATCCGACTTCAGATTTAGATTCTACACGAAAAATTGAGTCAGGTATGTGTTTTGAGTTTTTCTTAAATCTCATCCAAATGCACTAAAAAAGAAGATCTAAACATTCCAAATTGGCTCTTCTCATTCCACTCGTTTTTGCCTCTTTTTCCAGAAAATTATCAACATATTATCTTCAAGAACACAAAAATGATTTTCAGAATTTCTTCCACAGATTGATGAATATTTCATGGATTAATAACTACCTACAACATGAGTTTAATTCCTATATATTTTCAGATTCCAAAAATCCATTAACATCTTTATCTTTTCATCTTCCAAACATGAAAAATCTCATCTTTTTATAACTATTCTAACATGGACAATATACAAACTTAGATTGCAAATATCAAACACTTGCCTCTAATGAAGATCTGATCCTTTGGTGTTGTATAACATAGGTGGTTCTCCCTTTTTCCGGCCACTTTCGGTGGTGGTTGGTGGTGGTGACCTTTGGTCCTTAGTTCTCCTCCTTTCCAAGCAAGCTTTTCTCTTCCCAAGCAACCTTTCACTCTCTCTAAGAAGATGACCTTTCAATTTTATGTAGAAGAGATGAGTGAACCCACATTCAACTAATCTCCAAATACTTATAATAAGACAAAATCCGAATTCACTATTCATCCCCCTTGTAAAAATAACAAAAATGCCCTTTTGGGTTGTCTTTTCATTTCCAAATGACCCGAGACTCAATACCAACATCCAAATAGACTTTTCTGACTATTTCAATCCTTCCGGACGCAATGACGCAGTCAAAATGACTATAAGGTCGATAGAAAATAAATTTTCTTTTTAATCTCACAATTTAGTCCCGACACGTCCCATACCGCGTCTGACTAAAAATTCAAATTACCGAATTTATATCACACCGTCATATCAATGACATCACATTCATATATTACCTAAATATCTTTAAGTAATATTCAGAATCATCCATTTTAATATCCACAATTCGGATAAAACCCAAATGAATTAATTAATAATAAAATCCAATTAATCCATTAATTTAAAATATAACCCTTCTAAAAGTCATTTAAAATTACGGGGTATTACAGATGGGTCGAGAGATCAATTTTTATTCCAGCTAACACAACTCATTTCCTCTATATTTTTTAGCCATCTCCTATAATAGTATATGATGTGGGTGCCATTAGTAGTTGCTTAGTTTACTTTTCACTTGAGTGAGTTGTGTTTGTATTTCATTTCAGTTTGGCATGTATTAGGCAAGTATTTATGGGGGTATGCATAATTTTATTTTCGATGATGTTGGTGTATGAGACTCTTTAATATGTTGAGACTATATACTTATTGGGATCTTACTATTGTAACACTTGTGAGTTTTAAAAATAATAAAATAAGAATGAGTACCAAATTGAACCTTTCAAAAATAAAAAAACTTATTTGAAATATACAGGTTGTGGAAGATAAAATAACAATTTTGTAAAGAAAATTTTCAATTGAGCCAATTTGTATGTATTGGCTTAATTCCAGATAAAATAATTTGACTCATAGGTTAGGATTTATTTATTGACCTTTTAAGCCTATGATTTTTTTGATTGAAGATATAGAGAGAAAGCTTTAGAGATTGCATATTACGTCATTTTTGTGTCACATTTTATTTTCGTGTTTTCGAGGATCTCCCGGGTATGAATGCATATGAATTTTGTTCTTTGGAAGTTTATTTTTGGGTGTTTGTTTTTATCAAATTGTTTAGGGCTATTTTTTTAAATGATTTAAAAAAAAATTGTTTTAAAGTCGTTTGAGTGACTTTATGGGTTTCACTCGAATGAGTTTAGCAGTTCATTCAAATGAAATTCAAACGAACATCAAATGAGATTTTTCTGTTTACAATACTAATATCATTTGAAGCTTGTTTGAACGAGTTTGGGTATTCGTTCGAACGAGTTTTGAGTTGCAGTTTTGTTAGAACGAACTTTTTCAAAAAACGTGCCACCTTAAAAAACGTGTTTTCTATATAATGGGGTTCATGCATTTATTTTTAAAGAGACTTTTGGCAAATTTTATTTCTCCGTACATATCCAAAAGAAAATTAAACCCTAGTTTGTTTAAAACTCTTTTGTTTCCAAATCAAAACCTTTGAATAATTTGTTCAGAATTTATCAAACCCTAGAAGAACACCATACATATTATACCATTGTGGAGTTAATTCTTTACTGCTGAAGATAGGACTAATGATTCTTGAGGCTGATTGGTGGATATCAAGGCAAGTAGTGTTGGTTGTGGGTGATGCTCGATCTCCATTATTTGTTATTGACAACAAGGGGTGAAGATATTGCTGCATCACTTAGTGTAGATTTAAGTTTGGTAAGTCTGTAATTATCAGTCTATAATACCCCGTTATAAAGAGTGCTAAAATATAGGTGTGGTGGTGTGGCAAAGAAATAGTGCATTTATGTTTTGTATCCTAGACGCACTACACCAAATCTACCGAATTATCGCGATCATTGACCTTGACAAGTTCAACTTGTGAAGGTCAATGACCGTGACAATTCTGGGTGAGACAACTTTTTTTGTCACGGACTTATCACGGTCATTGACCGTGACAAGTTCGTTAGAATTGTCACGGTCGTGTCACAGGGCCTTGACCGCAACAAGTTTTGTCACGGTCAAGGACCGTAACAAACCCATAACAATGGTAAAAGAATTGTCACGATCATTGACCGTGACAAGTCCGTGACAACAATCTTTTGTCACGGACTTGTCACGGTCAATGACCGTGACAATTCTGGGCAGCATTGAAAAACAATCTGCTGGGCAGTTTGTCCACTGCCACTGCCTAGCAGTATATTTGTACCTGTTATAGCAACGTTGTACCTGTTCAAGCATCATATATCCAAATAAAATAGAGATCATGCAAATATACATTCAAAATAGAGACAATATACATCAGGATATAATCCAAATATAATTCAAATGTACCAACTTCAAAATAATTCAATTCAAATAATGTCACTACATGTCTTGGGTAGGGTTAAATCCGAGGAGGTGAGTAGGCCACACGATATACTAATTGACACAACCACTGATATACTTCGTGCCGCATTGTAAGCGCAACCACAACGGGGAGTTCTCCTTCCCAGGTATCACATGCGTGACGAGCACCTTGGACTCGATGTCTTAAAGCTCACGTCCATGAACTAGTCCACCCTGGATGATATTCGGGTCCTTCAACCCCCGCCCTATCCGCTGGCCATCAATTATGTCCAGTATAAACACGCTCGGCCAACCAAGTGTCGACATCGATCGGTCGAAGGGAGCCGAATAGGGAAGTGGATCATCAAAGTCCACACGTGTTGGCGATGAAGCAGCGAGGTCCATATCCTCCTCATCCTGCACCTCGTCCTCCCTCACCTCCTCCCCCCACCTACTCCTTCCCTTTCCCCTTGCGTTTTTCGCCGCCCAACGAACGCTTCATGAATGAGAACATATCTTGGACCGTCACCTCCAAACGGGACAGCTTCGCGTCATGCGAGTCCACCGTTCGAGCCAACCCGGTGTCGCTCGTCTCCAATCCGATAATCCTAGATTTGGCAACCCGCGAGCTCACCCCTTGTCCTCCCCTTGCGATCAGAGCCAAGCACTTGGCTGAGTGCGTCTATGGACAAAAATGCCTTGTCGGCATCAGAGTGCGACTCATGCACTTCCTTAAGCTTTGCCTGAAATGACAAAAAGCACTTTATTAGTAAAATAAGTAAATTAAAAAATTATAACGTAATTAATAAAAAGTAAACTGTCGGATTACTTACAATCGTGGCCG
Source organism: Sambucus nigra (assembly GCA_949130495.1). Taxonomy (NCBI): domain Eukaryota; kingdom Viridiplantae; phylum Streptophyta; class Magnoliopsida; order Dipsacales; family Adoxaceae; genus Sambucus; species Sambucus nigra. Next base: position 653,998,356 of record OX422215.1, on the reverse strand, counting down.
CGACGCTCGGGGACACCTCTTTGTCCTTCCCCTTCTTCGTCCGAAGATCCACATAAGTATCGAGCCTATGTGGCCTACCCCCAGGGCCACTCCCTATCCCCTGAAATAAAATAAAGTAAAATAATGCAGAATAATATATTTATGTAGTTATAGAAAAATTAAATCTTACCATCATCCTATGCTCCACCTCAGCGTAAGACGTCCGGCCGGAGAAGTGCACGTCAGTCTTTTTTGTCCGGTTTTCCCTCCCCGATTGGCGAGATGCCAATTGTCGCTCCCCGATCTCATTATCAATGAACTTTTTCTATTGTGCCAATGCGACCGGCTCCTTCGGCGGGACAGATTCACGCCTTTGGATAATGGACTCTCGTGTCTTCCCAAAGTACTGAGTCCGCATATTTTTCTTCCACGTCTTGTGTTGCTCCCTCAACTGCTCCAAGACGGAATCGCGTAGCTTTGGATCCAGGTTGAATTGTTCTTGTCCAACAAATACAATGTTAGTTGCAAATAAATATAAATATAAATATAAAATAAAATTGAAATTGAAATTGAAATATTCATATGAATATAAATATAAATATAAATACATTACCAGTAGTGCCACCCAAACATCTAACTTGAGCTCATATGGCACCTCCTTCCAACTAATGTACCCCGGGCCGATGATCGTCTTTACCAGCTCGAGGGATCTTGCTAATATCCCCGGCTTGTTCTCGATGGCCATCCCCAATTTACCATATTTGGGGAGCCTAGGGGCCGAGGAGCCCTCGTCGCCTCCACTATCACCGAGCCCAGATGACATCATCATAACAAGCATCATCATCCTCGCCTTAATACCTGAAGGAGACATTTGTTGTAAAAAAAATTTATTAGTACATATCAAAATGAATTAAAAGAAGACATGTAAATATGTACAATTACTACAAATAAAAATGAATTGTTACTGTCAAACACCTCAATTCTGAATTCCAAAACAACAGCATTTAGCTCATAATATGTACAATTACTAAAAATCTGAAACATCCCCACCCCCACCCCTACTACCCACACACACGCACACTACACAAGAGTGAAAATGATAAAGTGCAAATCAATTAAAAGCATTAAAAATGGATGTTTCGGTACAAATTGGAATATTTATTACAAATTGAAAAATTGCTTAAAATTCGGGTTATCATAAAAGATGGATTGATATTCGGTAGGAGCAGCCAAGTCATCCACACTACTATTTAGACATTTTGGCGCGTGTTGGACAATTGACCACGACTCGTTGTTGATATACTCCTATTAAAACACTTGGTTAACCTTTTGAAATGCACAAACAAACGGCTCATCGCTCACGTGGTCGTTGCTCTTCAACTTAGACAAGTTAACCATGATCAAATTGGTGACAGGATCAACTTTACAAGAATTTTTATCCTCAACTCTTACCCAGTCACAGTAAAATACAACCTCTTTGAAGCTTATATAATCCAATTCAAATATATTTCGGATTACACCATAGTAAGTCATTTCAGCTTCAACGAGATTTTTATCTTTTACGCTCGCTCGAAAGAAAGTAAGATCCTTGGATGAAATTCCCAAGCTCTGTACATTTGTAATTTTCTCGTACACTTTAGCGCCAAAAATGTAACCATTCAATCGATAATTTTTTTACTCTTGTGCCACGAATAAGGGTCCAGTAGCTAGACGAGCAAGCCTTGATGTCGCATCATCCGTCTTTAAGAGCTGAGAATATAGATAAATTAATTATATTAGTGGTAAAATTTGAGTGTAATGTAATGTTATGTAACGACCATTTTCATTATAATTACCTCTTGTGTCAACCGTTGCCTAAATTCGCTGTCTGATTGTACCATTATTTTTCATCTTTTATTGTTCTCACAGGCTTCATATTTTCTGCATATTACAAAATTAATTATGTATAAAATAATCTAAAATAATGTTAAACATTATAATAATCAAAACTTACTTTTTCCATTCTTCGACATCTTCATGTGTGTCAAATAGATAACGAGCTACTTGTTCATGTTGCAAACTCTTTAATTTCACTCGTTTTCCAATCACATGACCACCATCACCGACAGACTCATCAGTGTCTTGAACGCTAGTCGAGTCAGGCATATATTTCCGAGTATATATTGATGACTCCACGGTGATGTATTCCTCTGCAATTGATCTTCCAATGTATCGCGTATTCTTAACATATCTTTAAAAACTTTCATCAATCTTTCAAACGAATACATCCACCGATATCTAACTGGACCACAAAGAAGTGCCTCGTCGCATAGGTGTACCAATTAGTAAACACTTATGTCAAAGAATGCTGGGGGAAAGTACTTCTCCAACACACAAATCGCTTCGATCACTGCCAATTTTGCGACCACTATGTGTTCTTGATTGACTACCTTCTCACACAAGAGTGAGAAGGTAATACTAATTTGTATAATAGCCCTCCGTAAATCCTTGTGCTTGGAGAAACAGTGCTTAAACAATAGAGGAACCAATTGTATGATCGCATGCCAATCATGGGACTTACACTTATGTAAATCATGAGTAGTATAATTCACAATCCTTTGCAAGTTCGACGAAAATGTAGATGGGCCCTTCAATTATATTGTGTCCAAAAGTACCTTCCTTTCCCCACTCGTCAAAGTAAACGCACCAGGGGGAATTATTGTCCTTCCCCTACTATCTTCTTTCAACCATAGTTGTGGATTAAGTTTTAACGATTTAATGTCTTTTCGTGCATTTTCTCCATCCTTCGAATGACTCCCCCCATGGCAAGTGCCCACAATATGTTTAGCAAAGTTCTTCTCTTCATGCATCACATCCAATACATGGCGCACCGGGTTATTCTTCCAATAAGGAAAGTCAAATAAAATTAACCTCCTAAACCATGCTTTTCTTGTCTCAGTTTTATTCCCAGTTGGGGTATTCTTATGCTTGACATTCTTAAATTTGGGATTCTTACCTGTCATATTAGGGCCACATTCTGAAGAATTACTTTTTATTTCTGAACCCGAAAGTTATCTCGGCGGTAACCTATGTTCAACCCTATCCAATAAAAAATTGGAACCTTTTTCAAATCTGAAACTATGAGTCGGGGGTAAAATCCTCCTATGGAAATGGTATACATTTTTTTAGGTAAAGGATAAACGAAGAGATTCAGTCTCCTCTCCACAAATACGACACCCTAAATAACCATGTACTACACAACCAGATAATGTCCCATAATCTGGAAAATCATGAATTGCTCACATCAACATAGCTTTCAGCGTAAACTCTTCTTTTATAAAAGAGTCAAATGATTGCACACCCTCTTCCCACAATTCATTTAATTCTTCTACCAAAGGAGCCAGGTAGGCGCCGATGTCATCACTTGGTGGCTTTGGCCCAGGTATCAACAAAGCCATTATCAAAAATTCAGGTCTCATACACTGTGAAGGAGGGAGGTTGAGTGGGGCTAAGATCACTGGCCATACACTCTGATTGGTGCTTAGATTTTCAAATGGATTGAAACCATCTATTGATATAGCCAAACGAATGTTGCGTTGTTCTCGAGCAAAATCGGGATACTCATATCCTCCTCCAAGCAGTAGAATCAATAGGATGATGCATGATATTACCCCTACTTCTGCCCTAGCATGCCAAGTCATTGCCTTCGCTATCCATGGTACTGTGAAAAATCACTTTAATCTAGGCCCAACGGGAAAATATTTCAATACTTTTTGAGGCACTTTTGAGCTTGTGCCTTCCTTACTAGTGGATTGGACATATCTAGGTTCATCGCATACCGAACAACGATCGAGATTTTCATACTCCTTTCGGTATAGTATACAGTCATACACACAAGCATGAATCGATTTATACTTCATTCCCAAACCCATTTCAGAATTCCTGTCACGCGATTACCAGAGAAACCGTATTGCGTCTTCAAACTATGCAAACCAACCATGGCATGTAAAGTTATTTTATCTTTCTCACAGCTAGAGTATAACGGTTGGGTCGCCTTAAATTTTAAACTTTGGTAGTCATCGTTAAGTTTTATCGTGATATCTTCACGAGCACTTGAACCTTCTACATCATCATTAACTTCATTCTCTTCTACTTCATAAACTCCGTACGCATCATCAACTAAATCCTCTAACATATTATGATCTATGTCGTCCCCTTCTATATCTATCCTACTTGTTGAAGGTTGTTGTGAAGGTTGGTCGGGGACAAAAGGAACTTTCAATTCACCGTGAAAACTCCAAAATCGATAACTATCTTGCACACCCGATCTTAACAAATGTAGTTCAACTGTTTTCCACTCAAACACGTTACCATTCTTACGCCTAGCACACGGACACGGAAACTCTTCATAATTATGACATCTCTTTGCATATTTCACAAATTCGTTAGCACCTCTGCGAAACACATCCCCTATTCTATTTGTCTCACCCATTCACTCTTTGTATTTTGGATATCCCATCACAACTACCACAACTAATCACCTATTAAAGGTACGAAGCATATATTCATGGATTAGTATAAACAAAACTTAGATTTATAGTATGTTTCATTTAATTATGTCTTATGTATATTCAAATTCAATTTATAATAGAAATTTATATTTCCTCCATCTCCTCTAAAGGGTGAGTGGTCCTATCCCATTCAAGACTGCATTTTTCTGTAATATACTTAACAGCTCATGCACATTGTTACGATTTGAAAAAAATTCGGCAACATATCCCCGTAGTTCTCCAAGTACACGACGTAGATTGGCAAGTGTGAGTGTTATTTCAATTGATCAATTGAAATAACAATCACACTTGTCAATCTAGTATGTACCCAGAGAACATTAGGATACGACCACATAACTTCCTCCAAAAGTAACAGCTTTAAGACACTAAGAATATTATACAGAAATTATGCAGTCCCAAACTGTCCAAACGGGACAATTCGAGAGATCTCATTACAGGGATAATGACTCTCGAACGGGTCTAAGGGCTATTGAATGCGTACGCATAAGAAATTATGCGCACTATGTGTATCCCGTACTCCTTCTAATTCATCTACTCAATTAATTATTTTTATCAATTAAACTAACAATTAAAGTATAAAATTATTAATTTACTAATTTACAATGAGGGGAAATCATATATTAATTTACTAAAAAAATTAATAACCAATCAATTCGTTTACAAGGGACATTACGCACATACACGCACACTACACACACATATACACACCCGCGCACATACACACACACCCGCGCACATTCAAACACACACGCAGCCCCCACCCGTACCCCACCATCCACCCACCCACCCATCCCTTCCCCCTCCCCCCACCCTGCCCACCCCCTTCCCCCTTCTCCCACCTTGCCCCACCACACACACACACACGCACACACACCACTACACACACACGCACAAACACCACACACACACACACACACACACACAAATATGCCCCATCCCTGCCCCTTCCCCTGCCCCACCCCCTACCCACCACACACACGCACACACACACACACACACACATACACACACATACACACACACACATATATATATATACACACACACACACATATAAATGGAAGAGAGAGAGAGAGAGAGAAACTAACCTGAAAGTAGAGAGAGGGAGGGAAGCGTAGAGAGAGAGAGAAAAAAGGAGGGAAGAAGTCGGTGGGGAAAAAAGGAGGGGAAGGGGGTTTTTTGCTGTAACATTTGTCAAGGACGTGTCACGGTCCTTGACCGTGATAATATTATAAAGATTGTCACTGTCATTGACCGTGACAAGGCTAGCCGATGGAAGGGTGCGAATTTATTCATTCTGGTGTAATGACGGTTGTTGAGCATGTTCGGTGGATGTTGAGGTGTGTGTGGACTCACATATGTGGCAACTTGCGTGGGTGGATTTCTGTGTTGCACGGTGGAGGAGATGTTGAAGACTGAAGAGAGTCAAGGCTTATGAGAGCGATGAGTCTATGTTGTAAGTCTACTGTTTGTCTTGTGTTATTCCTCACCATACTTATTTGTGTGGCTGGGCCTTCCGAGATTTTTTCGTCATTTGTCTTCCTCGTACATCAGCGTGTTATGGTTTAATTTATATCTATCACATAGATGTATGTTTTAGGTTCAGATAAAACTTGATAAATCATTTTATCACAACAACTGGATTTAAAATTAATGCTAAGTTTTACTTGGATTAAATTTATTTATGTTTATATATGTAATTTGAAAACTTAAAAATTGACTTTTCTTATTTAGACCATCCCTCGGTACCCTGTCTTTTGGTATCAGAGTGGGAAATACTAAGTTTTTTATGTTAGACGCATATTTTAGGCATGAATTTTGGTGGCTTTTATCCGAAGGGTCATTCGGCTTCTAGGGCGCCGATGTTTGATGGGTTTAATTATGCATACTGGAAAATACTGTAAGAATAATTTTTCTGTCATTGTTTATAGCATATCATTAGGCTAGTTTGGCGTATCCCGTTACAAATCATCATGCATTGTCAAGATGAACAAAACTCAAGCATCTCCAAGTTTGAAGACTTCCCGGCATCCCAAAAGGTATAAAATAAAATTAGAGTTGGAATTAATTCGTGGAATGATATTTGGTATGTTTATTTTCATCAAAAAGACAAACAGGCTTTTTACTTTTCGAAAAATATGTTTTTAGAAGACCTGTAGGCGGAGTTTTAAAAATATTTTTATTTTATTTTTAGGTCGTTCAAACGACATCTAATGTCGTGAGATCCCTGATCAAACGATATCTAATGTCGTCAGATCCATAATCAATCGACATCTAATGTCGTTAGTTGTTGTCGTTCAAACGACATCAACATCTCGTTCAAATGACCTCGCTGACTCAAGCTTTTATAAATACATGTTTCGTGATTAAATTCGTTTAAGACTTTTGACGAAAATGTTATTGCGTATATGGTGAAAAATTTCTTCAAGTTTTGTGTTCCTAAACACTGTTTTAATTTACAATAAAGCATCCTCGAATATTGTTCTTGTGATTAGTTAAGAACCCTAGAAAGTCTTGTATATATTGGATACACCTTAGTGGAGAGGCACTTCATTACTAACTTGTGATACCTGCGGGGATTCACTGCTGAAGACGAAGGTTGAGGTTGACGGAGGGATGTGGTCCATTGTGGTTCTCGAGGGAATCATTTTTAATTTAGAATGCAGTATGTGCGAGTTTTCTGTGGAAGATTCATTGCAGATTTCATTGTATTTGTAAGTTGCGATTTACGTTATATAGTGAAATGAAGGTTTTACCCGAAAGGTTTTTTTTCCTGAAACTTGGCCTTGTCGTATTTGTATGGTTTTATTTATCTGTTTTATCACCATAGATGCATGTGTAGGATAAAAAGATAAAATCAATTTTATATTCACTTTCGCATTTAAAATTGGTATTGCAATTTTTTATTAAAATCACCCTTTACAATTATTTTGCATTCTCAAAATGGTATCAAGTAGGTTGCACTAAGTTATTGTGTTTGATCTTGTTTACCAGCTTTTTGGGGGGTTGTGTTTTCATCGCTCCTATACTTGTGTTTTATTTTTCTCTAGATGAAGTCTACTAGTTTTGATGGCTTAAATCATTTGAACTTGACGTTTGCTAAAAGAATTAAATTTTAGGAAAAAGAAAATTCTCGTTTGAAATCCGCTATGGATCTTTTGAAAACGGTTCAAAATCAAAGATATTTTTTTCGTGAGAAGTTTGTTGCCTTGGACCATGACTTTATTGATTTAAAATTTTCCAAAAAGGAGAGTGATGATAGAGTCCTATTTTTGGAAAAAGCTTTGGAGGACTTGAAAAATTCTAGGGTTTACATTTGTGCCAAATAGGACAAAAATACTTTTATTAATGAGAAGACTCTTTAGAAAAAAATTTCTTTTATTATAGGTGAGCTCGATAACCTTTTAGGAATTGTTGAAAATTTGAAAAAGGCATCCCTAAAATTGTAAGAGTCTAATTCTTTGCTTGAGTCTAAAATTTTGACGTTAAAAGTTAATTTAAAAGACTCGAGTGGCTTGAGTAGGGATGGCAATTGATATACCAAAATACACCCTCGGCCAGGCCGAGGGTAGCCTCGTCCAAGATGAGGGCCCAACTCTACTACCCCAGGGGTCTTACTGAAGAAAGGTGGTCAGACAAGCCGACCTAATAATCTGAGATCCCTTCAGAGGATAGTACGACAGGACGACCCTGAAGAGGCCAACCCCATTATTTACTTTGAACAGAACCCGAGCTCGTGGAGATAGAAGCCTCATCTTTTGGGGTGACTAAGCGATAAGCCGACCCTAGGAGGGGACGACAATGTGAATCCTACATCCAGCAGTCAAGACCTAGTATGCCAGCATCAACCTCAGCCTCAACCTGCCATTATAAGCCGAGGGTGACATCATTATGGCACGTGATTTGGGAGACGTGTGGGACAGTGCGCGTGGGACTCGTATAGCACGTGGGCCCGACCGTTATAACAATATTATCCCCTCATGTGAGGGAATATTATGTCATCATTAATCATAAGTGGCACAACCAGGTGTTAACAGGGAATTGGGTAGATCATCATTCACATGCACAATGCATGCTTGGGGGTACACTACTCCCCCAAGCCCTATATATACTTGTCATCTTCAACCTTGTAAGGGATCGATCATAAAAACCCTAGTAAAAACTCTACTTGCACACACAGTAAAGAGAGAGTGAGCTTATGAGCATTATATCCAATGCCATTAGTTCCCATACTTAGTGGATCACACACTCACAATGGATGTGTAATACCCCATATTTTTATGATTTAAATAATTAAGGGATTAATTATTTTCGTGGGATTAATTGAATTAAAATGTGAGAATTTAATTGTTGATTAATTCGAATTTAAAATAAATATTAACTAACGTGCCAGGGTTAATACTTATTGATTTAATATTACTGTGTGATATGTAATATGGAACTATACACTTCGGTAAATTGTCAAGAGTAAGAAATACGACAGTCTAGTAAATTAAGTCAGACGCGCGTGTGAGTTGTATCGGGGCTAATTTAATGGAATAAATATATTAATTATTTTTATTAACTTGTATGGTCATTTTGAGTGCGCCGTTGAGTCCGAAAGGGTCGAGATAGTCAAAATAGTATACTTGGGAGTTTAGGTTGGGTCCCGGGACAATTTTAGGCCTAACCGGCACCCCGAGAGGGCATTTTGGTAAATTATATTTTTGGGCCTAATTAGTGGACGAAAATTAAGTGTTATTTATCAGCCAAGAAAAGTCCAATTAGGGTTAAAAAGTGTCAGGAAGTTAAGAACGGACATAGAAGGCGTGAGGGAGAGCTATTTCCAAGAGAAAAGGGCCAAGATAACACCAGCTTGCACAACCACCACCACTACCGTGTAGATCGGGACAAGGGGAACACAACCATACCAACAACGTCAAAAAATCAGACGACAAATTCAAGGAAAGTGTTTATAACTTGCTGTACCTTAGCAATTATCATACTCATGTTAGTGTAGGGATGTTATAATCATGTTTTCGTGCATAAAAGTGATGAAAATTGAGGAATTAGGATACGTAGATTGAATCTGAGAATTATTAAATTGAAACCCTTCATGTATATAGACTAGAAATCAGGTTTGGATGAACTCATGTGTAGAACGAATCTGGAAATTTTGTGTTATTGAATATGAATTTGAAGAACTAGGGTTTTTGTAATTTGGGGATTCCATGTTTTATTAATGATTCGTAATGAATTTATGATTCCAGGATGTTATAATCCATATATAATTGATCGGATTCAAATTGGAACGGTCTATTTGGAGATTGGGATGTTGATTTAGAGGTTTTAGAGTTAAAAATGGTGGAAAAACGCTGAAATTCTGGGTAGAAGACGAACAGTGCAGTCTCGTGCGAAGTCGTTCAAATGAGATTGTATCTCACGCGAAGTCGTTCAAGAGAGATTACATATGGCACGAAGTCGCTCGAGCGATACGTGGCAATCGTTCGAACGACATGCCATCTGGTTCAAGCGACAGAGTGAATTTTCGGGAAATTTCTTAGGGGTAGTTTTGGAATTTTCCAGTCTTTACGAGTGAGAGAAATTTATTAGTTCACAGATTTAAAACGAGGTAGGTCTACGAGGAAGAAGAGTTACTTTGGAAAGAAGAGTTACTTTGGAAATTACTAAGGAATGGTAGTAATTTAGTAATACTTTAAAATACGTAATAATGAGAATGAAATACGTATGGAACATATATAAGAAGGTTGGGATAATACCTATAAATATTAATAGGATGTGTGAATACCTATTACTTGCTAGTATTATGTGTATGACATACCTAGCTTCTTGATATCACGGGAGGTGGTGTAGAGACAGTCTTATCCTGAGGGGATTATTGACTTGTATCTCAGAACATAGGACTGTGAAGGCTTATTGGTGAGTTGATAAGCCAGCTGACTATGGGAGCGTAGGTATGTGCATGACCCATAGATATGTGAACTATGTTCCCCTCCATTATGTGTGTTTTGTTTATATGGTTCGTGGGAAACTTCTGAATTGATAGTCCTTATTAGAGTACGAGATGTACCGGGACATGATAGCAGAGTATGCAATGCACTCCAGGTTTAGCCTTGGGGTGCTGTATTAGTATATGTATATTATAGTGGTGAATATATATATATATATATATATATATATATATATATATATATATATATATATATATATATATATATATATATATATATATATACTTGTGTTATTCCTACTGAGAGATAATTGTAGGATATTGGGTTAGTACAATTGTAAGTGATGTAAGTTGTGAATACTTAACTTAGTCTGATAACACTTAACTGAATTTATTAATAAACTCTGATATTAATAATGTGGGAAATTGGGAATTTCGAAATGCTACTACGAGCTATAACAAGAAGTGTAAGTCTTTGTCTAGTTAGAAGTGTTACAAATGGCTAGGTGGGGGATAGATGTATGTTAGGCGTGCACAATAGACGAGAGGTGAGAATCTCATATGAGAGTTCGAACTAACATGCAATTGATACTTGCTTTATTGCAAATTTTAAATACTTGCTAAAACAAATATTTTTACACATCGGGCTCTGACCCTTTCTTGTATCTCTTCTCTCTCTTGCTATATATATGTATTATATCAGGTGCTCAGCCACAGGGACACCAGACTTAGAGATTGGATTGCTTGTCGTGCTGCAGCTGTTGTGGAAGTTGTAGGTCTTCGCATTAGACCCCTCCGTCATTTCATTTCCATTCCTTATAGACTTTCTATTTAGGGCATGTGTCGCCCATTCCTTAGATAGTTTTTCAGAGATTATGTTTAGTTTACTTTTTTTTCATTTCCATTCGAATTTATGGTTACTATAGTTTTTGGTTTGGAGTTTTGAACTGGAATGTTTTATCCAGTCTTAGTTATTTCAGCATGTAATTCTGATTCAGTATTTATATATTAATTATGCGTTGATGGTTTATATTAAATTTCTTGGATTGGTATTTATATGGTTTTAATTAAAGATGAAAAATATTTTGACACTTAGCTTAATTATATTAGGTGATTAAATGAGTTATTATATTTTCGACAGTGATGCTAACAATGAACCAACCGAACATTCTGTTTTAAATTTTATAAAGGACTGATCACCCGATATTTAATTGGGCGGGGTGTCACAGGTGGTATCAGAGCATCAGGTTCTAGTGTCCTTTAGGATCTGTACGGCTTACTAGGTTTTCAGCTTTGCGTCCTTTGATATAGAGCCCTATTATTAGGACTGTTGCACTCCTTGATTTCGTTTTGTAGACTACGTTCTTCTGCTACAATGATGTGTATAGTCGATGGACTTATGTAATTCATTTGAATTTTAGATGTCACTCATAAGGGAGATACAAACTAACACTGCTGAAGGAGCAAATGTTGGATAAGACCAACAAGTACCTCAGGTACACCAAGAAAGAGCGGAAATCACTGAGATAGCGAATATCGAGGCACAAACAGTGACTACAGCAATATTAAAGTACCAAAATAGCTGTGCATAGCTTGCAGGGGGAAAAAGAACGAGAGAAGTTGATCAATATGACATTTCTAAAGTTAGCAACAAAGGGAAAATACCGCCGCAGCAGCGACAAGTGCCTCAGAGTCGCAAGGACAGGAGGATAATAGAAATGGCTGGAAGAGCCAAACCCGCCAGAGCCAACAAAGCCTCGAGAGGAAGGCCACTACCAAGAGGTGTTTTAAAAGTGGGAAAATTGACCATACCCGTCGGGACTGCCCAGATTCGACTGGTGAGGAGCCTCGTACCAATCGGCAAGGACAACAAGGCATAAGAAGGAAATGGTTTCAGGGTCAGGGTCAGTGTTATAAGTGCGAAAAGAAGGGTCACCGGTGGAGGGACTGCCTGCAATAAGATAAGGTAATAGGATAGGATTCCCAATATGAGGAAGCCTGGATAGTTACCCCAACATCACAGGCACCACGACAACATCAAGGAGTACAATATAGATGTGTCTATAATGCCCATTATGCGGTTATGCCATTAATACCGCAACTATCACATGCGTTTGGAGGTACGATACTTCATTAATTATAGTATCTTTTAATATAATAAGGAAATATTCAATAACTTAGATGTGTTACAGTTTAGTACTAATACTTTGAGAAACGTTAGCATAGAGTGCAGTAATATCCTAATTTTCGAATTTACTAATGATGGTTTAAGTGATAATAGACCATTACAGTAGTATTCTTGTGTTTGTTAGAAATTTGTGCTAAGTGCCACTTGTGAAAAGGCAGGGCTATCTATACATATTTTTATATAGTAGCGAATAATGATTTTGTAAAGTACGTCATCTGGTTATATCTAATCCCGGTGAGTAGGGAGGTCGAATAAAGGAATGGAAGATTTGATGAAATGTTTCCGAGCATGGGGATTTCCCATAGTGTATACTAGAGTCTAATGATAAATTAATAGGAGGAATGTGTTGAGTGTAGCCTCACGTATCATGAGAATAGGTAATATAATTTCTTAGCAAGAAGTAAGGATACAGGGTAAATGTCAGATACCGATGGCCCCAAATCTCCTTGACCGATAATGTTAGATAGTAGTGTATCAGGGGGGTTCCTTTTTTGGATTTCACTTTGTGAGACATCCAACTCATGAAACCTAGCGAACATCGAGAGCTGGGAGTATTTGTCCTTTAGTACCCGGATTAGTACCCAAATTATAATCCGTAAAGGGGACAAAACTTAATCGTTATCAAAAGTCTTACCTCGTAAATAAATCGGAGCAAAAAGGAGGCTAATATGGGTACAATTATTCTACTGATTGAGCCTAACCCTATCGAACCTTTGAAGTTACAAGATCAGGTAGAGTAGCGGTTGGGCCAGGGGTTTATTTGTACGAGTACTTCACCTTGGGGTGCCCATGTGCTATTCGTTAAGAAAAGATATGGTTCGTCACGATTGTGTATTGATTACCGATAGTTGAATAAGGTCACGATACGGAATAAATATCCGTTACCCAGGATCGATGACTTATTCCACCAGTAGAGAGGAGCTGCCATCTTATCGAAGATTGACTTAATGTCGGGATACCGTCAATTAAGGATCAGGGAGCAGGATGTGTCGAAGACTTCTTTCTTGTCAGAATATGGATCCTATGAGTGTAGGGTTATACCTTTTGGGCTAACCAATGCCCCAGCCGTGTTTATGGATCTGATGAACAAGGTGTTCAGAGAGTTCCTGGATCAGTTTGTCATTGTCTTCATTGATGACATTCTGATTTACTCCCAGACCGAGGAGGAGCATGCCAAACATTTGAGATAGGTTTTGCAGACACTGCGCCAGCACGAGTTGTATGCAAAATATGAGAAATGTGGATTTTGGCTGAAAGAGGTTTAGTTTTTGGGGCACATTATTTCGGATCGAGGGATATCCGTAGACCCGGGGAAGGTGTCGGCGGTTAGGGAGTGGGTACAGCCCACGACGCCGACAGGAATACGTAATTTCTTGGGCTTGGTAGGATACTACAGGAGGTTCATTCGGGGATTCTCTAAAATAGCGGGTCCATTGACTCATTTGACTCGCAAAGGGGTGCCATTTATCTGGGACGATAATTGTCAGTTGGATTTCGATGAGCTGGTAGACAAGTTGACTTCAGCACCGGTGTTAGCACTACCCAGGCTAGGAGTGGAGTATCTCGTCTATACAGATGCATCCTTATTAGGACTTAGGGGGTGTACTTCAGCAGGAGGATCAGGCTATAGCTTATGCTTCCCGTAAGCTTAAGCCCCATGAGAGAAACTACCCCACCCACGAATTGGAGTGAGTGATAGTCGTGTTTGCACTTTGAATTTGGAGGCACTATCTCCTGGGGGAGAAATTTTTCTTATTCACGGATCACAAGTCACTACAGTACCTCTTCACGCAGAAAGAGCTGAACATGCGTCAACGTCGATGGCTTGAATTCATGAAGGATTATCAGTTCGATATCCAATACCACGCAGGAAAGGATAACGTGGTAGCAGACGCATTGAGCCGCGGGCCAATGGACGAGAGGGCCGAGGTATGGAAGGAAAAATGAAGGGAATTGGGACATCAAGATGCTGTCGCCCGATCAGTTATATCTGCAATGACTGTTACGCCTCATATTGTTACACGGGTACTGCAGGCACAGGCAGCGGATTCGTTCTGTTAAGATCGGATTACGCATCTTTTAGTCGAGGGTGTCGAGTCTTATTCAGTGAGTTCTGAGGGTGGTTTGCGCTTCAATGTGAGACTCGTTGTCCTAGAGGGGGCGGACCTTTGGCATGCAGTGATGATGGATTCGCATGGGTCTCGATTTGCGGTACATCCCAGTGGGGACAAAATGTCACAGGAAATGAGGTGGCAGTATTGGTGGAGCGGGATGAAAAAGGATATCGCAGAGTTCGTTTCTAAGTGCACCGCTTGCTAGTTAGTGAAAGTGGACCATTAAAAACTATCAGGTTTGCTTCAGCCATTGGAGATTTCTATGTGGAAATGGGAAGGAATTTCCATGGATTTTATCATCGGGCTGCCCACTTCGCAGAGGGGGCACGATTCTATATGGGTTATTGTGGATCGGTTAAAAAAAGTATCCCACTTTTTTCCCGTCAGGACAGACTACATAGCGGGACAGTATGCTCAGCTATTTAATGCAGAGATAGTGAGACTACATGGTGTGCCTCTTAACATTGTGTCATATAGAGACAAGACATTCGTATCTCATTTTTAGGAGAGCTCCAGAAGGCTATGGGTATCGAGTTGCGATTGAGTACAGCGTATCACCCGCAGACCGATGGGAAGACTGAGCGCACTAATCAGATGCTCGAGGATATATTGCGCATGTGTATCCTTGATTTTAGGGGAGGTTAGGAGTAGTATCTCGCACTGGTGGAGTTTTCTTATAACAACTCCTATCATTTTACGTTAGGCATGGCCCCGTTCGAGGCATTGTATGGTAGACCTTGTCGTTCTCCAGGATGTTGGCCAGAGTTGGGAGACAATAAGCTACTCGGACCAAATGTGATTCAGTATACGTCGAGCAGGATTGAGATGATTCGGGATCGCATACGGGTAACACAGGATAGACAGAAGAGCTACGCCGATGCTAATAGGTTCTTCTAAGAGTTCGCAGTGGGGGACCAAGTTTTATTGAGAGTATCTCCGATGGAAGGGGTAATGAGATTTGGGAAGAAAGGGAAGTTGGATCTGAGATATGTAGGACCATTCCCTATTATAGAGAGGGTCGGACCAGTGTCTTACAGACTTGGGTTACCGAAGCACTTGCATAGTATCCAAGATGTGTTCCACATTTCGTCATTAAGGTGATACCTTCGGGATGAGTTGGCACACACTCACATTGCGATTGAGGAGATTGAGTTACATCCAGACAGTTCATATGAGGAGAGACCGACGGCTATCCTAGATTATAGTGAGAGGATGCTGAGGTCAAAAGTAGTTCCACTTGTTCGGGTGGAGTGGCAACATCATAATGTGGAGGAGTCAACTTGGGAGCGGGAGGCGGATATGCGAGAGAAATATCCAGACTTATTCGTACAAGGTATACCTTATTTTCTGAATTTCGGGACGAAATTCCGTTATTAGGGGGGAAGTATGTAATACCCCATATTTTTATGATTTAAATAATTAAGGGATTAATTAATTTTGTGGGATTAATTGAATTAAAATGTGAGAATTTAATTGTTGATTAATCCGGATTTAAAATAAATATTAACTAACGTGCCAGGGTTAATACTTATTGATTTAATATTACTGTGTGATATGTAATATGGAACTATACACTTCGATAAATTGTCAAGAGTAAGAAATACGACAGTCTAGTAAATTAAGTCAGACGCGCGTGTGAGTCGTATCGGGGCTAATTTAATGGATTAAATATATTAATTATTCTTATTAACTTGTATGGTCATTTCGAGTGCGCCATTGAGTCCAAAAGGGTCGAGATAGTCAAAATAGTATACTCGGGTGTTTAGTTTGGGTCCCGGGGATATTTTAGGCCTAACCGGCACCCCGAGAGGGCATTTTGGTAAATTGTATTTTTGGACCTAATTAATGGACGAAAATTAAGAGTTATTTATCAGCCAAGAAAAGTCCAATTAGGGTTAAAAAGTGTCAGGAAGTTAAGAACGGACATAAAAGGTGTGAGGGAGAGCTATTTCCAAGAGAAAAGGGCCAAGATAACACCACCTTGCACAACCACCACCACCACCGTGTAGACCGGGACAAGGGGAACACAACCATACCAACAATGTCAAGAAATCAGACGAAAAATTCAAGGCAAGTGTTTATAACTTGCTGTACCTTAGTAATTATCATACTCATGTTAGTGTAGGGATGTTATAATCATGTTTTAGTGCATAAAAGTGATCAAAAATGAGGAATTAGGATACGTAGATTGAATCTGAGAATTATTAAATTGAAACCCTTCATGTATGTAGACTGGAAATCACGTTTGGATGAACTCATATGCAGAACGAATTTGGAAATTTTATGTTATTGAATATGAATTCGAAGAACTAGAGTTTTGGTAAATTAATTTGGGGATTCCATGTTTTATTGATGATTCGTAATGAATTGATGATTCTAGGATGTTAGAATCCATATGTAATTGATGGGATTCGAATTGGAACTATATATTTGGAGATTGGGATGTTGATTTAGAGATTTTAGGGTTAAAAATGGTGGAAAAACGCTGAAATTCTGGGTAGAAGACGAACAGTGCAGTCTCGTGCGATCTCGCACGAAGTCATTCAAACGAGATTGTATCTCGCGCGAAGTCGTTCAAGCAAGATTACATCTTGCACGAAGCCGTTCGACCGACACGTGGCAGTCGTTCGAATGACATGCCATCTGGTTCGAGCGACAGGGTGAATTTTCGGGAAATTTCTTAGGGGTAGTTTAGGAATTTTCCAGTCTTTACGAGTGAGAGAAACTTATCAGTTCACAGATTTAAAACGAGGTAGGTCTACGAGGAAGTATGTGAGTTTATACTTTAATTAATCCAAAAATAAGAGTTTCTTTGGAAATTACTAAGGAATGGTAGTAATTTAGTAATACTTTTGTAATACCTCGCATTTTTATCGATATTTATTTATGGGATTAATTAAATTAAATGTGAATTAATTGAGAATTAATCCGGATAAAATACTAACGAGATGTGAGTTGGTATTTGATTATAATGTGTATATATGGCAATATATGAATATTGAAAATATTGAAATTGTCGCGAGGCTGAAATACGACAATTTGGAAAATTTAGTTGGGACGCACGTGACAGTCGCTTCAGGAATGTAATTATTTGAATTAAAAAGTGAATTTTATTTTTATCAACCGTATGGTCATTTTGAGTGCTCCAACGAGTCCGGAAGGGTCGAAATAGTCAGAAAACACTAGCCGGGGGTTTAGTTTGGATCCCGGGGCATTTTTGGGCCATACCGGCAACTTAAAAAGGGTATTTTGGTAATTTTGAAATTTTAGGATAATTAACCAACGAATTTTGGGAGTTAAATATTAGGATATTTAGTGACCCACTAAGCCATTATCATCACTTAACCAACTAAAGGGCTATGGGAGTTATAGGAGAGGTTAGGAGAAGTTCCCAAAAGAGAAACACAACCTCCATCTTCAACCTTCAACCTTGGGAGAAAAGGAGAGAGCAATCTTCATCAATTCAACACCAAAATCAGAGGAAAATCCAAGGCAAGTGGTTTAATTTCGTTAATTTCAAGTGAATGCTTCTTCCATGATTAGAAAATTGATATATTAGTATTGTGTTGGGAGATTTATAAAAACCCATGAAATTGGAGTTATAAATTCAGATTTGGTTATAGGTTTCCATGTAGAATTATCATTGAGTGATTAGACTAAAAGGATTACTATTTTTATGTTACAAAAATGGATTTATTTATGGAAATTGATGACTTTAAATTTCTAGGGTTCATGTTCATAAGATTTGGGAAAAATTGGGGAGTTATGATAATTAGATGATGTGTAGGAAGATTTGTCCTTGTATAAATGTTGGGTTATGACCTATGAATGTTTAGTGATGATTAGAAACCTTAAAATACTGTTGGGTCTACTTTTAGATGATATTAGAGGTGAAGAAAATTGATAAAAACGAGATAGGAAATTCTGGGCTCGAAACTGGCATCTCGTTAGAAGACTTGCCCATGTCATTCGAACGAGCTCGTTCGAACGAGCTTCTAACGAGGTGACAGTTTTCCTTCTAACGAGTTGGATTTTCGTTCGATGCCTTTCGTTCAAACGAGATCTCGTTAGATGCCCACTTCGTTCGAATGAACTCTCGTTCGAACAAGCCTCGTTCGAACGAGACTTCTAACGAGTTGACAGTTTGACATTTTTGGCCTGATTTGATTTCTAGTGTCCCGTAACCTTGTTTAATTGTAGAGATAACATTCCCTTGATGACTAATTGAGATAGTTGGGATATTTGGGATATACTGAGGAGTAAAACATAGAAGTGTGAGTGGAACCAAATAATATTTGTGGATTAGGACGCGAGTGACTAATCACGTTGTAAGAATAATTGATGAATTAAATACATACGAATCGAACATATGAAAGGTGTAAAATTATAAGTTGGTGTGAGAATGAGATGTATACCACTAATAAATTATGGTAATTACTAAGATGTGTGCATGCTTAGTATATGTATATGATTTTATGTGTATGACATACCAACCATACTTGCTATCACGGGAGGTTTACGTTCGCTTAGGGCCATCTTATCTTTGTGTGCCCGGATTTAGATTGGTACCTTGAGGACATAGTTCAAGAGAATGACTTATTTGTGAGTTAATAAGTCAGCTGACTATGGAGCGTAGGTATGTACGTGACCCATGGATATGTTAAATCATGTTCGCCTCCATTTTTGTGTGTTGTGCTTATTTTAACAATTCCTGAGAGATTCGGAATTTGTAATCCTTATGTACGTGATGTACCGGGATGGATAACAGAGTATGTGTGCACCTCAGCTTAGTCTCGGAGTGCTTGTATAGTATATTTATGATGTGAATAATATACGGTTAAATGAAAAGGAATTCGTTATGTTTTCATTGCGGGTATAATTATAGTAAAGCCTTGATAAAGATAAAAAGGGATAACTTGCTGTGAAATATTTTGCTAATAATTGAGAATCCGAGTTTAAGTAAGGATACCTATTTAAGTGACGACGTTGGGAATTTATATTATGAATTGATTAGAAAGGTTAGAACTTATGTCGGATTAGTTAGATATGGATATCACGGGTATGGGTACGGTACGTTAGGAGTGCACAATTAATCGAGAGGCGAGTATTTCATGCGAGAGCATGTCCTAACATGTACTTTGCATTCATTGTTTTAATGTTATTAAAACACTTGCTGTTTTTTTAAAAATACTCTCCACTTTCGGGCTCTGACCCGTTTGCTTTCAAATCTATTTTTGTAAAAACCTTTTAGGTGCCCATCAACAAGGACACCATGCATAGGATTTCCATTCAGGTGACGAGCTGTAGCTGTTTGTGAAAGTTACAGGGCCTTGCTAGTAGACGCTTCTTTTGTCTTGACTCTTCAGTTTTCATCATTTGTAGGGCATGTCGCCCATTTCTATTAGAGACATTTTATATTTCAGTTATTCAGACTTTGGTTTGTAATTAATTCAGGATACACGGTTTCGTTTATTTCAGTTTATGGGATTGTTGTGAGGAGTTTTCCTCCAGACTTATTATTACTTGTGGTTACTTTATTGAGACTTTATGGTGTATGGTGATGCCATTCTTTTACATTTTATTTATCGCATGTTAATCAGATTTAATTTAAAATTTGACAACTCACTTTTTAAATACTAGGTGGTTAGTAATTATTAAAATGTTTTCGACAGTGATGCTATTAACTGAACTAACTTGGCATTTTGTATTAATTTAATAAAGATATAGCTACCCGGTATTTAATTAGTCGGGGTGCCACAGGTGGTATCAGAGCATCAGGTTCTAGTGTCCTTTAGGATCTGTACGGATTATTATGTTTCCGCTGAGCTTTCTTTGATATAGAGCCCTAATCCTAGGAATGTTGTGTTTATCTCTATACATTGGAAATTCGTACTTCTGCGATTTGTTTATTTGAATGATGAACTCATCCAAATTTACTTAAATTTTTAGATGGATCGTCAAGAAGAACTATCTAAAACGGTTAGGGGAGTCAACGAGCAAGATCGACTCACACCTCCGGTATCCCCAGAGAGAATATCAACCGCCGAGTTAGCAGGTATCATGGCACAAGCAGTTACCACTGCAGTTCTACAATACCAAGAACGCAGCATACAACTTAAAGGAGGCAAAAGACCTAGAGAGGTTAACCAAATGCATGTGCCTAACGTTGAAAATTGTGCGAAGGCACCGGATCTGCGACAACAAAACAATTAAGATCGAGTAAGTTCCAGAAGGAACGAGATTTATGTACAGGGGCAAAAGTGTCAGGGTCAACGAAGTCAGGTTCAGAATGAAACCACAAAGAGGTGTTTCGGTTGTGGAATGGACGATCACAAACGTAAATCTTGTCCGAATCAGACTGGGGATAAACTACAATCTGACCAGCGAAGAATTTCGAAACTCTGCTATAAATGTGTACAACCGGGTCACAAGTGGATGGATTGTCCTCGCCCTGACATAATTTTTTCGCAAATTTCCCCTCAAAGCCAGCAAGACTAGGGAAAAAGCGAGGCTAGTCAACACCGTAATGAAATGAAGCAGTTTCGAAAGAGGAATAAAGTCCCAAGTCAGCAAGGCCGACACCGATAGCAGCAGGGTCAGAGGGGGAGTAACTTCAGAGGCCAATGTTTTGTGTGTGGCACGCATGGCCATAAACGCCAGGATTGTCCTGATAAGGGCAAGGCCCCACAGCAGCAGCAGCAGGGTGCCCGTAATGATCCACAGGGGCCACTTTTTACAGTCGCTCTCCCAGCACTAGCTCAGGTACCAGCCCTACCAACCTTTCTAGTAGCTCCAGTGCAACAGGGGCAGTTACAGTACAATCAAATCTATACTGTCCGCCAGGCAGCCGCCCCATAGGCACCACCCGCGATTTGGGGTACGTTTTCCTATCCATGGGACTTTGGGTCAAATTTTGTTTGTTACTGGGACAACACATTGTTTTATAACTACATATTATGCGAAGACCTTAGGGTTATTAACCACAGTATTGAGAACTGTAACGTAGGTAGACTCACCACTGGGGAATGGTTCATTTTTTTTATATGCCGGGGAGTGGGGGTAGAGATTGGTAGTTTGGTATTTCCTGCAGATATGTTAGTGTTAGAGATGACCGAGTATGATGCCATTATTGGTATAGATTGGCTAGTTGCGTACCGAGCCATGATTGACTGTTTTAGTAGGAGTATTATCTTTGCCATTCCCGGGAAAGAGATGTTTTTAGTGGCGATGCCTCGTCCTGAGGGAGGATCGTCCACTCACTTGTACTATATAGAGGAGGAGACCTC
The DNA here is from genome assembly GCA_949130495.1 of Sambucus nigra. Taxonomy (NCBI): domain Eukaryota; kingdom Viridiplantae; phylum Streptophyta; class Magnoliopsida; order Dipsacales; family Adoxaceae; genus Sambucus; species Sambucus nigra. Next base: position 653,976,289 of record OX422215.1, on the reverse strand, counting down.
TAAGGAAGTGGTGATACCACTTGATTCGATTCCGGTTGTTCGAGAGTTTGCCGATGTATTTCAGGATATACCTGGATTACCTCCGAGTAGAGAGATAGATTTTGTGATCGATTTGACGTCGGACACTCGGCCTATTGCCCGCGCACCTTACCGTATGGCTCCAGCTGAGATGAGAGAGTTACGGGATCAGATTGAGCAGTTGTTGGGTCAGGGGTTTATACGGAGGAGTACTTCGCTGTGGGGTGCCCCTGTATTATTTATAAAGAAGAGGGATGGATCGTTGAGGTTGTGTGTATATTACCGGGAATTGAATAAGGTCACGATACGGAATAAATATCCGTTGCCCCGAATCGATGACTTATTCGACCAGCTGAGAGGAGCTTATTTCTTCTCAAAGATTGATTTGCGATCAGGATACCATCAGTTGCATATCAGGGAAGAGGACGTCTCGAAGACTGCTTTCTTAACAGGATATGGTTCCTACGAGTTTCGGGTTATGCCTTTTGGCTTGACCAATGCTCCAGTCGTGTTTATGGACTTGATGAATAGGGTGTTCAGAGAGTTCCTAGATCAGTTCGTCATTGTCTTCATTGATGATATTCTGGTTTACTCCCAGACGTAGGAGGAACACGCCGAACATTTGAGGCAAGTTTTGCAGACGCTACGTCAGAACGAGCTGTATGCAAAATATGAGAAGTGCGGGTTTTGACTGATGGAGGTTCAGTTTTTGGGGCATATTATTTCTGACCGGGGGATATCTGTTGATCCGGGAAAGGTATTCGCGGTGAGGGAGTGGGGACAGCCCATGACACCGACTGAGATCCGTAGTTTCTTGGGCCTAGCAGGATACTACAGGAGGTTCATTCGATGTTTCTCCAACATAGCGGGTCCCATGACACATCTGACTCGTAAGGGTGTGCTATTCATCTGGAGTGATGCCTGTCAGTTGGCATTCGATGAGTTGAAGGACAAATTGACCTCACCACCTGTGTTAGCATTGCCGAGACCGGGAGTTGAGTATTTAGTTTACACCGATGCGTCCTTACAAGGACTTGGAGGTATATTGGAGCAGGAGATTCAGGCCATAGCTTATGCTTCCCGTAAGCTTAAGCCTCACGAGAAGAATTACCCCACTCATGACTTGGAGTTAGCAGCAGTGGTATTTGCCCTTTGGATTTGGAGACATTACCTTTTGGGGGAAAAGTTTCGATTGTTCACGGACCACAAGTCCCTACAGTACCTATTCACGCAGAAAGAGTTGAATATGCGACAATAGAGGTGGCTTGAGTTTGTGAAGGATTATCACAATATCACCCGGGGAAGGATAACGTGGTAGCAGACGCGTTGAGCCGTAGGCCAGTAGATGAGGTGGCAGGGGTGTGGAAGGCAAAGTGGAAGGAGTTGGGACACCAGGATGCAGTGGCCCGATCATTCATGTCTGTGATGACTGTTACACCGCAGATTGTCACGAAGGTGGTACAGGCACAAGCAAATGACTCGCTCTGTCAGGAACAGATAGTTCGATTACTAGCAGAGGGAGCCGAGTCCTATACCGTTAGCTCAGACGGGGGATTACGCTTCAATGGGAGACTGGTAGTTTCGGAAGGGGAGGAATTGCGACACGAAGTGATGGCAGAGTCGCACGGCTCACGGTTCGCGGTACATCCCGGTGGGGACAAAATGTACCAAGACATGAGACGTCAGTATTGGTGGAGCGGGATGAAGAGAGATATCACCGTGTTTGTTTCTAAATGCGCCACTTGTCAGCTGGTAAAAGTGGACCATCAGAGACCGGCAAGACTTCTACAACCATTAGAGGTCCCGATGTGGATGTGGGAGAGCATATCCATGGACTTTATCACGGGATTGCCTATGTCACAGAGAGGTCACGGCTCCATTTGGGTAATTGTGGACAGGTTGACAAAAGTCGCTCATTTTCTACCCGTAAGGACAGACTACACTACGGGACAGTATGCCCAGCTTTTTATTGCAGAAATAGTGAGACTTAACGGTGTGCCCCTAAATATCGTGTCTGACAGAGACAAGATATTTGTTTCACGGTTTTGGGAGAGTTTTCAGGAGGCCATGGGCACGGAATTGAGGTTGAGTACGGCATATCACCCGCAGACCGATGGGCAAACCGAGCGTACAAATCAGATGTTGGAGGACATGTTGCGTATGTGCATCATTGATTTTGGGGGTGGATGGGAGCAGTATTTTCCACTGGTGGAGTTTTCTTACAACAACTCCTACCAGTTCACCATTGGCATGGCTCCATTTGAGGCATTGTATGGTAGACCTTGTCGTTCCCCAACATGTTGGTTGGAGGTGGGGGACAACAAACTACTTGGGCCGGAAGTGATTCAGGATACTTCGGCAAGGATAAAATTGATACGGAGTCGCATTCGGGTAGCTCAGGATCGGCAGAAGAGCTATGCTGATGCGAAGAGATTCTTCAGGGAGTTCCAAGTGGGGGACCAAGTTTTACTCAGAGTATCTCCTATGAAGGGGATTATGCGATTTGGTAAGAAGGGGAAGTTGGCACCGAGATACGTGGGACCATTTACTATCATCGAGCGGATTGGATCTGTTGCGTATAGACTTGGGTTACCGGAGCATTTACACAGGATTCATGATGTGTTTCATATTTCCTCGCTAAAGAAATATCTTAGAGATGATTTGGCTCATTCTCACATTGCTTTGGAGGACATCGATCTCCAGCCCGATAGCTCCTACGAGGAGGGGCCGATTGCTATTTTGGACCGAAATAAGCGGAAATTGCGGTCAAAGATAGTTCCGATTAATACGTGTTCAGTGGCGGCATCATAATGCCGAGGAGTCCACATGGGAGTGCGAGTATGAGATGCGCGGACGTTATCGAGAGTTGTTTTTATCAGGTACTTTTTAGTCCGAATTTCGGGACGAAATTCTGTTATTAGGGGGGAAGTATGTAATACCTCACATTTTTATCGATATTTATTTATGGGATTAATTAAATTAAATGTGAATTAATTGAGAATTAATCCGGATAAAATACTAACGAGATGTGAGTTGGTATTTGATTATAATGTGTATATTTGGCAATATATGAATATTGAAAATATTGAAATTATCGCGAGGCTGAAATACGGCAATTTGGAAAATTTAGTTGGGGCGCACGTGACAGTCGCGCCAGGAATGTAATTATTTGAATTAAAAAGTGAATTTTATTTTTATCAACCGTATGGTCATTTTGAGTGCGCCAACGAGTCCGGAAGGGTCCAAATAGTCGGAAAACACTAGCCGGGGGTTTAGTTTGGGTCCCGGGGCATTTTTGGGCCATACCGGCAACTTAAAAAGGGTATTTTGGTAATTTTGAAATTTTAGGATAATTAACCAACGAATTTTGGGAGTTAAATATTAGGATATTTAGTGACCCACTAAGCCATTATCAGCACTTAACCAACTAAAGGGCTACGGGAGTTATAGGAGAGGTTAGGAGAAGTTCCCAAAAGAGAAACACAACCTCCATCTTCAACCTTCAACCTTGGGAGAAAAGGAGAGAGCAATCTTCATCAATTCAACACCAAAATCAGAGGAAAATCCAAGGCAAGTGGTTTAATTTCGTTAATTTCAAGTGAATGCTTCTTCCATGATTAGAAAATTGATATATTAGTATTGTGGTGGGAGATTTATAAAAACCCATGAAATTGGAGTTATAAATTCAGATTTGGTTATAGGTTTCCATGTAGAATTATCATTGAGTGATTAGACTAAAAGGATTACTATTTTTATGTTACAAAAATGGATTTATTTATGGAAATTGATGACTTTAAATTTCTAGGGTTCATGTTCATAAGATTTGGGAAAAATTGGGGAGTTATGATAATTAGATGATGTGTAGGAAGATTTGTCTTTGTATAAATGTTGGGTTATGACCTATGAATGTTTAGTGATGATTAGAAACCTTAAAATACTGTTGGGTCTACTTTTAGATGATATTAGAGGTGAAGAAAATTGAGAAAAACGAGATAGGAAATTCTGGGCTCGAAACTGGCATCTCGTTAGAAGACCTGCCCATGTCATTCGAACGAGCTCGTTCGAACGAGCTTCTAACGAGGTGACAGTTTTCCTTCTAACGAGTTGGATTTTCGTTCGATGCCTTTCGTTCGAACGAGATCTCGTTAGATGCCCACTTCGTTCGAACGAACTCTCGTTCGAACAAGCCTCGTTCGAACGAGACTTCTAACGAGTTGACAGTTTGGCATTTTTGGCCTGATTTGATTTCTAGTGTCCCGTAACCTTGTTTAATTGTAGAGATAACATTCCCTTGATGACTAATTGAGATAGTTGGGATATTTGGGATATACTGAGGAGTAAAACATAGAATTGTAGAGATAACATTCCCTTGTTATGTTTTCATTGCGGGTATAATTATAGTAAAGCCTTGATAAAGATAAAAAGGGATAACTTGCTGTGAAATGTTTTGCTAATAATTGAGAATCCGAGTTTAAGTAAGGATACCTATTTAAGTGACGACGTTGGGAATTTATATTATGAATCGAGTAGAAAGGTTAGAACTTATGTCGATTTAGTTAGATATGGATATCACGGGTATGGGTACGGTACGTTAGGAGTGCACAATTAGTCGAGAGGCAAGTATTTCATGTGAGAGCAGGTCCTAACATGTACTTTGCATTCATTGTTTTAATGTTATTAAAAAACTTGCTGTTTTTTTTAAAATACTCTCCACTTTCCGGCTCTGACCCGTTTGCTTTCAAATCTATTTTTGTAAAAACCTTTTAGGTGCCCAGCCACAAGGACACCATGCATAGGATTTCCATTCAGGTGACGAGCTGTAGCTGTTTGTGGAAGTTACAGGGCCTTGCTAGTAGACGCTTCTTTTGTCTCGACTCTATTCAGTTTTCATCATTTGTAGGGCATGTCGCCCATTTCTATTAGAGACATTTTATATTTCAGTTATTCAGACTTTGGTTTGTAATTAATTCAGGATACACGGTTTCGTTTATTTCAGCTTATGGGATTGTTGTGAGGAGTTTTCCTCCGGACTTATTATTACTTGTGGTTACTTTATTGAGACTTTATGGTGTATGGTGATGTCAATCTTTTACATTTCATTTATCGCATGTTAATCAGATTTAATTTAAAATTTGACAACTCACTTTTTAAATACTAGGTGGTTAGTAATTATTAAAATATTTTCGACAGTGATGCTATTAACTGAACCAACTTGGCATTTTGTATTAATTTAATAAAGGAGTAGCTACCCGGTATTTAATTAGTCGGGGTGCCACAACTTTAAAATACGTAATAATAAGAACGAAATACGTATGGAACATATATCAGTAGGTTGGGAGAATACCTATAAATATTAATCGAATGTTTGAATACCTATTACATTATAGTATTATGTGTATGACATACTTAGATTCTTGCTATCACGGGAGGTGGTGTAGAGACAGTCTTATCCTGAGGGGAGTATTGACTTGTAGAACAGAACATAGGACTGTGAAGGCTTATTGGTGAGTTGATAAGTCAGCTGACTATGGGAGCGTAGGTATGTGCGTGACCCATAGATATGTGAACTATGTTCCCATCCATTATGTGTGTTTTGTTTATATGGTTCGTGGGAAACTTTTGAATCGATAGTCCTTATCAGAGTACGAGATGTACCGGGACATGATAACAGAGTATGCAATGCACTACAGGTTTAGCCTTGGGGTGATGTATTAGTATATGTATATTATAGTGGTGAATATATCTATATATATACTTGTGTTATTCCTACTGAGAGATAATTGTAGGATATTGGGTTAGTACAATCGTAAGTGATGTAAGTTGTGAATACTTAACTTAGTCTGATAACACTTAACCGAATTTATTAATAAATTCTTATTTTAATAATGTGGGAAATTGGGAATTTTGAAATGCTACTACGAGCTATAACAAGAAATGTAAGTCTTTGTCTAGTTAGAAGTGTTACAAATGGCTAGGTGGGGGATAGATGTACGTTAGGCGTGCACAATAGACTAGAGGTGAGAATCTCATGTGAGAGTTCGAACTAACATGCAATTGATACTTGCTTTATTGCAAATTTTAAATACTTGCTAAAAAAAATATTTTTACACATCGGGCTCTGAACCGTTTCTTGTATCTCTTCTATCTCTTGCTATATATATGTATTATATCAGGTGCTCAGCCATAGGGACACGAGGCTTAGAGATTGGATTGCTTAGCGTGCTGTAGCTGTTGTAGAAGCTGTAGGTATTCGCATTAGACGCCTCTGTCATTTCATTTCCATTCCTTATAGACTTTCTATTTAGGGCATGTGTCGCCCATTCCTTAGACAGTTTTTCAAAGATTATGTTCAGTTTACTTTTCGTTCATTTTCATTTAGATTTATGGTTACTATGGTTTTTGGTTTGGAGTTTTGAGATGGAATGTTTTATCCAGTCTTAGTTATTTGAGCATGTAACTCTCATTCAGTATTTTATTAATTAATTATGCGTGGATGGTTTATATTAAATTTCTTGGAATATTATTTAAATGGTTTTAATTAAAGAGGAAAAATGTTTTGACACTTATCTTAATTATATTAGGTAATTAAATGAGTTATTATGTTTTTGACAGTGTTGCTAAGAATGGACCAACCGAACATTCTGTTTTAAATTTTATAAAGGACTGATCACCCGATATTTAATTGGGCGGGGTGTCACAGGTGGTAACAGAGCATCAGGTTCTAGTCTCCTTTAGGATCTGTACGGCTTACTAGGTTTTCAGCTTTGCGTCCTTTGATATAGAGCCCTATTATTAGGACTGTTGCACTCCTTGATTTCATTTTGTAGACTACGTTCTTCTGCTACAATGATGTTTATAGTCGATGGACTTATGTAATTCATTTGAATTTCGGATGTTACTCATGAGGGAGATACAAACTAACAATGCTGAAGGAGCAAATGCTGGACAAGACCAACAAGTACCTCAGGTACACCAAGAAAGAGCGGAAATCACTGAGATAGCGAATATCATGGTATAAGCAGTGACTACAACAATATTACTGTACCAACATAGAAGTGCACAACTTGCAGGGGGAAAAAGAACTAGAGAAGTTGATGAATATGACATTTCTAAAGTTAGCAACAAAGGGAAAATACCTCCGCAGCAGGGACAAGTGCCTTAGAGTCGTCAAGGACGGGAGGATATTAGAAATGGCGGGAAGAGCCAAACCCTCCAGAGCCAACAAAGACTAGAGAGGAAGGCCTCTACCAAGAGATGTTTTAAATGTGGGAAAATTATCCATACCCGTTGGGACTGCCCAGATTCGACTGGTGAGGAACCTCGTACCAATCGGCAAGGACAACAAGGCATAAGAAAGAAAGGGTTTCAGGGTCAGTGCCATAAGTACGAAAAGAAGGGTCACCGATAGAGGGACTGCCCGTAACAAGATAAGGTAATAGGACAGGATGCCCAACATAAGGAAGCCTGGATAGTTACCCCAATATCACAGGCACCACAACAACATCAAGGAGTACAATATGGATGTGTCTATAATGCCCGTTATGCGGTTATGCCATTGATACCGCAACTATCACTTGAGTTTGGAGGTACGATAATTCATTAATTATTGTATCTTTTAATATAATAAGGAAATATCGAATAACTTAGATGTGTTATAGTATAGTACTAATACTCTGAGAAACGTTAGCACATAATGTAGTAATATCCTAATTTTCGAATTTACTAACGATGGTTTGAGTGATAATAGACCATTACAGTAGTATTCTTGTGTTCGTTAGAAATTTGCGCTAAGTTCCACTTGAGAAAAGGTAGGGATATATGTTCGTATTTTTATATAGTAGCGAATAAAGATTTCGTAAAGTACGTCATCGGGTTATATCTAATCCCGGTGAGTAGGGAGGTCTATTAAAGGAATTCAAGATTTGATTCCCATAGTGTATACTAGAGTATAATGCCAAATTAATAGGAGGAATATGTAGAGTGTAGCCTCACATATCATGAGAATAGGTAAGATAATTTCTTAGCAAGAACTAAGGATACGGGGTACAAGTCAGATACCGATGGCCCCAAATCTCCTTGACCGATAATGTTAGATAGTAGTGTATCGGGTGGGTTCCTTATTTGGATTTCACTTTGCGAGACATCCCACGCATGAAACCAAGAGAACTTCGAGAGCTGGGAGAATTTGGCCTTTAGTACCCGGATTAGTACCCAAATTATCATCCGTAAAGGGGACAATAACTTAAGCGTTGTCAAATTCTTACCTCGTAAATAAATTGGAGTAACAAGGAGGCTAATATGGCTACAATTATTCGGCTGATTGAGCCTAACCCTATTGAACCTTTGAAGTTACAAGATCAGGTAGAGTAGCGGTTGGGCCAGGGGTTTATTCGTAGGAGTACTTCACCTTGAGGTGCCCCTGTGCTATTCATTAAGAAAAGAGATGGTTCGTCACGATTGTGTATTGATTACCGAGAGTTGAATAAGGTCACGATAAGGAATAAATATCCGTTACCCCGAATCGATGACTTATTCGACCAGTTGAGAGGAGCTGTCATCTTCTCGAAGATTGACTTAAGGTCGGGACACCATCAATTAAGGATCAGGGAGCAGGATGTGTCGAAGACTGCTTTCTTGTCGAAATATGGATCCTATGAGTGTAGGGTTATGCCTTTTGGGCTAACCAATGCCCCATCCGTGTTTATGGATCTGATGAACAGGGTGTTTAGAGAGTTACTGGATCAGTTTGTCATTGTCTTCATTGATGACATTCTGATTTACTCCCAGATCGAGGAGGAGCATGCCAAACATTTGAGACAGGTTTTGCAGACAATGTGCCAGCATGAGTTGTATGAAAAATATGAGAAATGTGGATTTTGGCTAAAAGAGGTTCAATTTTTGGGGCATATTATTTCGGATAGAGAGATATCCGTAGACTTGGGGAAGGTGTCGGCGGTTAGGGAGTGGGTACAGCCCACGACGCCGATAGAAATACGTAGTTTCTTGTGCTTAGCAGGATACTACAGGAGGTTCATTCGGGGATTCTCTAAAATAGCGGGTCCATTGACTCATTTGACTCGCAAAGGGGTGCCATTTATCTGATCGATGCCTGTCAGTTGGCTTTCGATGAGCTGAAAGACAAGTTGACTTCAGCACCGATGTTAGCACTACCCAGGCCAGGAGTGGAGTATCTCGTCTATACAGATGCATCCTTATTAGGACTTGGGGGTGTAATTCAGCAGGAGGATCAGGCTATAGCTTATGCTTCCCGTAAGTTGAAGCCCCATGAGAGGAACTACCCCACCCACGACTTGGAATTAGCGGCAGTCAGTTTTGTACTTTGAATTTGGAGGCACTATCTCCTGGGGGAGAATATTTGCTTATTCACGGATCATAAGTCACTACAGTAACTCTTCACGCAGAAAGAGCTGAACATGCGTTAACGTCGATGGCTTGAATTCGTGAAGGAATATCAGTTCGATATCTAATACCACCCAAGAAAGGCTAACGTGGTAGCAGACGCGTTGAGCCACAGGCCAGTGGACGAGAGGGTCGAGGTGTGGAAGGCAAAATGAAGGGAATTGGGACATCAGGATGCCGTGGCCCGATAATTTATGTCTGCAATGACTGTTACGCCTCAGATTGTTACGCAGGTAGTACAGGCACATGTAAAGGATTCGTTCTGTTATGATCGATTACGCAGCTTTTAGCCGAGGAAGCCGAGTCTTTTCAGTGAGTTCTGAGGGTGGTTTGCGCTTCAATGGGAGACTCGTTGTCTCAGAGGGGGAGGACCTTCGTCATGTAGTGATGATGGAGTCGAATGGGTCCCAATTTGCGGTACATCCCGATGGGGACAAAATGTACCAGGATATGAGGCTGCAGTATTAGTGGAGCGGGATGAAAAAGGATATCGCAGAGTTCGTTTCTAGGTGTACCACTTGCTAGTTAGTGAAAGTGGACCATCATAAACCATCAGGTTTGCTTCAGCTATTGGAGATCCCTATGTGGAAATGGTAAGGAATTTTCATGCATTTTATCATAGGGATGCCCACTTCGCAGAGGGGGCACGATTATATATGGGTTATTGTGGATCGGTTGACGAAAGTAGCCCACTGTTTTCCCATCAGGACAGACTACATAGCGGGACAGTATGCTCAGCTATTTAATGCAGAGATAGTGAGACTGCATGGTGTGCCTCTTAACATTATGTTGTATAGAGATAAGACATTCGTATCTCATTTTTAGGAGAGCTCCAGGAGGCTATGGGTACTGAGTTGCGGTTGAGTACATCGTATCACCAGCATACCGATGGGCAGACTAAGCGCACTAATCAGATGCTCGAGGATATATTGCACATGTGTATCCTTGATTTTGGGGGAGGTTGGGAGCAGTATCTCGCACTGGTGTTGTTTGCTTATAACAACTCCTATCAGTTTACATTAGGCATGGCCCCGTTCGAGGCATTGTATGGTAGACCTTATCGTTCTCCAGCATGTTGGCTGGAGGTGGGAGACAATAAGCTACTCGGGCCAGAGATGATTCCGGATGCGTCGAGAAGGATCGAGATGATTCGGGATCGCATACGGGTAACAGAGGATATACAGAAGAGCTACGCCTATATTAACAGGTTCTTCCGAGAGTTCGCAGTAGGGGATGAAGTTTTGTTGAGAGTATCTCCGATGGAATGGGTAATGAGATTTGGGAAGAAAGGGAAGTTAGCTTCGAGATATGTAGGACCATTCCCTATTATAGAGTGGGTCATACCAGTGGCTTACAGACTTGGGTTACCGGAGCACTTGCATAGTATCCATGATGTTTTCTGCATTTTGTCATTGAGGCGATACCTTCGGGATGAGTTGGCACACACTCACATTGCGATTGAGAAGATTGTGTTACAGCCAGATAGTTCATATGAGGTGAGACCGGTGGCTATCCTATATTATAGTGAGAGGAGGCTAAGTTCAAAGGTAGTTCCACTTGTTCGGGTGCAGTGGCAGCATCACAATATGGAGGAGTCTACTTGGGAGTGGGAGGCAGATATGCGAGAGAAATATCCAGATTTATTCGTACCAGGTATACCTTATTTTTTGAATTTCGGGACGAAATTCTGTTATTAGGGGGGAAGTATGTAATACCCCATATTTTTATGATTTAAATAATTAAGGGATTAATTATTATTGTGGGATTAATTGAATTAAAATGTGATGTTGCTGACCCCCGGCGTCTACGCCTGGGGAGGCAAGCAAACCCTTACCCGGAGGATAGATATGAAGACGTGGAAGTGGAAGAGGCTCCCATAGAATGTTTGGAGTCGTATGAGGTCTCCAACAATACTATACGACCTATCCAGGAGAGCAGAGGGAAGTGTGGGAGGCAGAATCCTGACGATCGCCCAAGAGGCTCAGCTTTTGACCGACTGAGCTGAGGGTCGGCCTTTGCGAGGCTGGGCCCAGTAAATGACCTGTGGGAAAGACTGTCCAGATTGAGAAGGCTTGCAAGGTCCAGAAGAGAGGCAGTAGATGGCCGACCCCACGGATGGGACGACGGTGAGGGGGAAATGAACAGCCGACACAGACCTACCGCAGCAGAACCCTCAGTTCACCCCAAAGAAGCAGCATGGGATAACATCGGCTAAGCCAACCCTATGAGGTCATGGAATGACTCGATCCAAAGGTTGGAGGATAAAATTGGTGATATCCTGAAAAGTCGAGACCCTCTTAAAAGAGGATACTCCATAGGCTCACCCTTTATGGCGAAGATAGTTAACTTCCCAACGCCATCCAAGTTTAAGCCACCTATGGTCACCCCAAGGTATGAAGGTATTACCAACCCTGTCCATCATATTAAGATGTACCAATCAGTAGCAAACATATACTCTATCTCAGATGAGATGAGGTGTCGTGCTTTTTCTAGTACTTTGACCGGGGTCGCACATGTCTGGTATACCTCTCTTCCAAAGAACTTCATTAAAAGCTTTAAGCATCTAGTAGACCGATTCATCCATAACTTTTTCTTCAGAGTGAGGCCACAAACGAAGACCACACATCTGCTCTATGTTAAGCAGGGGAAGAAAGAGAGCTTAAGAGACTACATAGCCAGGTTTAACAAAGAAAAGTTAGAGGTCGAAGACTACGAGGAAAGTATATCCATGACAGCCCTCATTGGAGGACTCCAAAAGGGAAAGCTATTATGGAAGCTTGCTGAAGACCCACCGAAGACAATGGCTGAGTTGCTGGCAACAGCAAAAAAGGTGATGAACGTCGAAGAGGCGATGACCGCCAAATACGAAGATGAAAAAGGAGGCACTAGTGGGGGTAAGTACTCGAAAAAGAATAAGGAGGGAAAGAAAAGGCTAGCAGATGACAAATTCGTTGATTACATCCCTCTAACGGTCAGTTGCGAACACATTATGAATGAGATAAAGAGTGACAGATCCTTAAAATGGCCTGAGAAGTTGAGAGCACCTCCTCACAAGAGGAATAAAAACCTATGGTGTGAGTTTAACCAAGACCATGGCCACTTGACCGATAAGAGTTTTGCTCTGAAAGATGAAATTGAAAAAATGCTAAAAGAAGGGAAGTTAAGAAAATATGTGGACAAAGGTGCTCTCAAGAGGGGCCGAGGGGACTACCCTAGGAACAAGAGAAGCGATGTATACAAAGAAGAGCCCCCCAACATAAGAGACGACCCTTCAGAGGATGATGATGATCCTGACCTCCCACTAAGAGATGACCACTATCCTGTGAAAAGACACAATATGATCTCGTTCAATGTTGGAATGATCTCCGAGGGCTTGGAAGGAGGAGGGTCGAAAGTCGCCGACAGGAATACCCATATAGCTGAAGCCAAGGCAGTAATGAAAGCTGTGCATTCAACCTCTATTGAGGCCAAGACAGAAAAAAGGAAGAAAGTTGACATGGATACCCTGATCGCGGGTTTCTCAAGGACGGAATTCAAGGTCCTCTTAGCCCTGCATGATGACCCTCTTATCATCACCACCAGGGTACATAGATGCGATGTGCCAAGGATCTTGGTAGATGGGGGTAGTTCTGCAGATGTAATGTTTTGGCCGTGCTTTAAAGCCTTGGGACTTAGCCATGCTAGACTGGTCCCATACCATCATCCCTTGATTGGGTTCAATGGGGAAAGATTTTATCCTCTAGGAGTGTGCGAGGCTGATGTAAGAATGGAAGATGAGTGGACAAAATGGCTTACCAAGAGGGTCAATATTTTTGTGATGGACGAACATGTCTTCTCAGCCTATAATATCATACTGGGATGAGTAGCCCTCAAGAAATTTGAGGCCATGCCTTCCACGGTCCACCAGATGGTAAAGTTCCTGACCCCTTACGGGGTAGGGGAAGTTCAGGGAGACCAGACGACGATAAGGGAATGCTACTTCAAATATGTCGAGGAAAGAGAGGCATACAAGAAGGAACTACTACTTACAATATTGATACCCTGGACCCCAGGGATGAGATAAAGCTAAAGAAAGGAGAAGCTACGGAAGAGGTAGAATCCGCCATCCTCAATGAGGATGAGTAAAAAAACCCGTCCAAGTTGGCAAAGCTCTGAAGGCAGATATAAAAGAAGATCTCATCAAGATGTTAAGGAGAAGACAGAACGTCTTTTCATGGATTCATGCAGACATGCCAGGAATTGACCCCGAGATCATGTGCCATAAGCCCAACGTGGTGGAGGACGCGAAGCCAATAAAGCAGAAGAGGAGAATTTATTCTCGAGAAAAATATGAGGTTATAAGGGATGAGCTCAAGAAGCTGGAAGAGTATGAGTTTATCAGGGAGGTCATCTACCCCGAATGGCTGTCAAATGCAATCATAGTCCCTAAAGCCAATGGGAAATATAGGAAGTGCGTAGACTTCACTGACCTCAACAAACATCACTCCAAAGATAATTTCCCTCTTCCCCGCATTGATTAGATGGTGGACGCTACTGCAGGCCATGAGCTTCATGGATGCATATTCGGGCTACAACCAGATCTTTATGAACCCTGAGGACTAAACAAGGGGACATACTATTACAGGGTCATGCCCTTTGGCCTAAATAATATGAGGGCAATGTATCAGCGCCTTGTGAATAAAATATTCAAAGACCAAATCAAGAAATTTATGGAGGTTTATGTAGATAACATGTTGGCCAAGAGTTTGAAGGCTAAGGATTATATGACCGGCCTTGAGAGAACCTTTGATACGATGGATAAGTACCGAATAAAGCTCAACCCAGCTAAGTGTGTCTTTAGGGTCGGAGCAGAAAAGTTTTTGGGGTTCATCATCAATCAAAGAGGCATCGAGGCCAATTTTGAGAAGATAAAGGCTCCGTTATAAATGAAGACCCCCAATACCATTAAAGACGTTCACAGGATGAGTGACAACTTTAAATAGGTTCGTATCTAGAGCCACAAATAAGTGTCTACCGTTCTTTAAAGTTATTAGAAAGGCTTTTGAATGGAGAGAAGAGTGTGATAAGGCTTTCCAAGAGTTAAAGTCCTACCTAGGGTCCCCCTTACTCTTATCACGTCCAGTGCAAGGAGAAAGATTGTATGTGTACTTAACTGTCTCGGAGTCATCCATCAGCACTGCTATCGTAAGACAAGAAGACGAAGTGCAGAAGCCGGTGTATTTTAATAGTAAGGCACTCTAAGGGGAAGATAAAAGGTACCCTAGGATGGAGAAGTTGGCCTATGCTTTGATTCACGCCTCAAGGAAGATAAATACATACTTCCAGTCCCATATAATAGTCATCTTAACCGATTCCCGTCTTAGGAATGTCCTACACAAGCCAGAAAAATCTGGAAGGCTAATGGCCTGGGCTATAGAGTTGGGAGAGTTTGATATTGTGTATCAACCTAGGGTGGCCATCAAGAATCAAGCATTAGCAGATTTCGTGGCTGAATTTACTTGGGAAGAGGATGAGGGTAAAAATGAGAACCTCAAGAAAACAGATATCCAGCAAGGCAGAATTGCTGACCCGTCCAAAGATAGGGCTAAGACAAGCACTGCTAGAGAAAAAGTTATCGAAAACGAGGAGGGAAGATACCTCTTTAGACAGGGATCCCTCACCGAAGGAAATTTATCAGAGGAATATGTTGTGTGGAATCTCTTTGTTGATGGGCCCTCTTGCGAGAACGGAAGTGGAGTTGGGTTAATAGTATTAGCACCTGATGGCATGGACATTGAGTATGCTCTGAGGTTCCACTTTAAAGCCACCAACAATGAGTTTGAATATGAGGCCTTAATAGCAGGCCTCTCATTGTCTAGGTCTCTCAGTGTTGGCCAGATCTTGGTCCATAGTGATTCAAGACTGGTGGTGAACAAGATACTGGGAGCGTACGAAGCTAAAGATGAGAGAATGGAAAATTGAAAAAGTAAAGTTACTATTAAAGAGCTTCATAGAAGTAAAGTTGAAAAGGATACCTAGGCTGGATAATGGTCGATCCGATGCACTTGTTAGGCTAGCCTTAGCAACTAGGACATATATCAGAAGAACAGTTCCAGTGGAAATTTTGCTTCGGCCAACGATTGAAGAGGAAGATGGAACACTTAGCTCTTGCTTAATTATAAGTAGGGAAGCTTCATGGATGGACCCTCTAGTCAGATATATTAAAGAAGGGGAGATGCCAGAAATAAAATAAGAGTGGAAGAAGTTGAGATACAGAGATGTGAAATTCATTATCATCGGAGACACCTAGTATAAAAAGGGATTATGGCTCCCTTTGCTCAAATGTGTGCATCCGTTAGAGGTCCCATGTATCTTACAGGATGTGCACGAAGGGTCTTATTCAATCCATATTGAGGGTAGGTCGTTAGCAAAGAGGATAGTCACCCAGGGATACTGGTGGCCGACCTTGGCAAAGGATGCTACAATATACGTGAAGAAGTGTAATAAATGTCAGAGGTTTGCCACCATCCCTCATAATCCCCATCATCCTCTTACCTCCATCACATCCCTATGGACATTTTTAGTATGGGGAATCGATTTGGTAGGCCCCCTGACTAAGGCTATTAATAACTATTAATACTTGATCGTAGCAATTGATTATTTTTCAAAATGGGTGGAGCCGGAGCCAATGGTCACAATCACCGAGCAAAAGACCTTCCAGTTCATATGGAAGAACATCATATCTAGGTATGGTCTCCCCAATACCCTCATCTCAGATAACGGAACTCATTTCAATAATGACTCACTGGAGAAATACTGCGAAAGAGTGGGGGTCAAATAATTCTTTTCTACCCCAGGTCGACCTCAGGCTAATGCGCAAACTGAGGTTACAAACAGAACAATCCTAGACGAGATCAAGAAACAACTTGAGGAGGCAAAAGGAAGATGGGTTGATGAGGTACACGATGTGTTATGGGCTTACAGGACAACAACAAAAACTCCTACCAGGGAAACCCCTTTTATGTTGGCATATGGCTCAGAAGCCGTCATCCCCACCGAAATTGGGTTTCCTACTCACAGAGTTCAAATATATGACCCCCAGAGAAATATGGAAGAAAGGAGACTTGATCTAAACTTTATCGAGGAAAGAACAGAAGACGCTGAGATAAGACAAGCAGCCAACCAGCAGAGGACTACTAGGTTTTATAATCAGAGGGTAAAGCCAAGGACAATCGCTGTGGGGTACCTAGTCCTAAAAAAGACATGGCAAAAACCTAACAAGATCCACCCAAATTGGCATGGGCCATATAGGGTCATTGACGAAGTTGTCCCTGGAACCTATAGACTAGAGAACCTTGAAGGCAAACCCTTTTTGAACCCCTGGATTGCAGATTATTTGAAGAAATACTATCAATAATATTGTAGTTAATATCCTATCGGATCACAATTGTAATGAATGTGTTGCTTCATAGAACACTCGGAATGTTAATGAGAATATTATATTGGCCCCTCATCTTATGTTTTTCAATTTAGATATCTGTTGGGGTAATTCATGCTAAGCCACAAAACATCATTAATTTGGTGGATAACCACCCTCGGCTAAGATGAGGGTGAATGGTAGGGACGACCCTCCATTCACTCTCAAGAAAGACGAGGGTGGACTTATATTTAAAAACATCATTAGTTTGGTGGAAAATTCCATCGGTTAAGATGAGTGTGAATGGTAGGGACGACCCTCCATTCACTCTCAAGAAAGACGAGGGTGGACTTATATTTAAAAAATATCATTATTTTGGTGAAAACTTCCCTCGGCTAAGATGAGGGTGAATGGTAGGGGAGAACATCCATACACTCTCAAGAAAGATGAGGGTGGACTTATATTTAAAAAACATCATTATTTTGGTGTAAATTTCCCTCGGCTAAGACGACGTTGAATGGTAGGGGCGACCCTCCATTCACTCTGAAGAAAGACGAGGGTGGACTTATAATTAAAAACATCATTATTTTGGTGGAAACTTCTCTCGGCTAAGATGAGGGTGAATGGTAGGGACGACCCTCCATTCACTTTCAAGAAATATGAGGGTGGACTTATATTTAAAAACATCATTATTTTGGTTGAAACTACCCTTGACTAAGATGAGGGTGAATGGTAGGGACGACCCTCCATTCACTCTCAAGAAAGACGAGGATGGACTTATATTTAAAAACATCATTAATTTGGTGGATAACCACCCTCTGCTAAGATGAGGGTGAATGGTATGGACGACCCTCCATTCATTCTCAAGAAAGACGAGGGTGGACTTATATTTAAAAATATCATTAATTTGGTGGATAACCACCCTCGACTAAGATAAGGGTGAATGGTATGGACGACCCTCCATTCACTTTAAAGAAAGACAAGGGTGGACTTATATTTAAAACATCATTAATTTCGTGGATAACCACCCTCGACTAAGATGAGGGTGAATGGTACGGACGACCCTCCATTCACTCCCAAGAAAGACAAGGGCAGACTTATATTTAAAAACATCATTATTTTGGTGAAAACTACCCTTGGCTAAGATGAGGGTGAATAGTAGGGACGACCCCCCGTTCACTCTCAAGAAAGACGAGGGTTGACTTATATTTAAAAACATCATTAATTTGGTGGATAACCACCCTCTGCTAAGATGAGGGTGAATGGTATGGACGACCCTTCATTCATTCTCAAGAAAGACGAGGGTGGACTTATATTTAAAAACATCATTAATTTGGTGGATAACCACCCTTAGCTAAGATGAGGGTGAATGGTACGGACGACCCTCCATTCACTCTCAAGAAAGACAAGGGTGGACTTATATTTAAAAATATCATTAATTTCGTGGAAACTTCCCTCGGCTAAGTTGAGGGTAAATGGTAGGGACGACCCTCCATTCACTCTCAAGAAAGACAAGGGCGGACTTATATTTAAAAACATCATTATTTTGGTGGAAACTACCCTCGGCTAAGATGAGGGTGAATGGTAGGGACGACCCCCCATTCACTCTCAAGAAAGACAGGGGTTGACTTATATTTAAAAATATCATTAATTTGGTGGATAACCACCATCGGCTAAGATGAAAGTGAATGGTACGGACAACCCTCCATTCATTCTCAAGAAATACGAGGGTGGACTTATATTTAAAAATATCATTAATTTGGTGGATAACCACCCTCGGCTAAGATGAGGGTGAATGGTACGGAAAACCCTCCATTCACTCTCAAGAAAAACGAGGGTGGACTTATATTTAAAAACATCATTATTTTGGTGGAAACTTCTCTCGGCTAAGATGAGGGTGAATGGTAAGGACGACCCTCCATTCACTCTCAAGAAAGATGAGGGTGCACTTATATTTAAAAACATCATTATTTTGGTGGAAACTAACCTCAGCTAAGATAAGGGTGATGGTAGGTACGACCCTCCATTCACTCTCAAGAAAGAAGAGGGTGGACTTATATTTAAAAACATCATTAATTTGGTGGATAATCACCCTCGGCTAAGATGAGAGTGAATGTTACGGACGACCCTCCATTCATTCTCAAGAAAGACAAGGGTGGACTTATGTTTAAAAACATTATTAATTTGGTGGATAACCACCCTCGGCTAAGATGAGGGTTAATGGTACAGACGACTCTCCATTCACTCTTAAGAAAGATGAGGGTGGACTTATATTTAAAAACATCATTATTTTGGTGGAAACTTCCCTTGTCTAAGATGAGGGTGAATGGTAAGGATGACCCTCCATTCACTCTCAAGAAAGACGAGGGTGGACTTATATTTAAAAACATCATTATTTTGGTGGAAAATACCTCGGCTAAGATGAGGGTGAATGGTAGGGACGACCCTCCATTCACTCTCAAGAAAGACGAGGGTGGACTTATATTTAAAAACATCATTAATTTGGTTGATAACCACCCTCGGCTAAGAGGAATGTGAATGGTACGGACAACCCTCCATTCATTCTCAAGAAAGACGAGGGTGGAATTGTATTTAAAAATATCATTAATTTGGTGGATAACCACCCTCGGCTAAGATGAGGGTGAATGGTACAGACGACCTCCCATTCACTCTCAAGAAAGACGAGGGTGGACTTATTTTTAAAAACATCATTATTTTGGTGGAAACTTTCCTCGGCTAAGAAGAGGGTGAATAGTAGGGACGACCCTCCATTCACTCTTTGTGGAAACTACCCTCGACTAAGATGAGGGTGAATAGTGGGGATTACCTTCCATTGAGTCTCACCCTAGCCGAGGCACATCAGCAAAAATCAATAAAAGTGGCAATATAGAGGACTAAAGGAAAAGGAGGGCACTTTCATCATAAAAATCAAGAGTTACAATACATTTACCACAGAAACGTCTAACAAGAAGAGTGTATAGGCCACAGACGGCCACCTTAACGAGCAATATCAAAAGGCAGAGGCCTAGCATCATCCGGTAGAGTCCCCTCGATTACCACGGTAGATGGATGATCCTCAGATGTACCGGTGACTTCAACAAGTACATGAGACTCCACGTGAGCTAGAGCCTCAAAGATCAGGGGGCGTCTAGCTCCACTGCTTCAAAATAATAACGGATAGACAATACTGCGTCAGCAAACTTCAAGACGACCCACCGATAGGCCGTCTTGATCCCCCTCTCCAAATATTCAAGATCGATTCCTTGGAATTCGTCGGAGAGTTTGTAGGCCTCCACATCATCGACCTCGGCCCTCTAGATAGCTACAATAAGATCATTTTTGAATTGGATGCCCAGGTTGGTCAAAGCCTCCTCCCTGGCTACTATGAGGTTGTCCATCAATTTCAGCTGAGCAACATGCTCCTTTATAAGCTCATTCAGAACCCTCACATGATCGGCCTTCACGTTCTCCAGCTCAGGCTTTACAGTATCCTACTCAGTCTTCAAGTTGGCCTCATATTGAATAGCTCTCTTGGCCTCATAAAACTTCCGT
This sequence comes from Sambucus nigra, assembly GCA_949130495.1. Classification (NCBI taxonomy): domain Eukaryota; kingdom Viridiplantae; phylum Streptophyta; class Magnoliopsida; order Dipsacales; family Adoxaceae; genus Sambucus; species Sambucus nigra. The sequence goes on along the minus strand of OX422215.1, from coordinate 653,955,903 downwards.
TGGTTCTCAACCATCCACTTGGTGCCAGAGGTGAAGGCGTAGACATACTGTAAAAGCCGATAAAAAGGTTACATTAAATGGCCGAGGGAATAGTTTGTAAAATATTGATGAATCAAAAGTGAAGAGATAAATGAAATACGCGAGCCAAAGTATGAATCCCATAGTCATAAACCTTGGCCGGGGGCATCTTGGCCAAAAATTCATAATCTGCAGCCGATGGTGCTGAGAACATGGAGGCCTTGGCAGCTCTCAGGTTGGCAATTAGAGAGGAATGGTTGGACTTTAGGAAGGTCAGATTAGACGACCAGTAGGAGCCCATGCATGAGGAGGAACTAGTCCCCTCGGTGTTCATTTGTGGGACCTCCACCCTTGCCCTCTCACGTGAATCAAGCTGAGTGCTAATAGGGGCTTCTAGCTCCTTCCGCTTGTGAGTCTCAATGGTCAGCTCCACCAGGGTTGGCCCCACTGCCTTTGTCTTTTTATGGGTAAGCTGAGGCTCCTTACCCTTCTTCTTATTTAGGCCAGACATCAAGCTGGGGGGAGTTATTTTCTAAAGTTGATCAGATATGTTTGGAGGCCGACCTGAAAAAATGGGATGATACATCAGAAATAAGGAACAATAACGAGGAAACACTTTGAAAGAAATGAAATAAAAGTAACTCACATAATTCTGTTAATGGGCCGACCCTCAGAGCAGCTTCTTTGAGGAAACAAGGGGTCATTAAAACTTCAAACTTGGCAATTTCACCCTCTTTCCCTTGTTCCCTCAGGCAGTCGGCAATTGCCCTTTCATCCAAGATAAGTCCAGGGTCTGACCTTACTTTCATGGAGGGGTTAGACCATTCCCTTGGGACCCTCGGACTATCTTCAAGAGGATCAACCCCAGTGGGAAATTCCTAGTCCCCAAAAATAAAGAAGAACCTCTTCTTCCAATCATGGTTAGAAGTTTGTGCTACGTGGAGAAGTTTTTTATCGGACCTCCTAGCCCCTAGATGGAAATATCCAAGTTGCTTGGATGAGGAGGTTATGTTGTAGCAGCCCAAGAACAAATCAGCCAAGGGCTTGTCAGTAAACGTGTTCTTCTAGAGGGATATGTAGCCGAGGATGGTCCTCCAAGAGTTAGAGGAAGTTGGGAAGGAGCGACCCCGAGGGTAGAAAGTATGTCAACTATCGCAGGGTGGAGAGGGAACCTAACTTCGACCCTAAGCATCTGCTCATAAATAATAACTTCTCCTTCTTCCCCCTGGAAGACCCTCTTATCTTCATTCAGGACCCTCATATTTACATTGGGATTTATACCAAAGAGGTGCCTCTATAATAAGAAGTCACGATCCCTAACTGATGAGATGAAAGTCGAGGTCCCTGAGGTATCAACCTGATCATTTTTGGAATCCTCACTATCGTCCTCAGCACCATTTCCCTCGTCCCCAGATCTCCCAGCCTCGTCATTTATTGGAGGGCCATCTGGAAAAGTAGCCTAGAAGGCATGGCTGTCACAGGGATAACCTTAGAATGAACCATTCCCTCGGCCTTTCAGTTTGGGCTAAGTGTTGATGTCTCTCTTCTCCCAGAAGTCCCAGCACCCGTTGGTTACAATTCTCTTTCGTCCATTTCTCCCTCTTATGTCTGACACTTAGATGGACGATAGGAAGACCCAAAGGGCTCAGAGGGTGAAATTGTGGCTAATGGAATTGGGAAAATGGGTCGTACCCAAATAGGGCTGGCCCCTCATCTACGCTCGTTCTCTTCCTCTATTCACCTAATCTCTGTAAAGCACCTCTCTCTCAAAGTTGGAAACTCCTCGGCTAAATCATAAAGCCTTTTGATCATTAAGAGGGAGACCCTACACTTACATAAATTTCTCAAACAACCTACAAACAAGTTAAACAGTTGACCAAGTTGACTTTTGGATTAAACCTAGAGAAATGAAAGGTTTTTATGGATGAACTCCCAAGAACATGAAGAATAAGATTCATCAGAGAAAAAAAATGAAAGTTCACCGGAGAACCTTAAAGTGCCAAAACTCAAGGCAGAACCACCGTTAGATGGTGGAAGAGGAATTAGGGAAAGTCTACTGCTTAATATCTAGCCTTATAACCACCATAGGAAGGCAGGTTCTCACGCCGGAAAAGTGTAAAACAACCAAGAAAATGTGCAAGAGATACCGAAAGTAAAAACCAAATAAAATGGAGGATAAAAAGGAATTTAGGGAATAGAAACTACCTGATGTTGAAGACTGAAACTGAACAAAGCTTTGTACGCCAAAAAAAAGGCAAAAATTCCAGAAATAGCATTTGAGCTGCTAGAAGCTAGAGAGAGAACGTGCACGCCGAGAAGAAGAAGGGAAAAAGAATTATTTGAAAAAGGGTTGAAATACTTTGTCATTAGTGGGCCCACTAACCAAAGCAATGCACAACCCACGAGGAGAATCATTATTAGGGCACAAAGTCCCAAAGATAGTGTGCAGTCGTCATTTTTTGGGGAACACAAATGATGATTGACACCTAACAAGACGTCAATCAACTTGACAAATGTCACTCATCAACCTGATAACCTTTCACATCCAAGGATAACATTACCCCTCAGCAACCTCAATATTATCGATGGCTAAGTGCTAGAGGTGATTGATATACCAAAATACACCCTCGGCTAGGCCGAGAGTAGCCTCGTCCAGGACGAGGGCCCAACTCTACTACCCCGAGGGTCTTACTAAAGAAAGGGGTCAGATAAGCTGACCTAATCATCTGATATCCTTTCGGATGGTAGTACGATAGTATGACAGGACGACCCTGAAGAGGCCGACCCCATTATTTACTTTGAACAGAACCCGAGCTCGTGGAGATAGAAGCCTCATATTTTGGGGTGACTAAGCGATAAGCTGACCCTAGGAGGGGACAAAAGCATGAAGCCTACATCCAGAAGTCAAGACCTAGTATGCCAGCATCAACGTCAGCCTCGGCCTGCCATCATAAGCCGAGGGTGACATCATCATGGAGCGTGATTTGGGAGACGCGTGGGCCAGTGAGAGTGGGACTCATATAGCATGTGGACCAGACCGTTATAATAATATCATCCCCCCATGTAAGGGAATATTATATCATCATTAACCACAAGTGGCATAGCCGGGTGTCAACAGGGAATTGGCTCGATCATCATTCACATGCACAATGCATGCTTGGGGGTACATTAGTCCCCCCAAGCCCTATATATACTTGTCATTTTCAACCTTGTAAGGGATCAGTCATAAAATCCCTAGTAAAAACTCTGCTTGTACACACAGTGAAGAGAGAGTGAGCTTATGAGCATTGTATCCAAGGCCATTAGTGCCCGTACTTAGTGGATCACACACTCACAATGGATGTAGGCCTGATTGGCTGAACCACTATACATCATTGTCTTCATTCCTCTTATTCTCATCCCTTTCTATATACTTATACACGTACATAACTATATTGCTGCCATTGTTATTACTATTTGAGCTTATCATCTCTTATCTAGCATCATCAATAATGGCTTGTTTTATTCTCATGCTTCGAATGTTAAAGTCAAAACTATTGTTTATTTTAGAGGGTCAACTAAATCCAATGACGTTAGAAAAGTTCAACCCATAGGTATCATTCCCCGTGTCTATATATGTTCATATTATGGTAAGAAAGGTCACCTTAGGCATTTCTATTATGATCTTAGAAGAGGTCCTAGGAAATTTAAGGATAGTATCTCGTCGGTTCCCATAACCCCGCCAGTTAGACATACACGTGTTTGGGTTAGGAAATCCGTTTTGGAGACTCAAAATGTTAGACTGGTTGATTCTCACATGCTCGCACACGACGCGTCACATGCTATTTCTTATGGATGATTGTTTGCATGTTTGGTTTGTCATATGCTCGTTGTGCTTCATGATATATGTTTGCTAGTGTTATGACATATGTACTTTTGTATTATATTTTTATTTATTGAGTCATATTTGAAAAAATACAAAAATATTTTTGGTTTTATATATTTTTTGAAAATTACAAAAAGATTTTGTTTTTGAAAAATATTTTTAAAAAGTCAAAAAGATTTTCGATTCTTTGTGTATTTTGGTTTTACACATTTGGTATGGCATATTGGTGTGTTTAAATTCAATTCACTACGCAATTTTCATGTGGCTAGGACATTTGGTTATAACTTTAAATGATTGGATTGATGTTAACCATGTTTATGGAGTTGTTTCGAAATTGATTTGCATTATGTATTCGACTTTGTTCAAGACTATACACACACATGCACGAGCTTAAAGGATTTTGATTTCATGATGTATATTTGAGCTTGGTGAGATGTTCTCTTATCAATATTGTTATCTAAATGTTTATTTGATTATGGAGGATCTGTGCATATAGGAACCGTTGCCGGTGAGGATTTTGTTTAATTTTGAAAATATGATGAGTGCACGGGAAAGGGCTGCGAGAGAAGAATAAGCTCGTCGTGAAAGCCACCATTTGAAAAGAGCCCGAGAAAAAATAAAGGAAATAAAAAGTATATTATGCCAAAAAGGGCATAATTAGTTTAGTTTGATATGTTTATTCAAAAGAAAATAAAAAATTTATTATTTATGAGGTTGTTTGGTTGGAAATAAATCAACGGGTTTATACGTCCTGACAAAGTCTTGAAACAGCATTAAATAGTTTTAGACGTTATTGATGTGGAAATCATTTTAGACTTTGATTTTTTGATTTGATGAAGTCGATGTTATTTGAATTCAATAATTTTTAAACCAAAGGATGATTGTGAAGTTTACTCGTTAGGAGTGTCCATATTCATCGTGCACTTTTGTTATGATTGTTTAAGTTAATTTACATATTGAATATGTGCGCACCCATTCATTCCGTTTCCACGATTTGGTTATCTTAGTGTACATTCATGATGTGTAATTTTTTTCGTAAAATTTAATTTTGTTGAAAAAATTGAAAAATAAAAATAGTTGGTGAATGCTTTCAAGTTTATCCTTTGATGATCGTAGTTGATTTGCTTTGCTTGTCGTGACACTCCATGCTTATTTTTATTCATTCTTTTCCTTGTCCATTTCAGATAAATAAAAGGGGGGAGATTAAATGAATTATGATTTAATGGGGGAGTTTAAATTATGGGGGAGATTCGATATTTACACTTTGTTTTGATTTATAGGTTTCTCTCAATTCAAACTCGATACGTCACGCAGATATTTGTTTCTTGTCTCATGTGTGTAGGTATAAAATTTGAGGATCATTATTTTTCACACCCTGATGATGACAAAGAAAAGTTGAAGATTTTTGAAGAAATTTTAAAGACTTACATTTTTAGTACCTTTTCATTTTTGGGTTCATGGGAGGGTATTAGATTTGTATTGGACGTTTGATTTGATAATTCATATGTTTTTATTTTATACCGGTATAGAAATAGGGGAGATTTGTAAGGACATATTTTATATAGTTCATTTACATTTGAGTATGTCGTATACCACTACAACCATCAAAGAAAAGTTCAAGTCCATTCATGCATCGAGATGGATCTGATACGACGCAAATATTGCGTATTTCACCCATTAACTTACGCCTTATTAGACCTCTCGGGTACCTTAATTCCTATATTTATGCTCGTTAACCAAACAGCCTCGGATTTGGATACATATATATTCTATATGAGGTATAATTGGGCTTTTGTAGGTATTTAGGTGCTAAGTGTGAAGTTCGGTAGCATTCCGACGAAGTTCCGTAGATAATTGATGCGCGAGGGCATTTTAGTCAATTCACAACTTGTGTATCAGGCCCAACATCTGCACGAAAGTTGTAGCCCTCTGAGCAATCTTCGCGTGGCCGCAAACGGTGCGCGATTCTGAGCTAGAACGAAGAAGTTACGGGACTTTTAGCGGAAGAGAAAGACATCTCAACCAAAGCAGGGGAAAAGGGCTGATAATAGGGTCATCAATCGATTGATGATTTGGATCGATCGATCGATCAAGTAGGTGTTGGCCGAAATTAGAAGCATAGTGCCTATTTCTGGATCATCGATCGATCGATCAAGCAGCTTTGGACGATTTTTGTTCTCCATTTTATTTTTCCTTTTCTTTTCTATTTCTCTTTGCCACTTAGTATAAATAGAATATTTGTTTTATTTTGTAAGAAATCTTTCATTATATTAGTTTTAGGGTTTGTATTTGGGGAGTTTCCCTCTCCTCACCACTTTTGGGTAATACCCATTTATGTAAGTTTACTATTCATTATTTTTTCATTTGTTCTTGCTTTATTTACACTATGCCTTTACTTTTCTTGCTTAGATAATTAGTTTTAGTTATTTATTTCTTGTTTAATTTAGTTAATTATTATTTTGTTTGGTTAATCATGTATTGTGATTAGTATACGGGTTGGGGTTTCGTTTCCACCATTAACGAGCGTCGAGTTTCGAAAGTTAGATTTTGTGTAAAATTGTGTTTAATTGAAACCTCGCGTATTAAAGTCGGATTGTTATGCGTTTAACTTTCTTTATCATGCAACTTTAGTGTTTATAGAGATAATCCAAATTTAATCCGCGTGACCATTTTTGATTAAATGTTTAATCTCTCAACTTTAGGTTAAATTTCTTATTGTGTGATGTGTATGCTTAATTGAAATGGTCGATTAAATAGCTTTCGAACCGAAATTCTAATTATTAGTAGTTTAGCTTGTGTGGTGCGAATGCAATCTCGACTCTCGCTTTTTATATTGTTTAGAGTTAATTTCTATATTTTCCTTTTTACCAAATTCCAACCATATCACCTTTTACACTTTTATTATTGAAATTATAAATTAATTAAAATCTATACGACATTCCCTGTGGATTTCTAACGAATGACTTACCGCTATACTTGTATCGCAAGTGTAGTTGTAGTTTAGGTTTTTGTATGTTGGCGGCGAACCTAAAACAACGAAAGTGCTTCTACACGAGCGGTTAGTTCGTGCCGCATCAAAATGGCGTCATTACCGGGGATGTGATTTCAATTTTTTCGAGATCAATGTGGTCTTGTCATCCTTAGTATCCAAATCTCCCATCACCCCACTAAAATTTTTAATTGGTGATGGTTCGTTTCTTACGCCAAGCCTTCCTTTGTTCAAATGGAATTCATATTTTTCGGGAGGCATGCATTCTAAGGAGGGTACACCGATTATCCCTCAAAGTCAAATTGTTCATTGGGTGTATCCTCAATTATTTAGACTTCTAGTGTATAGTTAGTTAGAAGTCCAAATTGTAGGTTGTACATAGTTAGCATTTTTAAATTTTTTTTTCTTTTTTTCTTTAATTTTCATTCTTTTTAACTATAGTCTTGTGTAATTAGTTAGAATTTTTGTTATTGTTTTTGGTATGCTTGATACTAACTTGTTTTGTAGATTCTTTGGACTCGTACTTATCTCGGGATCGCTCGAATTTTTTGTAATATCATTATTTTCCTATCTTTGTGTTGTGTTCTTAATGCGCATTGAGGACAATGCAACATTTAAGTTAGGGGGTGGGGGATATTCTATCCATTTCTTTGTTTTGTCCATTGATTTGATCACATGTTATTACTAAGCATGCCTTTTTGTTAAAAATTGAAAATTTTCAACAATAGTTTCTTTCTTTTTTCTCCTTTGTTGGGCATTTTGCCTTGTTTTCGATGAGAAATTTCAATAATTGCCCGATCCATTAGACATTCAATGATGCATGTTCTTGATTTTAGAAGTTATTAGACTTTAGTCCTCAAATCATTGATATTATGAATAACTTCATGAATTAAACTTTATCCCATGAGCACATGCGCTTTTCTTGTTATATTGATTTGGTTTAATATTTTTATAACTTCGTAATCTTTTGTTGCATTGTATATGCTTACACTGAGTGAGCTTTGGGATTTTCTTCGTTTGTGAGTGTATACACTATTCTTTCCTCTTTGAAAATGCTGAATTCGTCGGTAATCTCACTATTCGTTCATTTGATAATTCATTATTTAAGTTCATTTATGAAATGTGTTACTTGAGCATTATTTTCAAAATTTGTTTTGACTCAAGAATTTCGTAAACTTTAGGAAATGATCATATGACATCTTTGTTATACCACCCATATTAGCCTTAACCTCACCTTACATGTTTCTCCTCGCCAACCCTTTTGAGCCTTAATATAGCCTTTCGTTTCAAAACTCAAAAATCCCATAACCAAATCCACATTGGAGTTACATACCATACATATTACCTTCCATACCTTTGTTTGGAATGATACTTGGGATTTAATGATGTTATTGTTTTACAGTTACAATTAAGCATGTGGGAGTGAGAAAAGTGAAGAAAAGAAAGTGTAGTGAAAAGAAAAGAAAACAAGAGAAAAAGAAGAAAAGAAAGAGAAAGAGAAAGAGAAAGAGAAAGAGAAAGAGAAAGAGAAAGAGAAAGAGAAAGAGAAAGTTTGTATATGATGTATATAGTGTTCAATAATCCTTATTGCTCTCCAATTTCATATTTAATACATGTTATGAAAATTATTTTCCAATTTTTAAATTGCCTGCAAGTTTCCATTATCCCAAGTTTTTCATCCTCGAACACTTTGAATCTGTACATATTTCCTTCGTTTCATAACCCGAGCCTAGCTTACATTACAACCCTATAAAGTCTTATGTGATCCTAGGGTGAATTTAATTTAAAAGTTAAAAAAGTTTGATAATCTGTGAAAATACATTCCGCTCCTTTAATGACGGTATCTTTCATTGAGATTACTTGTTTTTCATTTTATATATAACATTCTTCATTAGAAACATGTGCGCGGTCTAGTTTCCATTTACATTTACTCTTTATGCCCGCATGTCTTGTGTATTACCTCTCATTTCATAATGATTTCATTTGTTGAGCGTAATGCCCGATGAGGATTGATTTATGCATGCTTTAATGTTTATCCAGTTTATATAAGTTTGTTCCAAATCATATTTTGCATGTGCCCGCTACCCTCCCACTTTTAAGGTTTCAATTCTATGAAGTTCGTTCTATAATGTTAATAATTACGGACTTTTGTTTGAATTTGTTCGATATGCTAATAATATGTTTGAAATATTTCTCGCATTGTTGAGTTTTTCGCATATTGATTGTGTATATTTTTAGGAAACCATATGATGTTAGTGAATTTTATCCTTGAAAACTCTCACGAGATTACACTCGTCCACTAGGGTAACCTAGGGGTTATTGCATATGCTAAATGCAATCGTTCGCCCGCGAAAGTGGCCTTTGTACTTTTATCCCATTTTGTACTTGTCTCCTGTCTTTGGTTTACTTATAGTTATTATTGTTTCCTATTTCATTGTTAGGGACTAACAATGTGTAAGTTAGGGGGTGATACGGCGCAAATATTGCGTATTTCACCCATTAACTTATGCCTTATTAGCACCCTCAAGTACCTTAATTCCTATATATATGCTCGTTAACCAAAAAATCTTGGATTTGGATATATACATGCTATATGAGGTATAATTGGGCTTTTTTAGGTATTTAGGTGCTAAGTGTGAAGTTCGGTAGCATTCCGGCGAAGTTTCGTAGATAATTGCACGCGCAAGGTCATTTTAGTCAATTCACAGCTTGGGTATCTGGACCAACATCTTCATGGATGTTTTAGCCCTATGAGCAAGCTTCGCGTGGCCATAAACGGTGCGCGATTCTGAGATATAATGAAGAAGTTACGAGGCTTTTAGCGAAAGAGAAGGACATCTCAACCAAACCAGGGGAAAAGGGCTGAGAATAGGATCATCGATCGATCGATGATTTGGATCGATCGATCAATCAAGTAGGTGTTGGACGAAATTAAAAGCATAGTACTTGTTTCTGGATCATCGATCGATCGATGGAAGTGATCGATCGATCAAGCAGCTTTGGTCAATTTTTATTCTCCATTTTCTTTTTCCTTTTATTTTCTATTTCTTTTTGCCACTTAGTATAAATAGAATATTTGTTTTATTTTGTAAAAAATCTTTCATTATATTAGTTTTAGGGTTTGTATTGAGGTAGTTTCCCTCTCCTCACTACTTTGAGATAATACCCATTTATGTAAGTTTACTATTCATTATCTCTTTCATTTGTTCTTGCTTTATATACACTATGTCTTTACTTTTCTTGCCTATATAATTAGTTTTAGATATTTATTTCTTGTTTTATTATTTAATTGGTGTTTTTTTTGGTTAATCATGCATTGTGAGTGGTATATGGGTTGGAGTTTCATTTCAGCCATTAACGGGCGTCGACCTCCGAAAGTTAGATTTCGCGTACAATTGCGTTTAATTGAAACCTCGAGTATTAAAGTCCGATTGTTACACGTTTACTTTCTTTGTCATGCAACGTTAGTTTTATTGCGATAATCTTAATTTAATCCGCATGTGACCATTTTTTATTAAATATTTAATCTCGCAACTTTGGTTAAATTCCTTATTGTGTGATGCTTATACTTAATTGAAATTCTCTGTTAAATAGCTTTTGAACCGAAATTCTAATTGTTAGTAGTTTAACTCTTGTGGTGCGAATGCAATCCTGACTCTCGCTTTTTATATTGTTTAGATTTAACTTCTTTATTTTCCTTTTTACCAATTCCAACCATATCACCTTTTGCACTTTTATTCTTGAAAATATAAATCAATTAAAATCTATACGACATTCCCTGTGTATTTCTAACGAGCGACTTACAGCTATACTAGTATTCCAAGTGAAGTTGTAGTTTAGGTTTTTGTATGTTGGCGGCGAACCTAAAACAACGATAGTGCTTCTACACGAGTGGTATTAGATTTGTATTGGACATTTGATTTTCTAATTTAGATGTTTTTATTTTACACGGGTATAGACATAGGGAGAGATTTGCAAGGACATATTTTACATAGTCCGTTTACATTTGAATATGTCGTATACCGCTACAACCGTCGAAGAAAAGTTCAAGTTTATTCATGCATCAAGACGGATTCGAATATCACCATTCTTCAATAAACAAGCCTCTGCGAGATAGATTTTGGTAAGGTTGTGATTAAGTCCCTTAATGGTTCATTTAAAGTGTTGGGATAATTTTTCTAAAATGTTTTTAAACATTTGAGTCGTCATTTTTCGTCAAAATAATTTTTTTAAGTCTTGAGTCGGAGTTTTAATAAAAATTAATTTTATGCTGACATCGTTCAAACGACATGTCTATGTCATTCAAATGACAGGACAAAGTGGTTCAAACGATAACTTCAAGCGATCGAACATCTCGTGCGACATCGCGATTGAAGGTCGCTTGATCCATTTCATCAAATGACATACTACTGTTTTAGTATTCTTACCTCGTTTGATAGGTCGCACGATCCCCTTGATCGAATGACATTTGAAGCCATTAGAGCGACGTCCCATTGTCATTCGAACGAAGCCGCCGACTCAATTTTTTATAAATACCTGTTAAATGAGTCCATTTTTCTTCAGAAGACCTAAGACTTTCAATCTGCGAAAACCGCAATCTGCAGAATTTTAGTCTTCTCTTTTTAAGGTGTTTTTAAATTTGTTTTGATTCACAAATCATCCTGATAGCTTTAGTGGATCAGTTTGGAATCCAAGATACAACTTTGTTGAAGTTTCTCTTGTAGAGAAGAAATCTATGTGGCTGACTTGGTAGCTCTTGAAGGAGGTGCTGGTTGACGACAACTGCGGTCAATTGGGAATGCTTGAGGGTATTTCTTGCTGAAGATAGAACTGCGATTCTTATGGGTTTACTGCGGTTAATCCATTGTTGATTTTAGGTTGCAACCCATGTGAGTGTTCTGAGGAATATTCATTGCAGATTTCTGTAAGTGTTGTTACATTTATTGAAATAAATATTTTGCCCTAGGGGGGGATTTTTTCCTGAAATTTTTGTCAGCAATTTATGTTTATTTGTGGTGGCCTAATTTATACACCTAGATGCATGTTTATTTGTGGTATCTTCTTCTTTGTATATTTGTCTATTTCGATAAAATCAAAGGGGGAGAGCAAATTAAAAATGGAATTTTGATGAGTTTGAATTATGGGGGAGAATTTATATATATTTACTTTTTTTCAAAATCGATGCGTCACGAAGGTATATATTTGTTGTCTCATGTGTGTAGGTACTTAAAGCGGAATTCAAGACACACGAATGAAGACAAAGTTTAAAAGGGAAGAAGATAAAGTTTGAAGACAAAGAAACTTATGCCATTCCGTTCTAGGGTTGGTAAGGGTATTAGTAACTTTGTAATAGGAGATTTTGATTTTAATTTGGTATTCAAACTATTTGTTTATTTTGAACCGGCATAGCCAAATGGGGTTATTTGTAAGAATAATTTTTCTGTCATTGTTCATAGCATATCATTTGGCTAGTTTGACGTATCCCATTACAAATCGTCACGCACTGTCAAGACGAACCGAACTTCAGCATCTCCAAGTTTGAAGACTTCTCGGCATCCCAAATGGTATAAAATGAATTTAAAGTTTGAATTAATCCATGGAATGATATTTGGGATGTTTGTTTTTCATCAAAAAGACGAATAGACTTTTTAATTTTCAAAAAATGTGTTTTTGGAAGACCTCTAGGCGGAGTTTTGATTTTTTTATTTTAGTTCATTCAAACGACATCTAATGTCGCGAGATCCCTGATCAAAAGACATCTAATGTCGTGATATCCCTGATCAAATTACATCTAATATCGTTAGATGCTATCGTCCAAACGACATCTTTTTGCATTCTTAAATACGTTATATAGTGAAATAAAAATTTTACCCGAAAGGGATTTTTTTCTAAAACTTGGTCTTGTCGTATTTGCATGGTTTGGATTATCTATTTTATCACCATAGATGCATGCATAGGATAAAAAGATAAAATCAATATTATATTCGCTTCCGCATTAAAAATTGGTATTACAATTTTTTGTTAAAATCACCCTTTGCAATTATTCTGCATTCTCAAATAGGTATAAAATCAGCACGTAAGGCGATAAATTAGTGGGTATGAAAAGCAGTAATTAATGGTTGGTCCCACCTATAACCTTAGATTGTGAATATAAGATTCTCAAACCTGTAGAATCAAAACTATAATTTTTGAGATTTAAATGCTCTATTTGTTCGATCAACCGAATTAGTTATGTTGTATTATGACTTCTAAAATGTCTAAAGAGGCTTGGGACATACTTTAACTCACTCATGAATGAATTAGTGCTATTGAGGCTTTCGAACTCCAAAACTTCACCACTCTCTTTGAAACCATTAAGATAGAGGAAAGTGAAACCTTTTATGAGTTATATGAGAGATTGTTTGATATTGTGAACTCGTCTTTTAATTTGGGAGATAGATAGTTAAAAACAGATTAATCAAGAAAATCTTAAGGTCCTACGAAACTTGAAGAGCTTGTAGGTGATCTTCAAACTTATTAGCTAGACATGTTTTAAGTCCCTAAAGACAGGGTACAGAAGGATGGTCTAAACAACAAGTCATGGGTGGGGTAGTTCATCTCATTCACCTTTAGATGATGGGATGCATAAGCGATTACTTGACCGTTCTGTATTAATACTGCGCTAAGTCCTAACCCAAAACATCACAATACATGGTGTAACCTTTTCCACGCTCTAGAATGATAAGAAAGGCCCATAAGTCAACCTAACTTACAACTCTTAGAAGGTCGACTCATAATCCTCAGACCACTCAAAGTGCACATCTTTCCGAGTCAACAGGGTGAGAGGCAACGCAATTATTGAGAAGTCTTGCACAAACCTATATGGTAGTAACCAACCAAACCTATGAAACTGCGCACCTACGTGACTATCTTTGGACTATCTCAAATAAAAAAGGCCTTGACCTTGGAAGTATCAATAAAAATACCCTCATCAAAAACCACATAGCCAAGGAACTTGACCTCATCCATCCAAAACTCACACTTTTTGAATTTGGCATACAACTTGTTATCCCTTAAGCACTTGCAACATCATGCGAAGGTGCTCCTCGTGCTCCACATCCGATGCTGAGTAGATCATTCTATTATCCACAAAGACCACTATAAATCGGTCTAAGTAAGGGTGATAGATGCGGTTCACCAAATCCATGAATGTCGCTGAGGCATTCGTTAAACCAAAGGGCATGACTAGAAATGCATGGTGCCCATACCGAGTCCGGAATGATGTCTTAGGAATGTCCTCCTATCTAACATACAACTAATGGTACTCGGACCGGAGGTTGATCTTTGAAAACCTACCTTCCCCACGTAACTGGTCGAATAAATCATCAATACAGGGCATAAGGTATTTATTCTTCACCGTTACCCTATTCAACTGCTTGCAATCGATGCAAAGCCGAAGGGAGTTTTCCTTGTTCTTGGCAAAGAGGACTGGAGCTCCCCAAGGGGACACACAAGGGTTTGGTAAAAAAGAGAGGATCTTCTACTATTTTTAAGCAAGGAATCTCTTGCCATTGTTATTCTAAATGTTTTATTCTTGTATTAATGTTGAATCAATTATTAGAATATGATTTAAATCTTGACGTAATGTAACCATGTCCAGGGTTCTTGAGTTTTGATATAACTTTGATGACATTTATGTATTATAGTCTTAGATACATGTTTCCTCTATGCAAGAATCTAAATGTAGATTGTTTAATTTCAAAATCCATTGTATAAATCATGTGCAAGACTCTTTTGCAATCTATAACTATTTTCCTGAGGTTCAAGATGAGAGGAAACTTGTATACCTTAAGGTGCTTGAAAATCTTTGATTTAATTATTGTTGTTTCTGGATGATTTAGATGAGAAATATTATTCAGAATGTTTCCATTATAAGTTAGACCTCATTACCATATCATAAATTACTTTATTGAATTTGTAGAAAAAAGTTTGATGCATTTAGAATTGATTGGTAAAATCTCATCTTGGAAGAATACCTGTTCTCGGCTTACTGGGAAACCGAATCGATTCGGCCTCCCTACATAATCAATTATGCACACCTGCGTGTAGATATTTTAGTTACGATCGAATAGGTGCCAACCTCATATTTTTTTTATTTTTTTAATTGGTTATGATTTTTATACGAAAGGGTGTGCAAGACCATTTTTGTCCAAGTGAGGGATAAAGACTTATTCCAAAATATTAGTGGTGTTGTTATGAACTTATATACGTAGTTAAACTAGGATGGGTTCGTGATATGGCCATAACTTAAATTACAAGTTAACTATATGAACAAGATGATTTACATGGAATTATTGAATAAAGCTATACGAAATAAAAATATTAAATGGCACGGATGTGCCTAGATGATTGGGGAATCTCGTAAGGGGTACATAGTTTATAAGACCCTAAAAGATACTATGATAATTTTACAATTTAGACGAGGTAAGTGTGACACCCCTCCCATTAAAATACCGAGTGACCAGCCATTTATGTAATTTAAAACAGAATATCCAGTTGGTTCATTCTTATCATCACTGTCGAAAACGTTAACTTAATTAATCACCTAATATTTAATTAAACTAGTGTAAAAACATTTAACCCATTTTATTTTAAATTCGATTAATTTAAAACATTAAATCATTCATCATATTCATGAATAAAAGAAAACTGAATAATAAACCATCTGCTGAATTAAATAAAACTGGAATAAACACTCTAGTTCAAAGTCTCAAAACCAATAAACCATAATAATACTCAATTTGACTAAAAATAAATACTAAAATGAAGTGAGTACAATCTCTACGATATAAATAAGAACCGAGAATGGAATACACATGCCCTAAATGAAATGCCTAAAACAGGCAATGAATGAAGAGTAGTGGAGGCATCTAATCATGAGGACCTGCAACTCCCACAATAGCTGCAGCACGTCAAAAGCTCCGATAGGTTAAGCTTAGCGTCCCTGTGTTTGGACACCTAAAATAAATGGCACAAGAGAAAAGAGATTTTGCAAGAGACGAGCTAGAGCCTATGTGTAAAATATTTTAAAACAGTTTAGCAAGTATTTAAAATTGCGGTAAAGCAAATACTATATGCCTTTTAGCTTTTCTAGCTCTCAGGTGAGATTCTCACCTCTCGACTATTATGCACGCCTAATGTACCTCTAAGCCAATCTAGTTATCTTTATCACATCTAACTAGGTTATAGACCTAAACCTTTAACTATCACTCGTAGTGTTATCCCGTATTTCCCATATACCATTATATTGGAATATTGCTACATTTAATGTATCGAGTAAGAGTTTCACAATAAGGTTAAGCGTTCACACACTTAGGTTATATAAGAATTTATTATCATTCGTATCTACAAATTTCACATAGTATATATATATATATATATATATATATATATATATATATATATATATACACACACACACACTAATACGGCACCCCTAGACTCAGCTTCGGTGCATGCAGACTCTGCTATCGAGTCCTGATACATCTCGTACTCAATCAAGGATAATCGGTTCGGTATCTCTCACGAACCATAAATATAATTCACAAATATTGGAGGCGAACATAGTTCTAAGCCTTTGGGATACTCACATACCTACGCACCCAAATCACCGTGCAAACCATTGTTCTCATAAGTGGTAATCCAACCTAAGTTCTATGTTCTGAGGCACCAATATAAAATTTCCCCAGTGGGCTCATCAGGATGAGACCATCCTTTTTCAAAACCTCCCGTGATAACAAGTAGCGTAGGTATGTCATACACATAATAAATCATATATAGGTATTCACACAACCTATCAAAGTCAATCAGTATACACGCAACCCAAATATTATATTACATATGTAGTATTTTTCTCACTAATACTCACGACATATGTATTAACTTATGAATATTCTTTGTCTCGTAATTTCCATGGATAATTCATCGCATGAGAATCCTTAGACTATTAAACCCAATTAATCCTAATATTACTAAATAGTATTGATTTCATTTTAGATTGTTATATTTCTCTCGAATTAACTACGTTGCACACATTGGATTGACATCGGAAAATTTTCAAAACTTGACACGTCACTCGAACGAAGTGGAATCTCGTTTGAACGAGATGTGCATGTGACTTGAACAAAGACTTCGCGCGATATTCCATCTCATTTGAAGTTACTTCGTTCAAGGTCCAATCTCGTTTGAAGTTTCTTTGCGCTATATCAAATGATCTCCTATTTTTCCCCACGTGGTTTAACTCTCGCTTGAAACCAACCCCCATCTCGCTCTAACAAAATCCAATCTCGTTCGAAGGAGTTACCTTTAAACCTTGCGTTTTTCACCATTTTTAACCCCTAAAACCTCTACATGTCAAACCCAAACTCCCAATCATCAATTCAAATTATTAATCTAAGATGTATGGATGATTTCTAAGACATCAAAATCATTAAATCATGAATAATCACTAATAAAATTCAAAATCCCCATATTAAATCAATTAAACCCTAGTTCTCCAAATTTCCATTCAAGAACATTACAAATATAGATTCGTTCATCACAATTAATCATAAATTTGTAGATTCTAATATACATACATGAGGGTTTAACCTACTTCAATTTTCGTTCTAATTTATCATCTTAAACTTCTAATTTCATTAAAACTATGAACAATACATGGGTATCATTTCACCTATACTAACATAAACATGGGTATTGCTAAAGTTTGCAAGGATTAAACATTTGCCTTGATAAAGAAAATATGATCCATTAGATTAGGTGATATGGTTGTGATCCTCGCTCTCCGATCTACACGATGGTGGTCTCAGTGGTGCAAACGGTGCATTAGTAGTGGTTCTAGCCTTGGGGAGTCCTGCTCCTTCCTCCTTTAATGGCCTCTCTGCAACTAGTTCTTTCTAACCCTAAGGAAACCGACCTAAAATCTGATATAGCTTTCTCATATACGTGGGTAATTAATTTCCAACAATAGATATTACCAAAATGCCCTCCCGGGGTGCCGGTTTGGCCTAAAACTGTCCTGGGACCCAAACTAAACCCCCAGGTAGACTTTTCTAACTATCTCGATCCTTTCAAACACATTGGTGCACTCGAAATGACCATTTATATTACTTATAAATAATTTACTTTTTAATTCCTTTAAATTAGTCCCGACACGACTAACACGCGCATCCCGACTTAATTGTCAAAACTGTCGTATTTCTCACTCGTGACAATTTTTATAATTTCATAATCACGTATTATTTTATTCGCTTAGTAATATTTAATGTAATTCACATCAATAAATACTAACCCTTATCTCGCTAGTTAACATTTATTTTTAATTCGGATTAATTATCAATTTATTTCTCATATTTAATCCAATTAAACCTATATTTAAAAATCAATAAAAATACGGGGTCTTACCATAATTTAAAATAAAGGAATTTCTTATTATAGAAAATTTGAATGCTAGAGAATATAATTAATGGTTAGCTTCCTCAAATTTTTATCGTATAAAGATACTAAGTAAAAATGAACACTAAAACTAGTGGGCTAAGTTTAAATGGTTAGTGTCGGTTATGATAGTAGTAAGGGTGAAACTACTTATTCATATTAATGGATTCCTTATATATGTACATATAACCCTTATCCACTTAGTTGAGTCCTTATCTATGAACATATAATTTTTTACCTATGAGAACAAAATATGGGAAGTAATACTTAAATTGAAATAAGTAGTACGGGATAACTACACACGTATATATGGTGAAATAAATAATCAAGTAAATGAATAAGTGAGCATAAGAGGCATTATATGGGACTTAATAATTAATTAGGGAGTAGTCATAGGATAGAGACTTAATAATGGGTTATGTAATAACTTACAAAAACTTTATGATTCAGTCTAAAAGGCTACATTTATATGGATGAATATTTTTAATGTAAAAGTAGTTATAGAATAACTGCTTATACACATCGAAAGATAATATGTATTATATTATTTTGTGTGGACATACCTGGGTTTCTGGACCGTCCTCTCGGTTGGGGTTGCACACGTGTTCGGGATTGAATCACACATTGGCATAGGTGGGCTAGGCATAGTGTCAAGTCATATTATTGGTAATACATAGCAACGCCACTTATGGGAGGTAGGTGTTGATGCTGGGATCCTTTCTCACCACTGGGTATGGGCCGTGAAGTGGTGTACTGCATAGGTATCGCCCCACTTTCTAGTGTTTTTTTATTGTCCGCTTTAGTATGAGGGAATTCTCTGGGTATTACTGATAGAGCACGAACAGGACGCCGACGATAGATATATTCGCGTGTCATACATACATACATACATACATACATACATACATACATACATACATACATATATATATATATATATACATTGTGGTGTGGTGTGGTGTGCCGTGTATGAGAATGCATTCTCATAGTCTATAGATATAGACAATACTTATTGATAATATAGTTGCATTATCATAGCGATATGGATAATTGGTAAGGAAAATAAGTTCTAATGGTCTATTGCGGTAGACAATTATTAATGAGAATAATAGTTAGGCGGTCTAAGAATGTAGACGGTAATTATAGAGAATGAAACTTATAGCCTGATTGGGTAGATGATAATTAGTATGAATCTAAAATCAAATATTCTGGTGAGGTAGACTAAAGTAAAAGAACGTTATGTTACATAAAAATATGCACTGAATATTTATATGGAACTTAGTGGGTAGAATTATGGAGTTAGTCTCGGGGTGGGATAATAAGTGTAAATACTCACTTTTAGTTGATGCGTAACTAGATAGCTTTATCATTACATGTCATATTGGATATTGGAGTTCATAATTGGTATTTTTTTGAGGATACGGGTAGTATTTCTTCTAGACGGGAGGTGAGATACTTGATACAAGTGAGCGTCGATGGAAAGACATAAAGTATGCGTTAGTTACATTTTGCATATTTATTGGTAAAGAATCCTTGCAACTTTAGGGCTCTGACCCAAAATTATAAATATTTTTCCTCCAGGTTTTCTGATAAACAGGGACAGTAGGACTGACGATAGATCAAACTTGCAGTTTCATTGGACATAGCGAATTTCATTCCATTGATTATAGTATAGCTTGTACTTCTTCTTTTGGTTATTTTATTTCATATCGAGATTTGTATGAGAATAAGCTCAATGGTATATTTATATCAGTTTACACTTGTATTTACTTTATGAGCATTGTATGATGATTCAGTTTGTATTCCTATAATAAATTAGTGGCAGACATTGTTATTTAATTGTGAAATTGGGTGAATAAGAAAAGTAACTTCTATATTTTTTAGTGCTGAGAATGGTATAAGTTGTTGATAAGCCTCATCTGCGGCGTATCGTATCTGGCCAACCTTTTACGTGAGAAAATGGAGGTTGTTACATTTTATTTTTTATTACCTAACACGATCACACCTTAATAAAACAATACGAGACGAAACCAATTTTTATTTTTTACCAGCCACAACCCAAACTAAAAAGCAACACCAATACGAATTCTTGTCGTGTTATATCGCCTTTATTTGGGTGTGATTGTGATAGGTAATAACAATAAATATTTTGTCTTGTCGAATTTTAATTGGGCGTTAGCATTTGGTAACAAAAATAAAAATTGGTGTGGTTTCACGTTGTTTTTATGTGTTGTGATTGTGTTTAGTAATAAAAATAAATTTCATGTCGCATTGTGTCGTGTGGCATTTTAATTGGGTTGTGCTATGTAAAAAAATGAATTTGTGTCGTTGCGTGTAGTTTTTATTTATGTCGGGTTAGTGTTAAATAAAGAATGAGATTTCATGTCATGTCGTGTTTTAATTGGATTGTGTTCTTGTTTGGTAAAAAATTGGAACTCGCATCGTCTAACGTTTATTTTGTTAGGATTGTGATCATGATAGGAAAGTTAAAATAATTTGTGTCTAATTGCATTTTAATTGTGGTTGTGTTTATGTTTGATAAAAAAATAAAAAATTGTGTTACGCGTCTCGATTTTATTTAAATTGTGATTGTGTTATGTGATAAAAATATTTTTTTTATCCTATCGCATTTTAATTGAGTTTTGTTTAGTAATAAAATATCAATTTATGTCATCTCGTGTCACATTTATTTCGATCCAGTTCACGTTAAGTAAAAATAAAGATTTCGACATCTAAATTTTAAAGTCTATATAAAAAGTTTTGTGGGAATTTTTGGAATGTTTTGAAACCAATGTTATGGAGGAAAATCCTTTTTTGTTTTGTTTTGTTTTGTTTTGGATACAAAGTGTTTTGACCAGTTCAAATATTAAAAAAAAAAGTAAAGTAAAGTAATTGGTTAGGTGTGGGGTCCTATTAAGCCGAGCATTTGGTTTGCGATTGGGAGAGTATGTACGGAAGAGTAGTATTTATTACTATTGTGAAGGCAAGAGATGAAAAGATAATAGGTAATCCTTACACCAAGAACTTGCTCCATCTTTCTTTTACGAATGATATTTTTGTTTTTTGTATAATACCACTTGGTGTTCAGACCAGTTTATGTGCACTACGACTAATTCATTACAGTGCCAAAAATTGAACTGGGGACCAAACTCAATCCACCTCCAAAATTGTCCTAGTGGTATCCTTCTACCACTAGGCAAGAGTCTTCATTTTTTATGAATGATATATAAAAGAGTAATGGTATATGCACTTAAGGTGGATATCGAAAATGTGTTTTTACAAGTATTCTACCTCATTTATTGTAAAATATGGGTAAAACACAGTCGACAAATTTTCGTACTGATTGTAAGTGTATACAGTATTTTCCTTTACGGGTAATTGTTGTCAAGTCCTATTCACTTGGCTAATAAGAAAATAGATCCTTTGACCGAGTCAATGTTATCAATGGTCATATTTTGTCATCTCAACACATTAAAATGATAAATACACCTTAAAATATATCTTTGACAACTATTACCTCTTTTTTGTAAAAAAAAAACACGTCAAATCCTTTAAAGTCCATAACTTCAAATCTACAAATCCAAAACTCACAAAATTTATATATTTGGAATTTACTCGTCAAGATATATCAAACAACATCCATATTCGATATTTTTTACGAAAGAATAGAAACAGATAAATTTACAGTCTTCATAAAACCTCCATTTTTTGCGGCGAAAACTCCATTTTTTCGGTGAAAACTCAGCTTCTCCAGCTCAGGGGATGTTGCTGCTGGCGCGGACCAAAAAAAATAAAGAATTAGACAAAGAGAGAAATAAAAAGGAGAGAGAAACATTCTGATGAGAATTCCGGCGGCCTCCGGTGAAATTATCCGATGGGCTGATTCCGATAAGTCTCCGATGGGTTGGCCGGAGGTGGGGTGGAGGTGGAGGTGGAGCCGAATACAAACCCCTTGCCGATGTCTCTGCAGAACTAATCTTGCTCAAGTCCTTACTAACTGAGCTTGGTTTCTCTCCTCACCCTCCACCTATTCTTTGGATTACAACATTGGTGCTACCTATCTTTTCGTGAATCATGTCTTTCATGCACGCACTAAACATATTGAAATAGATTTTCACTTTGTTTGTGATCAAGTTGCCAAGAAAGCTCTTCAAGTTCATGACTTTCCTCTACTCGCTTCACATTCATTCGAGACAAGTTGACGATTCACTCACGATCAACATCAACTTGAGGGGGCATATCAACCAAGTCAAAGTCTTGATCAACTAAATCTCCAACACTCACGGAACTAGATTCCATTTGAATTTCAAACTTATATACCTACTTTCGGTTGAACCGCTGTTTAACTGCTCCAACAAGTGTAACAACTATCGTGTATACGACAACTATATAACATATGTACAACACTTACGATTATTGTATTGTAAAAACAAAATAGCGGTTAGTCTTCATACTTCTCAACTCATTGCATTATATTAATAGTGTTGTCAACCCATTTTATTTCTATTAATAGTTAACAACACTGAAGACGCAGTGTTAATTCAACAAATATTTCTTCAAAGATTCACATGGTATCAGAGCCATCCATGGAAAATGTCGGATCCTATTTATCACCAAACTCTCCCACTGACATTTCTTCATTTTCACCTCTCATTAACCTCACCAACTCTAATCATTTTGTCTCTCTCAAATTGGACAACAAGAATTACCTACACTGGAAAACTCATATGGAACCTTTCTTATATGGCCAAAACTTATTCTAGTGGTTCGGGTAATCTTTACCGAACCTTTTGTCCCCTATTTGGCGACCAGCGATATTGGGACATGATAGCAGAGTAATGCATTACACCGCAGCTATGACTCGGGGTGTCGTATTATATATATAATGAATTAAATGAATGAATGGATATTTATTGTGGTTAAATCTATCTACGGTGATAATTGTAGATAACGGTGAATAGAGAAAGATAATGGAATTAAGTTAATGAATGTTTATTCTTATAGAATTGAAAATCTTAATTCATATTAAAGAGAAACGATTCATATAAATGAGAAATGTATAAGAAAGATTATATGACGTATGGTATGGGACATACGGGGTTATGATATGGGAATGGAAATCATAATATGGAAACTAGTGAAGAGGAACCATTAACTAGGAGGTTAATAGGAAACGTTAAGTGTGCACTCTAGTTGAGAGGTGAGAATATCAAGTGAGAGTTGGATCTAACATGTACATAATAAATGCTTTATTGCACTTGTTAAATACTTGCTGTTTTCAAAATCATTTTCACAATCGGGCTCTGACCCGTTTCCTTGCATATTTTCTTTTCTATTGTATCTTCTATATCAGGTGTCCAGCAGCAGAGACGCCAACCTTAGAGAATTATGACGAGCTATGGAGCTATGGAGTATTGCTTAGACGCCTATCTTCATTTGATTCACAGTATTCTCTTACTTAGGGCATGTCGCCCAAAGGAATTCAGTTATCTCTTCTATATGAGTCAAATACTCTTGTAGTCGTGTCTTTTTAAATACATTTACTATTATTGGGATTACTGTATTGGATTATTATTTGGGAATGTTTATTCCAAATTCTTTTAAATTCTTTTGTGTTATCTAATCGGTTGTCAATGTTGTAGAATAAAATGTGTTGTGTTATTCTTAAACTGGAAATGAATTTTGTTGAATTAAAATTTGGAAAGTTTTTAACACCAGCTTAATTGGGTATTGGGTGAGTTGTAAATGTTTTCGACAGTGATGCTAAGAATGAGCCAACTGTATATTCTGTTTTAATTTGGTATGGGACTGGCCACCCGGTATTTAATTAGGTGGGGTGTTACAGGTGGTATGAGAGCATCAGGTTCTAGTGTCCTTTAGGGTCTGTACGGCTTACTGTGTTTCTAGCTTAGCGTTCTTTGATGTATAGCCCTATGTTTAGGATTGTTGATTTCTTTGGTAAGATTCCGTATATATTGGTGAATCTTATTTGCGTTCGGACGGGTTCGTACGAGAACTATGGCAGATGAGGGCCATTGGACGGATAGCGCAGATCGTACTTGGGAGGTTATGAAGTATGTTCGAGTATGATGACCGTAGTCGAGGTCACCCCTATTATGGAAAATTGAGGAGAGTCATCAGTAGAAGTTCTTGAAATGCGGGAATTGTGTGTGTTGCCTAACGAAGGCAATATATTCAAAGTCTTGGGCATATAGTGGAGTATGGTGATCTAGAACTGAAAATTTGGGGTAAAATTTTTGTTGACTCATCGGAGAAAAGTTATAATAGTGGGATTCTACAACCACCACCCGCGAATGAGGGTATGTTTTCTATCTAAGGAATTATGAGGCGTATATTGATTTTTGTAGAGATTAATATTATATGGGCAAATGGGTTACTAAACTTAGCCTATAGCACTGTTATTTACGTAGACTCACTGAGGAGTGTGGGACACCTATATTTTACATGTTATCATGCGGATTTGATTTTTATTACGGGATTACTTACGTTGGCCATATCCAATCATGATGTGAGTATCGACGTGGATTGATTTGTGGTATATGAGAGCGTATAGCCAACATCTTGTCTTTAATAAGAGAGTAGATGAGTAGACTCCATTTGAAATTGATAAAACTTGTTTTTCTTTTTAAAATCAATAAACCTGTTTTTCTTTTTAAAATCGATAAACCTGATTTTTATATACTATTGTCTAAGGACCTGAGGAGTTTCGATGACCGACTACTTTAGGTAGTAGTGTATCAGGGGGGTTCCTTGTTTGGATTTCGCTTGCGAGACACCCCACGCATGAAACTAATAACCATTGGGAGTCGAAATAAGTTAGGTCCTTAGTATATGAGTTTATAACCTTTGTGACAAATATTATAATGAAAGTGGTACGATAGGGTGTATGGGCGCCCTGGATGGTTGAATTGTAGTATTTTTCATAATTGTGAAATAGTAAGTAGTTGTGACTTCAGGATTTATTTGTTTAAATACGTGAGGACAATTTTTCCCAAACTTTGTCACGAGGATGGTATAGGGAAGATTGGGTAAAATTTATATTCGATTCAGTTGAAACTATATGGTGAGGTTGGGCGTATAACATCAATAGGGATTTTTGATAATGTACTATATGGGCGGTGCGTCTTAGATTTGTTGCGATGTGAGATTTATACTCAGAGTCGACCTTACCGTTATGGCTTATATTCCTGAATTTCGGGATGCAATTCTGTTATAAGGGGGGAAGTATGTAATACCCCGTAATTTTAAATGACTTTTAAAATGGGTTATATTTTAAATTAATGGATTAATTGGACTTTATTATTAATTAATTCATTTGGGTTTTATCCGAATTGTGGATATTAAAATGGATGATTCTGAATATTACATAAAGATATTTAGGTAATATATGAATGTGATGTCATTGATATGACGGTGTGAGATAAATTCGGTAATTTGAATTTTTAGTCAGACGCGGTATGGGACATGTCGGGACTAAATTGTGAGATTAAGAAGAAAATTTATTTTCTATCGACCTTATAGTCATTTTTGACTGCGTCGTTGCGTCCGGAAGGGTTGAAATAGTCAGAAAAGTCTATTTGGATGTTGGTATTGAGTCTCGGGTCATTTGGAAATGAAAAGACAACCCAAAAGGACATTTTGGTTATTTTTACAAGGGGGGTGAATAGTGAATTCGAGTTTTGTCTTATTATAAGTATTTAGAGATTAGTTGAATGTGGGTTCACTCATCTCTTCTACACAAAATTGAAAGGTCATCTTCTTAGAGAGAGTTAAAGGTTGCTTGGGAAGAGAAAAGCTTGCTTGCAAAGGAGGAGAACTAAAGACCAAAGGTCACCACCACCAACCACCACCGAAAGTGGTCGGAAAAAGGGAGAACCACCTATGTTATACAACACCAAAGGATCAGATCTTCATTAGAGGCAAGTGTTTGATATTTGCAATCTAAGTTTGTATATTGTCCATGTTAGAATAGTTATAAAAAGATGAGATTTTTCATGTTTGGAAGATGAAAAGATAAAGATGTTAATGGATTTTTGGAATCTGAAAATATATAGGAATTAAACTCATGTTGTAGGTAGTTAGTAATCCACGAAATATTCATCAATCTGTGGAAGAAATTCTGAAAATCATTTTTGTGTTCTTGAAGATAATATGTTGATAATTATCTGGAAAAAGAGGCAAAAGCGAGTGGAATGAGAAGAGCCAACTTGGAATGTTTAGATCTTCTTTTTGAGTGCATTTGGATGAGATTTAAGAAAAACTCAAAACACATACCTGACTCAATTTTTCGTGTAGAATCTAAATCTGAAGTCGGATTGATGATTCGAATAATTTTTGGATCTGATTTTTCTGAGTATTTAAAATATGAGAATTCATGATGTTGTTTCTTTTTAATGTTGGCTCTTATCCCAAAACTTTTGTAGATCTTTGTTGATTATTAATTGGATATTATGGGACTTAGAAAAGATCAGTAGACCCTTGATAAGATTTGAATTAATGTGATTGGGATTTAATTGATTAGAATGATGATAATTAAATTGAAAGATATTTCGGTTGCTAGATTCACGTGTTGGATTCTAATTGGTATGCATGAGGATTAAAGATAGCTCTAGTAGGGCAGATTTAATATAAGTGAGGGTAGCCTTTGGGTTAAAATTTGAACATCAAGGACTAAGTTCAAGCTCATTATCGATTTCGCAAGGACTGAGTGTAGTACAAGAGCGTAGTGGTATGGCTCCTGGATAGAGATGGGAGTTTAGAACACATTTGGTTGAAAGAGGGTATGAGGTTATCCCGATCGCATAGTTGAAGTTATCGGACCTCCTCGATCGACAAAGTTAAGTAGTAGTGTATTGGAGGGGTTCCTTGTTTGGATTTATCTTTGCGAGACGCTCCGCGCATGAACCTTAACGACGTCGACAATGGAGAGATGTTATAGGATGCGAGGATAATTAAATTATGAAGTAAAGATATGATATTTTAACACGTGGAATTTAAAAGAGATATAATGCTACGTATGGGAATTATCTAAGGGTAATGTGAGTACCTTGTTGATATTATATTATAGGTATGATAATGCCTATTTGATTGATTGATGATTTATGTGTATGACATACCTAGCTTACTTGCTATCGACGGGAGGTTTTCACGTGAGGGCAGTCATATCCTGATGAATCCATGGGATCTTTGATTTGTCGCTCGAGAACATAGGTCTATGAAAGACTTATCGGGAAGTTGATAAGTTCGCTGACTGTGGGTACGTAGGTATGTGCGTGACCCATGGATACGAGAACTATATTCACCTCCAACTTGTATATTGTTGATTGTGGTTCGTGGAATCTTTACCGAACCTTTTGTCCCCTATTTGGCGACCAGCAATATTGGGACATGATAGCAGAGTAATGCATTACACTGCAGCTGTGACTCGGGGTGTCGTATTATATATGTATATATATATATAATGAATTAAATGAATGTATGGATATTTATTGTGGTTAAATCTATCTACGGTGATAATTGTAGATAACGGTGAATAGAGAAAGATAATGGAATTAAGTTAATCAATGTTTATTATTATAAAATTGAAAAGCTTAATTCATAGTAAAGAGAAACGATTCATATAAATGAGAAATGTATAAGAAATATTATATGACGTATGGTATGGGACATACGGGGTTATGATATGGGAATGGAAATCATAATATGGAAACTAGTGAAGAGGAACCATTAACTAGGAGGTTAATAGGAAACGTTAAGTGTGCACTCTAGTTGAGAGGTGAGAATAGCAAGTGAGAGTTGGATCTAACATGTACATAATAAATGCTTTATTGCACTTGTTAAATACTTGCTGTTTTCAAAATCATTTTCACAATCGGGCTCTGACCCGTTTCCTTGTATATCAGGTGTCCAGCAGCAGGGACGCCAACCTTAGAGAATTATGACGAGCTATGGAGCTATGGAGTATTGCTTAGACGCCTATCTTCATTTGATTCACAGTATTCTCTTACTTAGGGCATGTCGCCCAAAGGAATTCAGTTATCTCTTCTATATGAGTCAAATACTCTTGTAGTCGTGTCTTTTTAAATACATTTACTATTGTTGGGATTACTGTATTGGATTATTATTTGGGAATATTTATTCCAAATTCTTTTAAATTATTTTATGTTATCTAATCGGTTGTCAGTGTTGTAGAATAAAAAGTGTTTTGTTATTCTTAAACTGGAAATGAATTTTGTTGAATTAAAATTTGGAGAGTTTTTAACACCAGCTTAATTGGGTATTGGGTGAGTTGTAAATGTTTTCGACAGTGATGCTAAGAATGAGCCAACTGTATATTCTGTTTTAATTTGGCATGGGACTGGCCACCCGGTATTTAATAAGGTGGGGTGTTACAGGTGGTATGAGAGCATCAGGTTCTAGTGTCCTTTAGGGTCTGTACGGCTTACTGTGTTTCTAGCTTAGCGTTCTTTGATGTAGAGCCCTATGTTTAGGATTGTTAATTTCTTTAGTAAGATTCCGTATATATTGGTGAATCTTATTTGCGTTCGGACGGGTTCGTACGAGAACTATGGTAGATGAGGGCCATTGGACGAATACCGCAAATCGTACTTAGGAGGTTATGAAGTATGTTCGAGTATGATGACCATAGTCGAGGTCACCCTTATTATGGAAAATTGAGGAGAGTCATCAGTAGAAGTTCTTGAAATGCAGGAATTGTGTGTGTTACCTAACGAAGGCAATATATTCAAAGGCTTGGGCATATAGTGGAGTATGGTGATCTAGAACTGAAAATTTGGGGTAAAATTTTTGTTGACTCATCGGAGAAAAGTTATAATAGTGGGATTCAAACACCACCACCCGCGAATGAGGGTATGTTTTCTATCTAAGGAATTATGAGGCGTATATTGATTTTTGTAGCGATTAATATTATATGGGCAAATGGGTTGCTAAACTTAGCCTATAGTACTGTTATTTACGTAGACTCACTGAGGAGTGTGGGACACCTATATTTTACATGTTATCATGCGGATTTGGTTAGTTTTATCGATAGTGGCGCTCCGTTCGCTCTCCCCGGGCGGGCGGGGTGTTACACCATCTGGAGCACTTAAAATGTTCCACATTATAAAAAGGTCAAAGGTCAATAAAATTATGAAGTTACATAACCCAAAGGCAATCGTAAGTATAAATAATATCTCCACAATTGTTTAACCTATTATAAGATATACGCAATATGAACGGGATCTTATAATCCAATTTTAATATTATTTAAGTTTCAATAATTAATTAATTTACTAATTAATTAAATGCTTACATCCCATTCACTTATCCCCGACCACCATCATCTAGTACACACACATTATAACCGCTATAACATTTTGACACTACAATCAATAGAATGAGATCACCAATTATGCGTGATGCACAAATAATAAATTGTCCTTATATCTAGACCCTCTGTCAGTAGCATAGGTCCTCCACTCACATGAGGTGCAACACACAAATCGAACCTTATCATATTTAGTCCTCAATACAGATCAAGATTACCATCACGTAGCTATCGGAATAACCAATACAATAATCCCAATTAATTATTTTATCAACACGTTCATAGTTATCAATTTATTACTTGATTTATAATTATCTTATTAGTTCCAAGATTATAGTCATGCTACTTACTTACCCCACCCTATGGGTATCATTAATTCAAGTTCCAAGTATATAATCTAATTGACCAATTTTCTTATGACTGAAACATTACTAATTGTGTACGTATGCATTCGTTTTTATATGAATTCGGAATAACTAAGACTAATATAATTCTCAAGAATTATTTATTAAAATGGAATTCCTATTTTTCTGTAAAAAAATTCACTCGTATGAGGGTGCCCAATAATTATAATTAGGGTATAAAAATAAGTAAGAGAGAGAGAGAGAGAGAGAGAGAGAGAGAGATATTTATGTGGTTCGGCCACTGATGGCCTACATCCACGGAGCTTCAATAGTGTTCCACTATAAACATGAGAGAATTTACATAAGAGTGTTTCTCTAGCCTCTGAGCCTCCCTTTTCACAATGGAGGGTCTCCCATTTATATAGAGTTTGGGGTTATAATTGAATAAGTCCTATCCTCATATAGTTTGAGTTACATTAAAATAGTTCTTCTCAGTGTAGTTCGTCTTATACTTTATCAAGAACTCTAGTCGTTCTAATCTTGATTTATCGGACACAGGTCATTATTTTGACTGAACCACTTTCCACAAGTCACCTATTATTAATGGTGTATTTTATACCCCACAATATCCCCCAGGTCGAAGTTCAGTTAAGTTGATTTCGAGATGAATTGAGAGCTATTCCATAATATCTTTAAACATGTAATTGTCAATGTGAACTGGAATGGGGCATTTTGAATTGTTGTTAAACTTTTGAGTATTTTTTGGCTGATCCGCTTGACTTTGTAAAGTCTCGAAGGAATGCTCTACTTGCGTTGAGACACATTCAATTGATATGAGAACTGAACTCGAGTGTGTCGAGCTGCCTATATACCCTCATGGGATTAGGTCAGCCATAGTTCGTTCTTCTATTTTACTTTATAGTCCAATTAGAGAGGCCGACAATCACTACACCAAATCTGCCGAATTTTCAAGGTCATTGACCTTGACAAATCCAACTTGTCAAGGTCAATGACCGTGACATTTCGAGGCGAGACAACTTTTTTCGTTACGGTCGTGTCACGGTCATTGACCTTGACACAAAACTCGCGTTTTGTGTCACGGTCGTGTCGCGGTCAATGACCGTGACACGTTTGTCACGGTTTATAACCGTGATAAAGCCGTGACCCTTTTTAAAAAAATTATCACGGCCATTGATCGTGACACATCCGTGACAACTTTTTGTCACGGACGTGTCGCGGTCAATGACCATGACAATTCTGGGCATAATTTAAAAAAAATCTGCTGGGCAGTATGGCCACTGCCACTGCCCAGCAGTATATTTGTACCTGTTATAGCAACGTTGTACCTGTTCCAAACATCATATATCCAGACATACTAAAGATAATGCAAATATATATTCAAAATAGAAACTATTTAAGAAGAAACAACATCACCATCAATTATCTCAAATCTATAAACTATTTGCATGGAAAAGAGATTTTGTACCGCGACGCTCGGGGACACCTCCTTATCCTTCCCTTCTCGTCCGAATAGCCACATAAGTATAGAGCATATGTGGCTTACCCTTAGGGCCACTCCCTGTCCCCTGAATTGAAATAAAGTAAAATTAGTATCCGCCCCTCAAATATAGATAAATATAAATCGTAATTGAAATCAAAATCGAAATCGAAATTGACATATAAATATAAATACATTACCTGCAGTGTCACTCAAACAGCTAACTTGAGCTCATATGGCACCTCCTTCCAACTAATGTACCCCGGGCAATCGTGTCAAATATAATTCTCTTCATATCTAAACACTAAGAAATACCATAATCCTATGGAGTTATGCGTTGCAAATTCCTTCCAACCGTTGTGTAGCCAAAAATCAGCAGTTGAAGTTGTCAATTCCACCTTTCAATGGTCTCCCATGTTTTGCTAGAAGTTCCAAGTGGTGGGGTATGGAAAGTGGAATTGACAACTTCAACTGGTGATGTTTGGCTACATAACGGTTGGGAGGAATTTGCAGAGCATCGCTCCATAGGATTATGGCATTTCTTAGTGTTTGGATAGACGAAGAGATTCAGTCTCCTCTCCACAAATAGGACACCCCAAATAACTATGTACTAATCACCTATTAAAGGTAAGAAGCGTATATTCATGGATTAGTATAAACAAAACTTAGATGTAGTTGGAATATTTATGTATTAATCTCCTCTCCACACACGCACACTACACAAGAGTGAAAATGATAAAGTGCAGATCAATTAAAAGCATTAAAAATGGATGTTTCGGTACAAATTGAAATATTTATTACAAATTGAAAAATTGTTTCAAATTAGGGTTATCATAAAAAATGGATTGATATTCGGTAGGAGCAGCCAAGTCATCCACACTACTATTTAGACGCCTTGGAGCGTGTTGGACAATTGACCACGGCTCGTTGTTGATATACTCCGAGTAAAACACTTGCTTAACCTTTTGAAATGCACAAACAAACGGCTCATCGCTCACGTGGTCGTTGCTCTTCAACTTGGACAAGTCAACCATGATCAAATTGGTGACAGGATCAACTTTACAAGCATTTTTATCCTCAACTCTTATCCATTCACAGTAAAATACAACCTCTTTGAAGCTTATATAATCCAATTCAAATATATTTTGGATTACAGCATAGTAAGTCATTTAAGCTTCAACGAGGTTTTTATCTTTTGCGCTCGCTCGAAAGAAAGTAAGAGCCTTGTATGAAATTCCCGAGTTCTGTACATTTGTACTTTCCTCGTACACTTTAGCGCCGAAAATGTAACCGTTCAATCGATACTTTTTGTACTCTTGTGCCACGAACAAGGGTCTAGTGGCTAGACGAGCAAGCCTTGATGTCGCATCACCCATCTTTAGGAGCTGAGAATATAGATAAATTAATTATATTAGTGGTAAAATTTGAGTGTAATGTAACGTTCTATAACGACTGTTTTCATTATAATTACCTCTTGTGTCAACCATAGCCTAAATTCGCTGTCTGATTGCACCATTGTTTTTCGTCTTTTATTGTTCTCACAGGCTTCATATTTACTGCAAATTACAAAATTAATCATGTATAAAATAATCTAAAATAATGTTAAACATTATAATATTCGAAACTTTCTTTTTTCATTCTTCGACATCTTCATGTGTGTCAAATAGATAACGAGCTACTTGTTCATGTTGCAAACTCGTTAATTTCAATACTTTTTGAGGCACTTTTGAGCTTGTGCCTTCCTTACTAGTAGATTGGACATATCTAGGTTCATCGCATACCAGACAACGATCGATATTTTCATACTCCTTTCGGTATAGTATGCAGTCATACACACAAGCAAGAATCAATTTATACTTCATTCCCAAACCTTTCAAACTGTTCTTCATAACAGGATAGCTATTTGGAAGTGTATTCACCTTGGGTAATAAGCCCTTCACCCATTTCAGAATTCCCGTCACGCTATTGCCAGACAAACCGTACTGCGTCTTCAAACTGTGAAAACCAACCATGGCATGTAAAGTAGTTTGATCTTTCTCACAGCCAGAGTATAACGGTTGGGTCGCCTTAAATTTTAAACTTTGGTAGTCATTGTCAAGTTTTATCGTGTTATCTTCACGAGCACTTGAATCTTCTACATCATCAGTAACCTCATTCTCCTCAGCTTCATAAACTCCATACGCATCATCAACTAAATCCTCTAACATATTATGATCTACGTCGTCCCCTTCTACATCTATTCTACTTGTTGAAGGTTGTTGTGAAGGTTGGTAGGGGACAAAAGGAACTTTCAATTCACCGTGAAAACTCCAAAATCGATAACTATCTTGCATACCCGATCTTAACAAATGTAGTTCAACTGTTTTCCACTCAAACACCTTACCATTCTTACACCTAGCACACGAACACGGAAACTCTTCATCATTACGACATCTCTTTGCATATTTCAAAAATTCGTTAGCACCTCTGCGAAACACATCCCCCATTCTATTAGTCTCACCCATCCACTCTTTGTATTTCGGATATCCCATCACAGCTACCACAACTAAACACCTATTAAAGGTAAACAAAACTTAGATTTATAGTATGTTTTATTTAATTATCCCATCATTTAATTATCCTATTAAAGGGTAAGTGGTCCTATCCCATTCAAGACTGCATTTTTCTGTAATATACTTAACAGCTCATGCACATTGTTACAATTTGAAAAAAATTCGACAGCATATCCCCTTAGTTCTCCAAGTACACGACGTAGATTGGCAGGTGTGAGTGTTATTTCAATTGGTCAATTGAAATAACAGTCACACTTGTCAATCTAGTATGTACCCAGAGAACATTAAGATACGACTGCAGAACTTCCTCCAAAAGTAACAACTTTAAGCCAATAAGAATATTATACAGAAATTATACAGTCTCAAACTGTCTAAACGGGACAATTCGAGAGATCTCATTACAGGGTTCATGACTCTCGAACGGGTCTAAGGGCTATTGAATGCGTACGCATAAGAACTAGAAGGCTAGTATCTATGCGCACTATATTTAATTTCAAGTATGTTTCATATAATGGGTTAATTCAAATACAAAAATAAATTCATGGGTTAATTCAAATACAAAAATAAATTCATGGGTTAATTCAAATAAAAAAATACAAATTCATGGGTTAATTCAAATACACACACACACACACACACCTCCCTCCACACCCCCCACTCACCACATACACACACCCCCCCACCTCCCTCCACACCACCCACTCACCACATACACACACACACCACCACCCCCACTCACCACATACACATACACACACATACACACACACACACAATAGCCTCCCACCCACCACCACACACACACACACACACACACACACACAGTAGTGACTGTCTATTTAAAATAATCTCAATGTTAATTTCATGTATTGAATTTCTACTATTGTTTTGTGCTTTTTATAAATCATATTCAATGTTAGATATGTGTTTTGTTAAGATATCTAAGTTGTTCTATAGAATTATTTTTTGTATCTTGAAGTTTAAGTTCTAAAATAATCAACCTAAAGTTGTGGTTCATAAAGTATTATCACAAATATAAACTAAGAGTGATAAAATAACTTTGAGGCATATAAATTAATTGTGACAAAGTAAGATTATGCACCAGAACCTAAAATTTTAAAAAAATGTTTTTATTTAAACCCCACTTTTCTTTCTATAACTCCTATTTTATTAAACTTTAAATATAATTAAGGGTTTATAGAAAGAAAAGTTAAATAGGAATAAAAACAACATTTTTAAAATATGAAGGGCTCACCAATTTGATCAAATTTTTCAACAACATAGACTAAATGATATTTTATTTTTCATGCTTAATTAAAGCTATACAATTGTTAAAATTGCCCCACCACACCCCCCCACCCCCACCCCCACCACACCCCTTGTTAAAGCTATACAATTGTTCTAACAACATGCATGTGTATGGATTCTACATAGTTGGGCACGAAAGTAACTAATGATATTCCTAAAAACATACAATTGGCAACATTTTGTGAATTTACTAAACTTTATATATTATTATCAAATTCTGTTAAAAAATTATCTAGGGTTTTACCTAATTGAATTAATTTCATGAATAAAATTATTATCAAATTTAAATATTTATATAATTAAATTTAACATATGAATTCTAAAACTTCTCTAACATTTACACAATTCTAACTATCACTAACCTTGCATTCATACTAAGGTTTACATAGTTTTAACAAATTATAACAAAATATTATCATATTTTTAGTTAGAAAATTCCACCACAACCCCCTCCCCCCACCACACCCCACCCCCACCCCCTCCCCCCTCCTACCCCACCCCCTACCCCCACCCTACCCCCACCCCACCCTACCCCACCCTACCCCTACCCCCGCACACACACACGCACATATATACACACATACACACATATATATACACATAAACATATATATAAATGGAAGAGAGAGAGAGAGAGAGAGAGAGAGAGAGAGAGAGAGAGAGGGAGGGAACAGGGAGAGGGAAAAAGTAGGGGGAAAGGGTTTTTGCTGCAAAAGTTGTCACGGTCGTGTCAAGGTCATTGACCGTGACACAAATCTCGCGTTTATGTCACGGTCACTGACCTTGACACGACCATGACAAATAATTGTCACGGTCATTGACCGTGACAAGTAAATTTGTCACGGTCGTGTCAAGGTCAATGACCGTGACACAAAACGCGAGTTTTTTCTCACGGTCAATGACCTTGACAAGGGTGGCCGGCTGAAAGGTGAAAATTTGGCCATTTTGGTGTAGTGAATATGACTTTAAGAACTTATGCATCGAGGCTTTCTCAGGCGTGCACATAGTCTAGTATATCGCCCTGTATTAGGATTTTTATATGGTCCAATTCGAGAGGCCAACCATAGGCCTATTAATCACTCTTTCCCTGAGGCTTGATGCACTAATCTAAGGTATGTCCTTGTATTAGGATTTTTTTGAGAGGCCCACCAAAGGCCTATTAAGCATTCATGCTCCGGGGATTGCTGGGGCGTACTCCAAGTGTAGGGTATCTCCTTGTATTAAGATTTTTGCATGGTCAAATTTGAGAGGCCTATCACAAGCCTATTAAGCCCTTATGCACTGACGCATTTTCGAATGCCTATTATCAGTTAGGAATTTTTAAAACCCACTCATCATGGGGAAACCAATCTTATGATTTTTCAACTTGTTATCATATTTTCTCCCTTGCTTCGCTAGCATTGCGATGTATTTATTTACATTTCAACATTGCCACGGAGCCCCCAATCAGGGTTGTAAAGAAAAGACTGAATAATGACAACGTCCGACCATCTATTATAACTTTGTTACGAGTCATGTTGACCATTCATCGGGTGTTGAAATGTGAAGATCCAATGATCATCATGCCCGACCATTCATCGGGGATAAAATAAGAACCAAATAATGATGACGCCTGATCATACATCGGGGATTGTTTCAATATAAATATAATGTTGATTATCTAGAGTAATTGATATAAGAATATAAAAAAATAAGTATGCCTGACCGTCCATCGGGGCTTTGTTGTAATGAAAAATATTACGACGATCATCCATAGCGCTAGATACAAATAAGAATTATCTCGCCCAACCACATGTTGGGGCTTAATAAATGAGATTAAATAACCAATACATAGCCGACCATCTGAACTGAATCACAATAATAAATATAACGTTGACTAAGGGATGAACACACAATCATTAGCAAAAGTTGAATTAGATAAGAATTATATTACCAGCAATCATCCGTTGGGGCTAAATTGCAATGATCACAGAATATACCTTACGTTGGCTGTCCATCAAAGATAATAAGAAATACGGAGAACTAATATAACTGTTGACCATATATCTAAGTGTTAATAAGATTTCTGAGAAGATAAAATGATGCTCGACCATCCATCGAGACACAATTTAAAGGACCAAATAAATTGTTAGAAGAAAAATAAATCTCCAGACCACCCATTAGTGTCAGATCACAATAGTATATATAAGGTCTACTATCAACTGACCATGCTAACCATATGTCGAGACAAAATATATGTCGAGCAAAATATAAATAAGAGTTATCTTGGTCACCCATTCGTTGAGGATAAATTGCAACTTATGTGGTAAATATTATGTTGATTATCCTTCAGGGATATGATGGAAATATATGACAATAGATAATTTGCTGACCATCCATCAGAAAAAATTCTGAATATGCCTTGCCATTCATCAGGTTAAGAATTACAGAGTCGAGTAATTAATAATGGAATTGAAAAAATAATGCTCATACATCCATCGGGGCAAAAATCCAAATGTTGAATGACGATAATCAAATGCTTAAGAAACCGTCGGGATACGTTAGTGACACTGAACAATATATTACGCTAAATAATCCATATGCTCGACCATCCACTGAGGAAAAAATTATAGTATCGAAATGATCCCAGACTAGTGCTCTATTAGACCTAGACAATAAATAAATTTCCTGCCCATCTATCAGGATTGCGATACAATTCATAGTATAGAGATTAGTCAATCATATTATCAAAGCAAACAAGAAGTCCTAAGAGAATCAGTTTAAGTCTATCAAGATTAAAGCAATGATCCTGTAATAATTACGATAGGACCTCGGTGAGATAATCGTGCCTGAGCATTCGTCGGTGCCACACTCAATACTTGTAAAATTATTACGCCGACAATCCATATTATTAAAATGGTCGAATAAATGACATGAATGATCTACAAGTACGTTCCATGATTTATCCCAGAAAAATCGCAACAATATAATATAGTTAAATAATAAATGCCATTCTAAACAATCAATCGGTAATAATTTGAAATGCTTGACCTAAAGCCATCGTCACATTAACTTACGTATACAGATCACATATAACGTTGCTTGACCATCCATCTAGACTAAATAATATCAATAACAGTGAGGTAATTAATACCAATGGAGTAAAACTCCATTTAAATAAATAGATGAAAACTAAAACCAAATAATCACTGATTTTGTCAAAATTTGGTATTTAAGAAGACCAATAATTTTGAGTTGAGGGGGAGTCAAGTAAAGAAATTAATTTTTTCTTCAGAGCCATAAACATAAGGCCTGGGACTTTGGTTGTATTATCCACCTATAAATAGCCAATGAGGGAATATGCGGTGTGGCTGAAGAGGAGACCGGAGGAGAGAAGGTGTGAACCCATAAGGTTATAGGTTGACAAAAACATGTGAAGAAGATTGGTCCTCATATGAATGTTATGTTCTATTTGTGGTGCTCAGCTGGATGAGTGCTTGGTCCTCATACATTAGTTGGAATCTCTATCTGTAATGACCCCATTTTCTTGTGCCAATATATAATTGTCTTCTTTCAATTTCATCACACTTATTATCGAATAATGATATATATGATATTCTGAGTTCTTAATATGACAAATCCATTTTTAAATTTGAAGAATCAACGGTAAAATGGGTCAAATTGAGATTTTATGGCACATCCTAAGCTAAGTGATAAGTTTTGGGGTAAAAAATGTAATTTTATGAAATTTTAGGGACTTAGTTTTAATAAAGAAAGTTTTAGGGACCAAAATGAAAAAATAAAAAGGGGCCATTTTATAAATAAAATATTTTTATTGACCTAAAAGAAATATTGAAAATATATGGTGTGCAATTACCAAAATGCCCTTCAGGTGCAAAATGACCCTTATACCCTTAATACCTTTCCGCCTCGTGCTCGACACCTTGTGCTTGGTTTTGACACCTCCACCGTACACGTGTCATCATTAGAGGAGAAGCCAAAACACGTGTCGTCGTTAGAGGAGAAGCTAAAACACGTGTCGCAGTCCAGTGAAATAAGACTGCAAGACACCTCCGTTACGCGACACGTCAACGCTGACTTGCCATTGTAAAAGCTTGGTCAGCATGGACACGTGTGAATGCCGTGATATCTTTGGAAAACTATAAGTAGGGCCTTTGGGGATCATTTGAAACTCACACCAAATTCCTTGAAAATTATAGAGAGAAGTAAGGAGAGAAAGCGTGGAAACGTTTAAGAAGAAGTTCTTAGGGATATTCATCTTAAGGTAATCTTAATGTTATAATGCATCTTTATAATTTTAATTTATTGTTTTATAGCTTTA
The DNA here is from genome assembly GCA_949130495.1 of Sambucus nigra. Lineage (NCBI taxonomy): Eukaryota > Viridiplantae > Streptophyta > Magnoliopsida > Dipsacales > Adoxaceae > Sambucus > Sambucus nigra. The sequence goes on along the minus strand of OX422215.1, from coordinate 653,916,189 downwards.
CTTAGTAGTTATGCTGGTAAAATACACTAAAGGATTCACTAATCAAAACTTAAAATTTAGAACAAATCCAAGTTGATTTTATAAACTTGTTTGGAATTATACGCTTTTAATTAAAATGATTCTTTTTAAAGAAATTGCTTGTTATTATGGAATCCCATTTAAGTAATTCCAAAGTCAGGCCCGGTGAAGTTCTGTCTAGATGAGATGGTATTTAAGTGGTGCCTCTGTGACCCTCCATCTCTACTGGGAATGAATCCGGAAATGTTGGATGAGGTGGTATTTAAGTGGTGCCCCTATGACCCTCCATCTCTAATGGGAACCGACTGATGAGGAAGGACTATGAATTGAATTCTTCAATTATGATCAATGAGTTTTAAAAGTTGACAAATAGGGATTCAGTAATCCTTTAAAGTAGGAGGTTATCATAGTATAAACTCGACCTTAGAACGTGTACTTAAATCTTTATCAGATTAACGTGTGATCGAAGACCAATACCAGTAAATTTGACCTCTATTTTGGGTGAGTACTCTGACATTCCTTGTGTATTTTGATTATATGATATTATGCAAATTATATATATTTTGTGAACTGCTTTCATTCTCAAAATTCATGTGATACCGATGATTGATTCATTTGTGATATGTTTATATTTGTCCATATAAACATACCGATTAAAATGATTATTGAAAAGGATATTGAATATTAAAAATATGATTCGGCCTAAGGGACCTCTTTACTGACTGACCTTCCCAGCTGGGTTATCGCTGGTGTGCCCTAAATAAGGCGTTGTGACGAACTAGTTTGATTGACCCTCAACTACCGGGGAATAATACGGTAGAAGAATACGATATTAGAGTGTACTTGGCCATTAAAATTATATGATTGAAAGAAAAAGATATCACATTTGATTTGTTACATTTGTCTTATTCTGTGCTATCCAATTGTGATATATATAATTTCATTTCAAAATATATATCTATTTACTGCAAGTTCCTATCCATATATGTATATGCTTTCTCTGTTGATTTGAATAGGTATCTATTTTTTGAAAACCCTGGAAGGTCTAGAGATTAAACCTCACTCGGCTTTTAGCTGATGTTGTATAACTGACCATTTTTCCGGAAATAAGTAGGCTTGGAGGGAACGTAAAAGGACTCTGTGGAAGATCCAGCTTTTATAGCTCTTTTTGTTATATTAAGTAAAAAGTTTGTTATATCATATAGAGCATGTTTTGCTCCCTTGTGACAAGTTTTAAATTTCGTTTTAAGTTGTAACTCGTTGTTACTTGTAAGATAAATGAAGTTTCCTTTCAGAATTCTATGATGACGTAATTCCTTTAATTTCAGTATTTTACAATTCATAACCATGTAATTGTATTTTTGCCGCATTTAATTAAGGAAACAATTTAAGTAAGAATATTTTTTGCCTTGGTGGCATGTCAAGACACTCATTCCCCATTACTATTTTGGACGGGGTCGTGACAGAGGTGGTATCAGATCATAGGTTACGAACTCGTAGACTACGGAACATAAGTTTCGAATGTTATAGATTTTATGCTTCCATACATAGGATATAGGATTAAATATCCGACTTATGTGATAACCCTCCACATGTCGTACATTATATATATATATATATATATATATATATATATATATATATATATATATATATAATTATTTATATATCATTGTTCTTCTAAATTTCAATCTTGGGCTAGCATAATACATCTTACGTTTGGCCATGACTGTAGAAAATGACCAAGGTAAGATCAACTCCAGGAACTAGTGGTTCGAGTATGGAAGGACTTGAAGGTGCATACAAGGCAATTGAAAGTCTAGCAAGAATTATGGAGCATCAGGTGAATAATGGAGCACCAAGGAATCTTGAACTAAGTAGTTGTACTATTGGACAGTTCAAGAAGTTGAATCCGCTGTCTTTTAAAGGTACTCCTAACCCCACTGAAGCAGAAAATTGGGTGATGCAAATGGAAAAGATGTTTGATGTTCTTAAGTGTACAAATGAACAACGGGTTTCATTTGGAACATTCATGTTAGAAGGTGAAGCCGAACATTGGTGGAGAATAACTAAGAGAATACACGGGGAAAGGAATAATCCCATAGGTTGGCATGACTTCTTAGTGATCTTCTATGATAAATACTTTCCCGAAATGGTTCAAGACCAAAAAACAGCTGACTTCATGAGTCTGGTTCAAGGAAATATGACGGTTAGTCAATACGAGGAAAAGTTTACTGAGTTATCCCGTTTTGCACCTCATGTTGTGATAACCGATGTTTTAAGAGCCAAGAAGTTTGAATGTGGGTTAAGGTTGAATATTCGTAACCGAATTTCCATCCTGAAGTTGTCATCATAAAATGATATGGTGGCTAGGGCAACAATAGCTGAGAAGGATAGTGAAGAATATATCAGGTTAGAGAGGGGAAGAGGAAGTTTGGAGATCAAAGAGGAAGGAACCCCAATAACAAACCCTTTAGGACTACTCCTAATATAGGACAACCTTTAGTAAACAAACCCTTTAATGTTGATAAATGCCAATTCTGTGGTAATATTCATAGAGGGCGACCATGTTACCTGGAAACGGGAAGTTGCTTTGGGTGTGGCCAAAAGGGACATAAAATGCGAGATTATCCTAACAAAGGGAAGGCGGCAATTAAGACTTCTAATGACAATAAGGATCAGGGAAGACAGGGTAGAGTTTTTAGTCTTTTTGATGCAAAGTCTTCTAATGCAGTAGTGTAAGGTACACTTTCTATATGTGCACAACCTTTTCAAGTTTTAATAGATCCTAGCTCTACCCATTCATTTGTGTCTGTACATTTTGTTAATCGCTTTCCTAATATTCCTGAACCCTTGAATCATAGCATACACGTTTCTACTCCTTCTGGTGAGTGTTTTTTTTATGAATAGGACCATGCCCAACTTTTATTGAAAAAAGAAATAGTGGGGAAAAGCCCCCCACCCGTGGCATACATCAATAAATGGTAATGTGAGCGCCGATGCTCGAAAAGGAATCCAAAATATCAGTACAAAATCTAGTTTTTGGACCTCTAAAAGGTAAAATACGAAAAGCAATCTTAATCTCCCCACAAATGAGAGCGAGAATGGAATTTTTCTTCATTGTCACCCCCTCAAAGTTGCATTTATTCCTGGCGCACCACAAATGCCAATAGATGAAAGCCGGAATCATGCGACAAAGAGTGCTTCTGATCTTGTCACCTTTTGAGCTAATCCACCACGTCATCAAATTGCCCATAAATGTAGATGAAGAAATTCTCAACCCTATTATGTCATAAAAGCATCTCCAAATAGATTGAGCAAGAGGGATACTCCAAAAACGATGATCTCTGTCTTCTTCACAAGGTGTATTGCAACATCTACATTTTGATACCAAAGGAATTTTTAGGAGTTTTATATAAGCATCAATGGATACCCCGCTATGAAGTAGGCGCCACATGAAAATCGAAATTTTAGGGGCAATTCTCCTATCCCATATAAGTGAAAAGGATCTTCTAATACATCCTTTTTTCCTCATCAATTGCCAAGCCGATTTGAAATTGAAATTGCCGTTTGTGTCCATTGACCAAGTGCCCGAATCAAAGTCAAACATTTTCGAAAATTCAACCCAAACATGTTGCATCCTTATCCACACTTGTGATGAAACCGATGTAGATCCCATAAAATTTTGCGCCTCGAATTTTTTATATTTACTATGCATGAACCTAGACCAAAGGGAGTTCGAGTTGAAAAATTTCCCACCACAGGTTAATCGCGTAGGCACTAGATAAATCAAACATGCATCTTAAATTTAATCCCCCTTCATCTTTTGGTTTACAAATGTCTGACCACGCTACCCAATGAAATTTTGCCTTGTCGTCTTGCTTACCCCATAGGAATCTAGAAAGGAGATTATTAATATGCAAGAGAACCGTACCCGAAGGATTAATGGTAGCAAGAAGATGAAGTTGCATGGATTCCGCTACAGATTTGATGAGGGTGATTCTTCCCGCTTGGGAAATACTCTGATGATTCCAAAAATTGAGCTTTTTTACCAGTTTATCAATATATGGAGCAAAGTAAGATTTTTTCCTTCTTCCCGAAAAAAGAGGTATCCCCAAATAATTGATCGGAAGATTTTTAAATTGAAACCTGGTAATATTATCCACGGATCTCTATGTAGCGTGCGACTTATTGCCCGGAAGATAGAAAGAGCTCTTCTTGTTATTTATCTCTTGACCGGATGTCTCATAATACACCTTTAAAAAATCCATTAAATTTTTTACTGATTTTTCCCCTCCATTTGCAAAAATAAGCGTGTCATTTGCAAAAGAAAGACAATAAATAATAGGACACCCTCTTGTTAGCGCAAAGTGATTTACTTTCCCTGATTCCATCATTTTTTGAATTCCCCTGTTGAAAACTTCCGCTGCTAACACAAATAATGCCGGTGACAATGGATCCCCCTGTCTCACTCCTCTTTTAGATTTAAAGAAGCCACATGATTTCCCATTAACTCCCACTGAATACTAGCAAATAGAGACTATCCTCCAGATTAAGCCAATGACCGTTTTAGAAAAACCAAATCTCCGACAAGTGTTTGTCATAAAAAACCATGACAGTTTATCGTAGGCCTTTGACATGTCTAATTTCACAATAAGGTTTGATCCCCTCACCTTCTTTTTAAAGAACGACATAAATTCTTGAGCCAAAAGGATATTTTCCGAAATGGACCTACCCTTTATAAACCCATATTGGGACGAGGAAATAATTTTACGCAAGATTGACCCTAATCTTTTCGCCAAAATATTTGATATAATTTTCGAGGAAAAATTACATAGACTAATCGGATGAAGATCATTACAATTTTTTGGCCTGAAAATCTTTGGAATCAAAATGATATTAGTGGATGACCAACTAACCGGAAGATCATCACCCAGAAAAAATGATGAAATCGCATTGAAAAGGTCCACTTTAATAATATCCCAACAGGCTACAAAAAATCGTCCATTAAACCCGTCTGTACAAGCAGCTCCATCACCGTTCATCTCTGTATTAGCCTCGTGGATTTCTTCTAATTTCGGAACACTGCTGATAAGCTGATTATCTATTACGTCCACCAATTGCGGAATAGACTCCCAAATGTCTTTGTTGTACCACGGATCAGGACTAGATGTAATTTTACGCGTGTTGTACCTGTTAAAACAGTTACTGCTAGTGCCCAGCAGCTCACGGAAATGGGAAATGAGCAGGTCTTCTATTTCTTGAGAGTCTTCAATCCAAACACCTTCACTGTTTTGAATCCCGGAAATATTGAGAGCATCATTTTTCTTCCTTGTTATCGCATGGAAAAATTTTGTGTTCGAGTCTCCTTCTTTCGCCCATTTAAGTCTTAATTTTTTATGCCAATAATCCTCCTTAATTTTTAATGCCTTCAGGTATTCTGCTTGGGCTTTGTGGAACCTATTTCTGTTTTCTGTAGAGGGATCCGCGTCGAGGCCATTTCATGTTGCAACATATCATCCTCCGCTTTTCGAGATCCCTGAAAGATATCGCCAAATTTTGATCTCAACCAAAACTTAAGAAAAGATTTGACCCTTTTAAGTTTTTCCGCAAAAATCTTAAGAGGTTTTCCCATTAATTAAAAATTCCAAGCTTGCTTCACAACTTCAAAAAATTCACAATCTTTAGTCCAAAATGATAGAAATTTAAATTGTCCCGATTGATTCTGCTTCTCCGTTGAAATCTTAAGAAGTAAATGGGAATGGTCAGATTTGGTCCTATGAAGATGTTCAACCGAACTTATAAATTCACCATGAACCCACTCCGAGTTTCCCACCACTCCATCAAGACGCGCCCAAATTCTGGCATTACCCTCCCGATTATTTCACCACGTATATCTAGTACCCTTGAATTGTAACTCTTGTAAGCCGACATTAAGAAGCGCCATCACTCCATCCCAATTAACCCCATGTAACACCCCTCCTAATTAAACATCGGGTGATCAGGCCTTCATTAAATTAAAACAGGTTTCTCAAATGGTTCATTCTTAGCATCACTGTCGAAAACTTTTTAATTACTAATCCCCTAAGTAAAATTAGACCGGTGCCAAATTTTATCTTTCTTTAAAACAGATAAATCAACCATGTGGAACAAAGTACAAATAATCATGTACTATAATTCAAACAACAAAGTAAAAGTACAACTGAACAAAAGTATTACCGAATAAACTATCGGCTAAAAAAAATCCCAAACAACAATAGAATACCCACTAGTATGAATCTAACATCTGAGACTAATACCGGACAACAAGTCCATACATAGAAGAGTGTGAGATCCTGTACTAGATCTGAATGAGAGGTATCGTCTAGTCAAAATCCTGTAAGCATCCACTGTGCTACAGCTCCGAGTCTCTGGAATGGAATCATCATACATGGCATCCCTGTGGCTGGACACCTAAAAGGTTTTGAAAATATTTTATAGCAAGAGTTAGTACTCAAAACATTTTGAAAATATTTAGCAAGCGTTTATCACAATATAAAATGCGGTTATTGATTAAACATGTTAGGTTCTCGTACACTCTCTTGAGTTAACTCACCCCTCATCTTTTGCGCACACCTAACGTTATACACTTAGTTTATCTAGCCATACCTCCCAAGCTAACTAAAACAAAATTAGTCAACTGAACTTATCTATACCCAAGTTCCAGTACCGCCCATATAGTACAACTGCTTCACTAACACCTCGCGTATGTTAATTAATTCTCAAGTAACATTTCATCTATGTTATTTTTCAAGACTTCCCATTTAGTTTCACTACTAAAATTACTACAATTCTCACAATTGTTGACTTCCCACTTATGTAATTAAGTTTCACTACTTTAATTACTAAATAGATTTTCTCTATCTAAAGGTGCATTTCGTAATTAAGTTTCACTACTTAACTTACCAATTCAGTATGTATCTTTAAATACATAATATATATCAATATACTAACATACGGAAGTAGAATATCATCAAGTATATATATTTCACACACAATATATACTAAATATCAGTCATTACTATTTTGCCCTTTTTATACACGTAAAGGACTCTTGGTTCGGAATGATTCATCGACCCCAAGTGAGAGTTGGTTCGGAATTATCCATCGACCCCAACTATTTTAAAAAATATATATATATACACATATTCTAGTTCGGGACTCTCTCATCGCGACACCAGTTCAAAGTTTGGTTCGGCATTTCTCATCGACCCCAAACATATAATTACTTTATGTTAGTTCGGAATGTCTCATCGACCCTAACATAATTAATTTAGGTATAATCTCTCTACCTAAAAGATCACATAATTCAGTAGGTACACGCCCGACCTATTAATCATACAAGTACGTAATATTTTAATCTCATATATTTACCGTACAATATTCGCTTTACGATTTATCTCATTAATCGTATTTATTTGAGTATTCACACAACTCTAAGGGTCCTAGTTACCCCTTACATATAATTTCAGTAGTTATTGCTTACCCTACTGGTCTATTACTTAAATTGAATTTACTTCGCCCCGTAACTCAATTTCCGAAGTCCCCGATACTCTACTAAATCGGATTATTCTCCTCGGTCCGTAATCCAAGCCCTACACCCAATGGCCTTATTGGACCTCAACAATATACCTACTGGTCTTATTCTTACTCCCATATAAGTATAAGGTAAATCCTAGAATACTCATTCATTCCCGAACTCAACGAAGGATTAAACACAAAATTTTCGGGAAACAGCTTGCGTCGATCGATCGACGGCTGGGTTCGATCGATTGACATAGTCGATCGATCGATATTTCGAGATCGATCGATCGATCGAACAGGGACAGACGCAGTTGTCTTCTTCGTTAAGATTTTTCCTCCATTAACAAACCTTCAAACTCCATTATAGTCCACCAAACTTTGACCCAATGAGCCTAACATATTTCCACATATACTAGGACAGCTTCTAACATGTCAAATACATCAAAACTCCAATTACTTTAAAGAAATAATGAATTAAAATCCAGAATTTCTTGAAACCCTAGTTATGGTGTTCTTCCCATATTATCATTCAAAATCCAGATTTTAATCCAAAAAATCATCAAGTCTAATCTGAATCTAAATCCTCTGCATAAGTTAAATCATTCTACATGCGATTCCTATCCCAACATGTATAAATATCATCTTTCTCCAATCAAAATAATGATTTAAACAAAACTATTCAAAAACCCTACACATGGGTATTATAACTTTATAATTTTTGCAATAAACAACTTGCCTTATGACCAGTAAGGTCTGATTTCGTGGTTGTTGTTGATGATTGATGATCTTCATCCTTCTTCCCCAACAAGTTGATGGTAAAAATCCCTTTGAATCCTTCCCAAATTCTTCCTTTTGCCTTAGAAAGTTGTGCATCTCTTCTCTCTAATGGTATTGGTGTTGTCATGGGTGTTCTAACCCTAATTCCTCTATCATACGGCTGATATAAAACTCTCAATTTCGTAGGTCTCCATACCCTCTTATGTTAAAAGACCAAAACGCCCCCGAACGGTCTCGGTTTAGTCCAAAATTACCCCGGGACTCAACTAGTACCCCCGGGTATACTATTTTGACTAATTTGACCCTTCCGGACTCATTGGTGACCTCTAAATTATCATTTGAGTCACTTAAAAATATTACTCGTTCTCACCCCAACACGGTCTACACGCGTTAAGTAACTATTTACCACTCGCACTAAGTAAATATAATGAGGCTATATATACCGGTATCTATCTCTCGATTAATATACCATAATTACAATTTTAAATAAAACTCTTTAAATTACTACTCTTACGTAATTTAAATTAAGCCGATATTTTCTCATTTACTTCTCCAATCTAATTAAATGGAATATTTGGAATATTCAAAAATACGGGGTATTACATACTATGACGTGGCGGTCACACACGTCAAATAAAATTCCCAAATTGCCATATATCAAACACGTGACAATATCAATATTACCAATATTCATATAATGCCAAATATGCACATTATAATAAAATACTAACTCACATCTCGTTAATATTATTATCCGGATTAATTTCCAATTAATAAACATTTAATTCAATTAATCCCCAAAAATAAATAACGCAGAAAATACGGGGTATTACATACTTCCCCCTTAATAACTGAATTTCGTCCCGAAATTCGGAACTAGCAAGTACCTGGTAAGAATAACTCTGGATAACGTTCGCGCATCTCATCCTCGCGCTCCCATGTGGACTCCTCGACATTATGATGTCGCCACTGAACACGTACTAACGGAACTATCTTTGACCGCAGTTTCCGCTCACTTCGATCCAAAATAGCTATCGGCCCCTCCTCGTAGGAGCTATCCGGCTGGAGATCAATGTCCTCTACAGCAATGAGAGAATGTGCCAAATCATCTCTAAGGTATTTCCTAAGCGAGGAAATATGAAACACATCGTGAATCCGATGTAAATGCTCCGGTAACCCAAGTCTATAAGCAACTGGTCCGATCCGCTCAATAATAGGAAATGGTCCCACATATCTCGGTGCTAACTTTCCTTTCTTCCCGAAACGCATAATCCCCTTCATAGGAGATACTCTGAGCGAAACCTGATCCCCCACTTGGAACTCCCTGAAAAATCTCTTCGCATCAGCATAACTCTTCTGCCTGTCCTGAGCCACCCGGATGCGACTCCGAATCAATTCTATCCTTGCCGAAGTATCCTGAATCACTTCCGGCCCAAGTAGTTTGTTGTCCCCCACCTCCAACCAACATTCTGGGGAACGACAAGGTCTACCGTACAATGCCTCAAATGGAGCCATGCCAATGGTGAACTGATAGGAGTTGTTGTAAGCAAACTCCACCAGTGGAAGATACTGCTCCCATCCACCCTCAAAGTCAATGGTGCACATACGTAGCATGTCCTCCAACATCTGATTTGTGCGCTCGGTCTGCCCATCGGTCTGCGGGTGATACGCCGTACTCAACCGCAATTCCGTGCCCATGGCCTGCTGAAAACTTTCCCAAAACCGTGAAACAAATACCTTGTCTCGGTCAGACACGATATTTAAGGGCACCCCGTGAAGTCTCACTATCTCTGAAATAAAGAGCTGGGCATACTGTCCCGCAGTGTAATCTGTCCTGACGGGTAGAAAATGAGCGACCTTCGACAACCTGTCCACAATCACCCAAATGGAGTCGTGCCCTCTCTGCGACGTAGGCAACCCCGTGATAAAGTCCATAGAGATGCTCTCCCACATCCACATCGGGACCTCTAATGACTGTAGCAGTCCTGTCGGTCTCTGATGATCCACTTTTACGAGCTGACAAGTGGCGCATTTTGAGACAAACTCGGCAATATCTCTCTTCATCCCGCTCCACCAATACTGACGTCTCATGTCTTGGTACATTTTGTCCCCTCCGGGATGTACCGTGAATCGTGAGCCGTGCGACTCTGCCATCACCTCATGCCGCAATTCCTCCCCTTCCGGAACCACCAATCTCCCATTGAAGCGTAATCCCCCGTCCGAGCTAACGGTATAGGATTCGGCTCCTTCTGCTAATAATCGAACTATCTGTTCCTGACAGAACGAATCATTTGCCTGTGCCTTCACCACCTTCGTGACAATCTGCGGTGTAACAGTCATCACAGACATGAATGATCGGGCCACTGCATCCTGGTGTCCCAATTCTTTCCACTTGGCCTTCCACACATCTGCCACCTCATCTACCGGTCTACGGCTCAACGCGTCTGCCACCACGTTAGCCTTTCCCGGGTGGTATTGGATATCGAACTGATAATCTTTCACGAATTCAAGCCACCTCCGTTGCCGCATATTCACCTCCTTCTGCGTGAATAGGTACTGTAGGGACTTGTGATCCGTGAATAATCGAAACTTCTCCCCCAACAGGTAATGTCTCCAAATGCGAAGGGCAAATACCACTGTCGCTAACTCCAAGTCATGGGTAGGGTAATTCTTCTCGTGAGGCTTAAGCTTACGGGAAGCATAAGCTATGGCCTGACTCTCCTGCTGCAGTACACCTCCAAGTCCTTGTAAGGACGCATCGGTGTAAACAAGATACTCAACCCCCGGTCTCGGCAATGCTAACACAGGTGCTGAGGTTAGCTTGTCTTTCAACTCATCAAATGCCAACTGACAGGCATCACTCCAAATGAACGGCACACCTTTTCGGGTAAGATGTGTCATGGGACCCGCTATCGTGGAGAAACCCCGAATAAACCTCCTGTAGTATCCTGCTAGGCCCAAGAAACTACGGATCTCTGTCGGTGTCGTGGGCTGTCCCCACTCCCTCACCGCGGATACCTTCCCCGGATCAACCGATATTCCCCGGTCGGAAATAATATGCCCCAAAAACTGAACCTCCTTCAGCCAAAACTCGCACTTCTCATATTTTGCATATAACTCATTCTGGCGCAGTGTCTGCAAAACTAGCCTCAAGTGCTCGGCATGCTCCTCCTTTGTCTGGGAGTAAACCAAAATATCATCGATGAAGATAATGACAAATTGGTCTAGGAAATCCCTGAACACCCTATTCATCAAGTCCATAAATGCTGCTGGAGCGTTGGTCAAACCAAATGGCATAACCCGAAACTCGTAGGAACCATATCTCGATAAGAACGCAGTCTTCGAGACGTCCTCCTCCCTGATACGCAACTGGTGGTAACCAGATCGCAAATCAATCTTTGAGAAGTAAGAAGCTCCTCTCAACTGGTCAAATAGGTCATCGATTCGAGGCAACGGATACTTGTTCCGTATCGTGACCTTGTTTAACTCCCGGTAGTCCACACACAATCTCAGTGAACCATCTCTCTTCTTCACGAACAACACAGGGGCACCCCAAGGTGAAGTACTCCTCCGAATAAACCCCTGACCCAACAACTGCTCAATCTGATCCCGTAACTCCCTCATCTCAGCTGGAGTCATACGGTACGGTGCACGTGCTATAGGTCTCGTATCTGGTAACAAGTCTATAACAAAATCTATCTCTCGACTGGGGGGTAGGCCTGGTATATCTTGAAACACATCTAAATACTCCCTGACAACGGGAATCGACTCTAAAGGAATCACAACCTCCTTAGAGGTATCCTCCTCAATGTAATATAAATGCGCGGTCGAGCCTCCCTCTGGGCGAGGCATCGCCACAACAAACATCTCTTGCCCCGGAATGGCAAAAACAATGCTCCCACCAAAGCAATCAATCATGGCTCTATGATCAGCGAGCCAGTCCATACCGATGATAACATCGTGAACATGCATATCTAGTACCAACATGTCCGCAGGTAATACCAAACCACCAATCTCTACCCCCACTCACCGACATATAAAGAATATAAGTGACCCATTCCCCAAAGGTGAGTCGACACACGTAACTGTGCTCTCCGCTGTGGCTAACAATCCTAACGCCTTTGCGAAGTGTGTAGCTATAAAACAATGTATAGCACCCGTATCAAATAACACCCGACCCATAGTGCCATGGATAGGAAACGTACCCTCAATCGCGGGCGGTGCCTGTGGAACTGCAGCCTGGTGGACGTTGTAGACACGTCCATACTGTAGCTTCCCCTGCTGCACAGGAACTGCTGGAATAATTTGAGCTGGAGCTGGAAGGGCTGGTGGAAAGAGTGGCCTCTGTGGCTCCTGTCGAGCACCCTGCTGCTGCTGCTATGGGGCCCGGCCCTTATCAGGACACTCTTGACGTTTGTGGCCAATCTTACCACAAATGAAACATTTCCCCGGGAAGTTCCCTCCCCTCTGCCCTTGCTGTCCCCGACCCTGGTGGCCGTTACCATTCCTCCCTTGGCCCTGCTGGCCCTGCTGAAACTGCTGATGTTGGCCATTTTGACCCTGCTGGCCCTGATGACCGTTATGACCCTGCTGGCCATTTCGGAATCCTCCCTAACCGTTCCTGAAACCTCCTGAACGGAACCTCTTTTGATCCCCCTGCTGGGAACCCTGCTCAAACTGTCTTTGTCCCTGAACAGATTGTGCCCCACCGGCACCGTGTCCTCCAGTCCTGCCCTGATGGCTAGACTCTCCCGACCTCTTGCCCTTGGCCATGTGAAAACGGTGGTCCTGGCAATGTAACAATGCAGCGTTAACCACATCAGAATACGTGGCCAACGAAAGGTTCCCTAATAGATGCTGACGGATCCTCCATGTCAACCCGTCGGTAAATTTCTCAATCTTCTTCTTCTCTGAAGGTATCTCATCAGGAACGATATTTAATAGATTAGTGAACTCGGCCTCATACTCGGCCACTGTCTTGCCCTTTTGCCTCAGACTCATCAATCTCCTCCTCATTTCCGTATGAACCGCTGACGGAAAGTACTTGCGGTCAAACCGCACCCAGAACTCATGTATGGTGAGAGTATCCCTCTCCTCTACGGTGGTAATAGACTCCCACCACTGCAATGCAGATCCAACTAGCTTAAAAGTAGCTAGCACCTGTTTCTGAACATCCGTGCACTCATACATCCGTAAGTGCCGCTGCATATCCTTCCTCCATTGGCTCGAGACTACTACATCTGAGCTGCCTGCAAACTCTGGCGGATGCGCTTTCTGAAAAGCGTCACGTACACGTTCCCAAGCAGACGGGAATGAAGTTGCCTGAACTGGCGCGACAACCGGTGCCAGAGGCGGTGCCTGCTGAACAACGGCAATGGCGGCATTTACCGCTTGGGCTACAATAGCTGCAACCTCAGCGGCGTTCATCATGCCCTGAACCGGTGCGGGCTGTGGCTCTGGCGCCGCATTCCTGGGAACTCGTGGTGCACGTCGTGGAGGCATTCTGAAATAAGAATAAAGTCTATAAGTTCGCAGTTATAAACTTTAAAATAGCTGAAGAACGTAGCATAAACAAAAGAATACAACAGTCCTAAAGTATAGGGCTCTATATCAAAGAAAGCTCAGCGGAAACATAATAAGCCGTTCAGATCCTAAAGGACACTAGAACCTGATGCTCTGATACCACCTGTGGCACTCCGACTATTTAAATACCGGGTAGCTACTCCTTTATTAAATTAAATTAGAACGCCAAGTTGGCTCAGTTAATAGCATCACTGTCGAAAACATTTTATTATTACTAACCACCTAGTATTTAAAACGTAAGTGCCAAATTTTAATTTAAAGTCTGATTATCATGCAATAAGTGACAAGAATAATAATAACACCATTCACCATAATGAAGTAAATAGAATAATCGTCACATGATATAAATAAACTAGAGGAAAAACTCCTCATAACATAATCCCACAACTGAAGTAAATACTGAAATACTAAATACTGAAATGAATACATGCCAAAGTCTGAAAACTGAAATGGAAATGTATCTAATAGAATCTGGGCAACATGCCCTACAACTGAGGAAAAATGAACAAGGAATCCAAATGATATAAGCGTCTAAAAGAAAGTCCCTGTAGCTTCCACAAGCAGCTACAGCTCGTCATCTGAGTAAGAATCCTATGCATGGTGTCCTTGTGGCTGGGCACCTAAAATGGTTTTACAAAAAGTAGATTTGAAAGCAAACGGGTCAGAGCCCGAATGTGTATATTTTAAAAACCTACAAGTGCTTTAAAAACATTTAAAACAGTATATGCAAAGTACATGTTAGGACGTGCTCTCACATGATATACTCACCTCTCATCTTACTGTGCACTCCTAACGTTCCTGTACCCATTCGTATGTTATCTCATAACTATCTAAAGAGTTTCTAACACTGCTACTCGGTTCACGTTATAAGTTCCGTCATTAACAATTAAATTGAGAGTTCTACTTTAATTCCCAAGTTCCCAATTATTAACCAAACCATTTCTTTGATAAAAGATCTCTTTTTATCTTTCAAAACATTACCATAATTATACTCACAATTTATTATAGTAAATTCCTTCTCGATTAACCGTATATTTTTCACATCATAAATATACAATATAAGCACCCAAAGGCTAAGCTGCGGTGCACACATACTCTGCTATCCATCCCGGTACATCACGTACATAAGGATTACAAATTCCGAATCTCTCAGGAATTGTTGGAATCAACACCACACACATAAATGGAGGCGAACATAATTCAATCATATCCATGGTCACGTACATACCTATGCTCCATAGTCAGCTGGCTTATTAACTCACAAATAAGTCATTCTCTTGAACTATGTCCTCTAGGCACCAATCTAAATCCGGGCAACACAAGGATAAGAAGGTCCTAAGCGAACGTAACCTCCCGTGATAGCAAGTATGGTAGGTATGTCATACATATACAAAGTTATATACTAAGCATTCACACATCTTAGATATATCAATATTAATAAGGGTATTCTCTACATCATTATACCATTATTCCCAATTCATATATTTCAAGTGTCCCGACAATGTATAAATTAAATAGTCGACACGTCTCACGTCGTAATATCTTAAACTTAAAACCTGTCTCGAATAGACTATTAAATTCCCATGATTCCCTCATATAACATCGCTATACCTAAGGTCCTTACTTCTGCCCCAAACCTTATTTCATCAAATTATTCAAAATTTGTACTATTAACCCAAATATTAACTCACATAACGAATTTCATTAATTTAGAATAATTCCTCAAATTAAATTCCAATTAAAGTCCAATCTCATAATCATGCCTACTGGTCTTCCTTAAAGTTTAAGGGTAATCACAATGTCTCCAATAAAATTATCCAAGGGTTATCATCATTAAAATTCAATTAAGGAAAAATTTATTCATTCTAGGAAGGTCGATCGATCGACCTTGACCTTCGATCAATCGATTGTGGTCGATCGATCGACTGATGAATGTCGATCGATCGATTACACAGGTCTGTTACGGACTGCTTTGTTTTGCAGTTACAGTTTCGTCCCAAATCACCATTTTTAAGCATGAAACTTCAAGATAAGGTTACTATAACGTTATACTAACATCCTACATCAGTAATAACATTCTAAATTCCATAATTCATCATTTAAAGGCTTACTTTGGATTAAAACTACATCAAACTAATTACCAGATTTCTTCCATTCAAGAACATCATTAAGTTTCTTCTAATTCTGCCTTTTGATCATCAAGGTTCTGTTTTCAACATATAAATTCGTCCAGAATATACTACATGCAATTCCTACATAAATCATGTCCCTTAACTTTCAATTCATGGGTCTAATTTATCTCCAAAAATCAATTTCGAAAATTCCTAAGCATGGAAACATATCTTGAATTAAAAGAGTTTAAATCACTTGCCTTAATTATCTCAGAATTTGGTGTAGAATCTTTGTGACAAAGTTGTTCCTTCTCTCTCTTTTCTGCAAAATTCTTCCCTTCTCTCTTTCTCTCAAGTTCTTCTCAAGGTTCCCTTCTCTCTCTCTCTCTCAAGCTTTTCCCAAGGTTGAAGATAATGGAGAATGGAGGTGTGAAATGGTTTGTGGGAGTTGAATTGCTATATCAACTTCTCCCGTAGCCCATAATGACATATAGTGGGGTTAGTGGGTTAAGGAAATAGTCAGCTTATTAATTCCATTTTCGTCACTTTTTAATTCCCAAAAATACAAATTACCAAATTACCCCTTAAGATGCCGGTATGGCCCACAAATATCCCGGGACCCAAACTAAACTTCCGGCTAGTGTTTTCTGACTATCTCGACCCTTCCGGACGCGTTGGCGCACTCAAAACAACCATACGGTTAATGAAACTAATTTTAAATTAATAAGATACCATGACGTGGCGGTCACACACGTCAAATAAAATTCCCAAATTGCCATATATCAAACACGTGACAATATCAATATTACCAATATTCATATAATGCCAAATATGCACATTATAATAAAATACTAACTCACATCTCGTTAATATTATTATCCGGATTAATTTCCAATTAATAAACATTTAATTCAATTAATCCCCAAAAATAAATAACGCAGAAAATACGGGGTATTACAGAAAACTAATAAGAGCAAATTTAAAAGTAAAACTTCTTGAGGTTGGTTACATTCCATGCTATTGGTATCTCCTTGCCTTCCATTATTTCCAAATGGTAGGCTCCTTGAAAATCATTTGTGATGACCTTAAATGGTCCCTCCCAATTAGACTCTAACTTGCCATCTGAAGTTTTTTTTGCAATTATCGATGACTTTTTTGAGGGCGTAGTTGCTGACCTGGAATTTTCTCTGATTCAAGCCCTTGTTGTACTTCTTAGCTAGTTGTTATTGGTAAGAGGTGAGATTTATCATGTCCTTCTCCCTTTGCTCATCGTCTAGGCCAAGTTCAGTCCTCATGGCTTCCTCGTTCAAACCCTGTTCAATAACGATGATTTTCATGGTTGGCAGACCAGCTTCCAAGGGAATAACAACCTTTATTCCATAGGCTAGATCAGAAGGCGTTTCCCTATTATGGCTTATGTGCATAGTACGATATGCCTATAGGACGTGAGGAAGCTCATCTGACCAAGGTCCTTTCACCCTCTCTAATCTCTGCTTTATGTCGTTGAGCATCATTTTATTGGAAGACTCTAATTTCCCGTTACTCTAGGGGTAGGCCATGGAGTGAACTGATGCTTAATGCTATGGTTATCGTAAAAACCTTAGAACGATCCACTTTCAAACTTTGTGCAACTATTCAGGATGATCGCCTTATGTATGTCAAACCATGTCACGATTTTCCTTCAGAGGACCCTGATTATGTAGCTGTCCCTTACATTTGCCAATGGTTATGATTCAATATACTTTGTGAAGTGGTTTATGCCGACCAAGAGGTATTTGTGATTTCTTACTGTTGCTCGAAGTGAACTTACGATATCCAAAACCCATTGGGTGAACGACCATGGGCTTGTTAGTAACTTTAAGTCGCTAGCCAGCTGATGGAGCATGAGGAAGAATTTTTGGCACTTCTCACACATCTTAACGTAGGAGGTTGCATCTCTTTCAATATAGGTCCACCAAGACCCTTCTTTAATTTCTAAAAAACCCAAGGACCTCCATCTCGCGTGGCTATCACAAATTCCATCGTGAAGTTCATGCAAAACTTGGTTGACGTCACTTAGATGCACACAAAGGAGGTAGGGAGTGGTGAAAGATCTTTTGTAGAGTTTTCCTTCAAGCATCATATGGAATTGTGTGGATTTTACCCTGACATGATGGGCTTGCTTCTTATTGGACGACACGATGTCATTTTGCAAATAAGTGATTGTTAAGTTTATCGAGCTGGGACTTTTATGGACGACAAGAATCTATTTGGTGACCATGGTGTGACACCCCGCCTTTTTTAACCATGGGTGATCAGTCTTTTATTAAAACAAACAGGAATCTCATTTAGTTCATTCTTAGCATCACTGTCGAAAACTTTTTAATTACTAATCACCTATGTCAAATTAAGTCGGTGTCAAATTTTATCTTTCATTATTATAACAACATGCGGAAATAAATTAAATTAACCTAACCATCCACACAATAAAAATCTGAACAATTACACAACAGATATATAAATAAATAAGACCGAAAAAATCACAGGTTTCCAAAATAAATAATCCAACTACAATCTGAAGTAAATAACACCGAATCTGAATATTGTTTGATAAACTAAAAACTAAATAGTCTGAGGGGGCAACACGCGCAAATGAAATACTGAGAGATCTCCTATCCAGAAATGAATAAACTCAAGCATCTAAAGCAACTCCTGCAAGCCTCCACAAGTGTTGCAACTACGCATCCCTGCATAGAATCATCAAGCTTGGCGTCCCTATGTCTGGACACCAAAACGATTTTGAAAATATTTTGACACGGGACAGGGCCCAAGCAAATAATTTGAAAATATTTTGCACGTGTTTAAATCACAGATTAAATTAGTTATTAGATACACATGTTAGTTCCACGTACACTCCCTTGAGATCCTCATGATCAAGGGTGAAAAGTAGCGCAGTGTCAGTGCGCCAGCCGTTGAGTTTGGTTCACCTCCTCAATATAAAAACCTAAACTATTGACTATACTCTTTAAGGGAGTATAATGGCCAGTTCGGGTATCGAATACACATAGACTAGTTGGTAGAATTATATTGATTTAAAACTTCAGGAATAAAAATGTAAAAGATAATTATAAACAAAAGAAAAGATAATACTAGGCATGTGTTTAAACTATGATTACAAAAAGGAATAAAAACTATAGATTGCGACTAATATCCATCACCTCGAGTTAATTAGTATAAATGGTTACATGGGAGTACAATTTAACAAGATTGAATCTCATTTAAATAATTAATTAAATATAGAGTTGTAACCCCTTAAATCGTCATAAAAGCCTACTATGATTTTGGCGTCAAGAAAACCCTAAAAATTACACACACAAGACCGTATATACGGAGAATGCATGATATACCCCATTAAATCTCCTAAGCGTAAAATAAAAAACAACCCAATCAAATTAAACTCATAAAATCCATTACCAAAGCAAAGCAACCAAATCAACCCAAGGTGTTTTCAATCAATCACAACCTAAACTAAATTAGCTACACAACATAATGGAAGACATGTATTTAAATGCAAGAAAGTAAATGAAATAAATAAATTAAACCAAGTAATTCTAGGTTACAAAGCAAGAAGTACACAAAACAAAGCATAAACAAAGTGGAGAAGACAATGAATAGTAAGTAAAACTTACATTAATGGGTATACACCCAAAGAGAAATGAAGGAGAAGGGAGGCTCCACAAAAATCCCCAATGTTCTTCTAACCCTAGAAACTAACTAAAAATGAATATATATAAGAAAATAAACTAAGGGTTTTATTTATAATAAGTGAGATAAGAAACGAAAAAATGGAAAAAGAAAAGAAAAGAGAAGAAGCTGGTGCCGAAAAAACTGAAGGCTCGATCAATCAACTAATCCCGATCAATCGATCGATCAAAAGGGAAAAGCTATTGTCTTACGCATAGGCTAATTCTGTAATAACTGGTCGACCGGGATCCCAAGGCTGGTCGACTGGTCCCCTTGTTTTGAGCAGGTCTTGGTCCATAAAAAGGGGAAAAACCTTCAAAACGGAAACGGTTATAACCCGATCATTCGAACTCAAAACGATGTGTCGTTTGTGGCCACGCGAAGTTGACTCAATAAACTACACTTTCATGTAATTCCACTGAGATGGAGATGAAGTGTGGAATGTCTAAAATGCCCTTAAAGTTGAGTCCGACGATGGAACTTCTCCGAAAAGCAATCACTACTCACTTTAAGTGTTCTAATACCTACAAAAGAAAAATTAAACCCCGCAAAGCATATAAACATACAAAACCGAGGTTGTCTAGTTAACGATCTTAAATATAGGAATAAGGAACACAAAAAGTGCTAAAATGCGTAAAGATAATGGGGATATTCGTGACTAATCACCTCACCTCTAAACTAATTGAAACAACCTAACGATGCTAGAAAGGACCAAATGGTACTCACTAATGCATATTAGGTTATTTAAAAAAAAAATTTAAACTCTTTGAAATAAAATCTATTAATTTATAAATTAAAAGCACTCACGCACGCGAGTAAATAAAAGATGGTGATGCTAGATATAAAATAATTCCCTTTAAGAATGAGATGAGAAAAAGTGGAATGTGACACAATATTTATTCTCGAGGAAACCACCGTGGTGGAAAATCCCGTGTCCCTAGTCCCAGGACAACTCACACACCCAAGTCCACTATTACCAATTACTAGTTACAGATTACAATCCACCAGTTTACAATGTAATTTAAACTAAGCAAATACAAGACTGTACAACCAGCCTAATGTAAATACAACCCAACTTGACTGAAAATCAGTCAACCCAATAACACCCAGGTAATAGTGACTACGCATGCACAACCACACACTCAAACCCGAGACCTCGTGAAGTTGTGCACAAACACACAAGAAATATAATAAGATGATATTGAATTAATCGGTACTAAAAGAATGATTAAATATTAAGTCACAAGACACAAGCCAGGTCTTCCTTAATAATTAATATTCAAGTAAAAACTAATCCTAAAACAATTTAGTTGGCACAAATGGCCACAAATAAAATAGAAGATAAACTTTCAACAATTGTGCCACGCAACTAAAATAAAAATTAACTTAACACCAAATAGAGTATGAATCAATTTAAACCGGTGTTATGTTAAAATATTAAGTCCAAGTAAAATTAGCAAAAGATAAATCTATGTAGCACTTAGCTCATACAAATTAGGACTTACTTAAATTCAACACAAGAAAGTTACAAATATTTTAGTTAAGTCTAAATAACAAAATTTTGTAACACAAAAAATTAATCACAAAGATTAAATTCCAATTTTAATTCAAACCAATACTATAACAAGGTTTGGATAAAAAACTCATACACACACTAACACCACCTAAGTATAAAAGAATACAACAAAGTATTCAACTTAGACAATAGAAAGTGTATGAGTCAATTGATTCAATCCAAGTCAAATGAGTACGAGATAAAGAGTGTATCACTCAACTCAATAAAATAGGTTAGGTTTAACAAAAATAAAATTAAATAAATAAAGATTATGATTTATAGTCCACATACTAATTAAACCCAACTAAATAAAATGAATACACAAAAGTTCAACTTAGAGGATATAACTAGTTAGAGGTAAAAATCAAATTAACGTTAATCCCAAATTAAATTAAATTAAATCAGTTTTAAAATAAAAAATATTTTAATAAAAAATGCGTATGACACAAAATAACTTTACCCAAATTGTTAGGACTAGATAACAAGAGCGCACGCACACACACACACACACACACGCACACACACACACACACACACACACACACTAAGTTGGGTGCAAATAAAGTCTCAAGAACAAACACCCAATAGATTCCGACTAGGTCCACAACAATCCAAATAAAATTAGTCCAAATTTAAATATCTTAACACAAGTTAAAAAATCAACTCTAAAAATTTCAACACAAAGAACATAAATGATGATCCAAACACCCAAACAAATCAGTTTATGTTTAAGGATATAAACACACACACAAAAACAAATTAGTATACATATTAGATCAAACAACAAAATAGATCCAAACAGCCAGCAATAAATACCTACTGATCTAACCCATAAGATAAATTACCAAACGATTTAAAAAAAATTCTTTAACAGTTAAAAAAAACACAGAGAGATCTAAACCATATATCTGAATCAACAAAACATATATATATATATATATATATATATATATATATATATATATATATATATATAAACGGAGCCGTTCAGGAGCGGACTCAAAGAACGGGTTTACTAACGGACCACCCCCAAACGACGTAGTTTTGGGGGTGAAATTACAAGAAAACCCTCATTTCGCCCGATTTTTATGTAATTTCACCCCAAAACTACGTCGTTTGGGAGTGGTCCGTTAGTAAACCCGTTGTTTAGGTCCGCTCCTGATCCGCTCTGTATATATATATATATATATATATATATATATGAGAAACTTACCCAAACCAATGAACTCTCAACAGATCTGAAAAAGAAACCAGCTGCGGATGATAAAATTTGAGCTCCAAGAAGGCTCCAAATCGAAATACATAGTTAAAAGATTTGAACAACAAACCTTGCAGCAAAATCCCTCACCAATCGCGCATGCACTTTAGATCAGAACCCAGGTACACAGTGATGAACCATGAAACAATCAACCCCCAAATCAGCAACACAGATTATGTTCAAAGATTTAAGAAAAACTAGAACCAGTAAACCAAATCTTCTCAAACGAGCATAAAGATCCCCAAAAATGGATGTAAAATCATAAACAACTATGGATCTCCAAAACCCCCAAAATCAGGAACAAATCAACACTCTACTCAAATAGGGATGTAAAAGAATATGGATGTATGTAGAGGTAAAGATTAACAAACACAACTCTAAAAAATGTAGTAGAAGGCTTAGAAATTTTATAGAGATAGAGGATAAAAATATCGGCAGAGTTTGGTCCCTTTTAGCAAATAAATACCCTAGCTTTCTCAAAACCCAAACACACGTATATATAAGGGGGAATCCAGATGGTAAATAAATAAACCAAACCATAAGGGTGAAATCGACCAAAGCCACAAGGGTAGAAATGCAACACCCAATTGTAACACCCCGTATTTTTTACGATTTAAATAATTATGTGATTAATTATTATTATGGGAATAAATATGCGATTAATTACTGTTGTTGGATTAATTAAATTAAAATGTGAGAAATTAATTTGTTATTAATCCGGATTAAAATAATTATTAACTAGCGTGCCAAGTGTTAATACTTATTGTTAATAACTATTGAATATTACTGTGTGATATGTAATATGGAATTATGATATTTGATAAATTGTCGGAAGGGAGAAATACGGCAGTTTGGTAATTTAAGTCTGGCACGCGTGTGAGTCGTGTCGGGACTAATTGAATGGAATAAAAAGAGAATTTATTTTTGGTAACTCGTATGGTCATTTAGAGTGCGCCGTTGAGTCCAGAAGGGTCAAGATAGATAAAATAGTATACCCGGGTGTTTAGTTTGGGTTCCGGAGCGATTTTAGGCCTAACCGACACCCCGAGAGGGCATTATGGTAAATTGTATTTTTGGGCTAAATTAATGGACGAAAATTGGGAATTATTATATCATCCAAGGAATTCCATTAGGGTTAGGAAGTGACAGGAAGTTAGAACGGCCATGGAGGGTGTGAGGGAGAACCAAATTCCAAGAGAGAAGACTCATTTGGCATCGCCTTGCACAACCGTGACCACCAACGCAGAGATCGCGAAGAGAGGAACGCGTATGTACCAACATCACCAACGGATCAGAACATCATATTCGAGGCAAGTGTTTATTACTTGCATTCTTTTAGCAATAATCATGCTCATGTTAGTATAGGTGGATTCAATCATGATTTATATGTTAATTGGGTGAAAATTAGAGATTTAAATTATGATTAACGATTGGTTTAATTAGTGGCTGGAATTCCTTCATGTATGTAGAGGATTAATCACGGAATTTGGTTATATATTGATGAACGAATCTGGGTTGATTAGGTTCTGAAATTGAAAATTTGGAAACTAGGGTTCATGTGAATTAATTTGGGGGTTTTATGTAATTATGACGATTAATGACGAATTAAGGATCCTAAGATGATAGAAATGATCTATAACCTGCTAGGGATTGATGGGTATTAATGATGAGTTGATGGGAATTGAATCTTAGAGGTTTTAGGGTTCAAAAATGGTGAAAAACGTTGAAGTTTGGTGAACAAGACGAACAGTGAAATCTCGCGTGATCTCGCGCGAAGTGGTTCAAACGAGATGGGGATCTCGCGTGAAGTGGTTCAAATGAGATGGGGATCTCGCGCGAAGTCGTTCGAGCGAGATGGCATCTTGCGCGAAGCCGCTCGAATGACACGTGGAAGTCGTTCAAACGACAACTCTTCTGGTTCGAACGACGGAAAGAATTTTTGGGGATTTTCTCAAAGTTTAGTTTTGAGTTTTTCGGTTTATTGGAGTGAGAGAAACTGTCAAATAGTAAATTTAAATAAGATGGAATTTTAAGAAAATTTGTGAGAATAAATACTTCAATTATTTCGGTATAGAGAGAGAGAGTATACCTTGGAGATTACGAGAGAGATAGTAATCTAAATATTTATACTATACGTAGAGTTGAGATTAAAATACGTATGAAGAGTATATATGTAGGTTGGATAAATACCTATAATTTACAATAGGATGTGTGTATGCCTATTATATGATATTATTGTAAGAGCACTAATGAGTGATAACTCCGGGGTGCAGAAACTATATTGATAAGTGCATTAATGGGTGCTAACCCGGGGATGCAAGATTCTATTGTTATGTGCACTAATGGGTGATAACCCGGGGGTGCTGGATTAATATTGATAGGTGAATTAATGGGTGCTAACCCGGGGATGCAATATTCTATTGTTAGGCGCACTAATGGGTGATAACTCGGGGGTGCTAAATTATTATTGATAGGTGCATTAATGGGTGCTAACCCGGGTATGCATGATTTTCTGTATATGTGCACTAATGGGTCTTAGCCGGGGGTGCAGGATTAGTATATGTATATGTATATGTATAGGGATGATGTGACTATATATATATATATGGACTTGTGAATATTGCTACTGTGTGAAATTAGTAGATTTAGTAATAATAATAATTATTACATTGTACCAAGCGGTCTTAACCTAAGGGTGCAGGATTAGTGTATATATATAGGGATGATGAGACTATATATATGTATGAGTGTACTTGGGTAACTTTCTACTTCATGAGACTAGTACATAAAATGAAAAGGAGAAGTAAAATAATCTTAGTGAATAAAAGATTAACCATTAAAACGATGAATAATGAAATTTAGTATGTGAGATAAACTATCTGAATGGCGTATTGTATGGGCGATACGGGAATACTACTTGTGAGCATAGTTAGTATCAATATGGTTTCTGACTAGTTAGACTGGGAGGTATAACTAGGGGGAGATTAGATGTACGTTAGGCGTTCACAATAGACGAGAGGTGAGAAACTCATGTGAGAGTTCGATAACTAACATGCGTATAAGACTTGTTTTAAGAACCAGTTTTAAATACTTGCTAAAATATTTTTACACATCGGGCTCTAACCGGTTTCTTATATCTCTTCTCTCTTTTTCTATATATATGTATTATATCAGGTGCTCAGCCACAGGAGTATCAGATTTAGAGATTTGGATTGCTTGACGTGCTGCAGCTGTTGTGGAAGCTGTAGGTCCTTGCACTAGACGCATCTATCCTTTCCATTCAGTTTTATCTTGACTTCTTGTTTAGGGCATACTTCGCCCACTTCTAGTTCTTTCATCATAGATATTATTTTCAGTTTATTGTATGGTTTGGAGTTTTGAACTGGGAGGTTTTATCCAGTCTTATTTATTTCAGTACTTGATTCATGTTCAGTATTTATTACATTCATATGTGTGGTGAGTAGTTTATATTTTAATATGGAAAGAAATGGATTTACTTGGTTTTATTAAAATTGGAAATGTTTTGACACCTAGCTTAATTTCATATTAGGTGATTAATATGTTAAAAAGTTTTTCGACAGTGAATCTGAGAATGAACCAACTGAATATCCTGTGTTTAAATTTTTAGAGGACTGATCACCCTATATTTAATTGGGCGGGGTGTCACAGGTGGTATCAAAGCATCAGGTTCTAGTGTCCTTAGGATCTGTGCGACTTATTACGTTTCAGCGTATCGTTCTTTGATGTAGAGCCTTATGATAGGATTGTTGTGATTCCCTTACGTATGCGACTTACGTTCTCCTGCTACAAATCATAATGGAGGTGACTCGTTATACGAAATTCGGTGTGATTCGAACCCCAAACATTTTAGAACGACCAGTGAGGGCTGTAAGAAGAACTGCGGGAGGAGAAGCTCAACAGAAGACATAGAGCAATCGGGTAAGAGTGATTGGGACAAAAATCACCATGAGAATTACTTATGTAAGAGATAGTAAAATTGTCACTCGGGAACTGTGGGTTCCCAGGACACAGTCATAGATAACGGTGGAGTGAATTTAGGGCCACCTAGCATAGTCGTTAAAGGGGAAATCATAGATAATCCTTTGAAAACCCATCGATGAAGATGCGGGAAAGAAAATGAGAAAGTGTAACAGACCAGTGGAGGTAGAAAATTCGAAGGCAATTGTGTAGAGTGGGGCATGACGGCACTTATAATTAAATTTGGAGTTAAAAGCTATAGCTCTTAGGAGCATCATGTAGTGATTCGAGGCAATCACCATATATGAAAAAGTGTGTTTGAAATTTATAAAGAAATTTGGGTACGATTTGAATGTGAAGTCTTCCATTCGATGTGGTAACAGAATGCGAGTGAAATTTTGATGTTTAGCACAATGGCTAAGATAGGAACCGATCATGAGAGAGAGGTTGAATTGCATAATGAACTTCGTACCTGGCAGAGGGGTATAAATTATCCAAAGGGTTTATAGTTGATAAAGGACCCTTGAGTAGAATACAAGTATGGATGAGAAATCCAGCAAGGATGACCAATGTTGATGTCGTCAAAGTTATACGGTTGCTAGTGATTGCAGTCCTTCCAAGAGAAGGGAGTAAAGAGGGTTAACAAATCTGTTGAAGAGCAGAAACTGAATTTAACGATGTTAGTGAAACCCCACGTGAGAGTATACCTAATAGGGAACTCGGTTAGACGATTTTAAGTGATTAACTTCAAGAGGACGATGAAGTCAATCAGGCGGTAGAGGCCAACCATAGTTCCGAATAGCTAGCGTAGCTAAAGGGACAGTGGAAGAATAATTGTGAGTTGAGATTGTCGGTCCGAGAGAAGGACATTCCCAAGATGGTCAGTGGGACCAGTGACGAGAAATAGTTCGTGAAGTTTTCCTTATGTGAAGGAAACAGAACTACAAGTGTTGAATGTGTCCACAATTGAGAAGTGATACCGAAGAGATTAGAAATGGTAAACCGTGCCAGTTAGGCATAACGACTGGAGGAGCGAGACTTCCAGCGAAAGAATTTGGGGTCAAGGGAATTAGACCCAGGAAATTTATAACCCGAGAGTGATGGGTTCAGGCTGGACCAATAGAGTCCTCGTTAATAGTAGCATACAGTATGTCAGGGTCTACGGGGCCCAGGATGTAAATGGGAGTTCAATAAAGTTATAATTGAGGCCTGGAGAGTTTGGGCCAATGTTTTAATAATGGGCGCTAAATCCACATGATGGAATAAATTGTCCATGGTGAGAGGGGACAACTATAGGATGAAATCCTAGGATGTATAACGATTGCAAATGTTCATGGGTCGTGACGACAACCACGTGCTGAGACCCTGTAATTTGGCGAGACTGGTGAGGTTTTGCTTCTTCCTTGTGAATAAAGGATAGATTCTAGTGACATGGGTGTGCAACAACTTTTATGTATATTGGAAACCTTAAACTTCGCATGCGGGTGGAGTTTAGTGGGAATGTTAGTCTTAACAGTCTTGTTACAAATGTATTTCTCATTGTTAGCAGGGCATTTTGATGATTGCTCGTGAGGGAACCGGGCGGACCCTAAGAATGTGTTTTGTTATTGTAATTTACTACTGCAGTGAGTCAGCTTTAGTAGAGTTTATTATGGTAATGTGTAGTGATTAATTACCGTATGGTTAAATGATAGTATAAATGTATTGATATGACTGTCGTGCCGGATACTCCAGGAGGAGTGATCTTAGTTTTGTGTGGCGCCACCTGAAATAGGGTTGGGCCCAGATATGAGTATATATATGAAACTTTTATGGTATTATAGACCTCAACGAGTATAGTGGCTAATTATATGTGATTCCCGAGCATAGGAATTTATTTGTCTGTTAAGACTTAGAATACATTGTGTTCTTATCGAGCGGCGAAATATAGCTCGTTATATATTTATAGCGCCAAGTACTTGGGATAGTTAGGGCGCCATGCTTCATGTTACATTTTTAGGGACATGAGAGTGGACGAGTAAACTTTATGTCACAATACGTAGATTATGGGAAAGTACATAGTAGGTACTGAAGGCCTTACGGACCTCGACAACCGGCTAGATTAGATAGTAGTGTATCGGGGGGTTCCTTGTTTGGATTTCGCTTTGCGAGACATCCCACGCATGAAACTAGCAAACGTCGGGAGTTGGAGAGAAGTTTGGTCGATAGTACATAAGTTTTGTATGTGGATTATTGTACCTATAGGAGAATATATTTGAGAGTTGATAATTATTTTATAACTTAAGGATAATAGAGTAGCCTAGCCTTAGTATTTTTTCAGAATAGATGAATGATACCATTGAAGGATGGTTTAAGTCATGACTAGTGGGGTGGTTGAGTGCAACCCTACCACATCAGCATACCGAGTGTGCAAGAATTGAGGTAAGAATATTTTATGTCTTTTGTATAATGATGCGTGAGGCATAGGGTTTATGGGTGCCCTAGGGGATTGAATCAAATGGTGGATTATAATTATCTTGAGAATTCGATAACATGTGATCGGGTAATCCGAAGATTACTCCGTGAGGTTTGTCAGAAACTTACATTTCAAGATGAATTGAAACTTATTCAAGAAAGATAAAATGTATCAGAATATAAACAATAGTGGTGATGGGTTTAATGTAGAGTAACCTTCAAAGTTAGTCTGCAGTGGGTCAGCTAACTGTTAGAAAAAGGGCGGACAATTAGAAACCGGCAGGACCTTCTTCCACTAGAGAATGGAAGAGTATACCCAAGGATCTTCTCATGTAGCTGAGATGGTGAGATTATAGGTACTAAGATGCGATTGAGTACGGCCTAATACCCACAGAGGGATGGTCAGGACAAGCAGTCTAATCGGATGCGGGAGAGAAAATTTTATGTGAACCCTGAGATCTTAGGGGAGGACGAGAGTAGTACCTTCCACTAGTGGAGTTTGTGTCCAAATAACTCCTATAAATTCACGTTCGGGCAGAGTTCCAGTAGAAGTATGGCATGGTAAACTTGGTTGTTGTCCTACTTGAGAGTTAAAGGTGGGGACCAATTATGATTTCAAATGTCAGAGAAGAATCGATATTACCGTATATATTGTGTGTCGAATATACATTGCACATCGAATTTACTTGTACGAACGACACGAGCCGAAGTCGTATGTATATGAAAAGAGGGTAAATCTACTAAGGTGCAAACAGTAGAAGGCTAGATAGTGAATATCTAAAATAAAGTTGAAGTAGTGAAACTTAAGCAGAAAGGCTTGGGTAAGAGCCTATATGACAGGGTAACCTGGAGTTTAAAGCAAACACATGTGAGGTGTTCAGTATTAAGGGTATTTGATAGCGTACTATATGGGTGGTATGGAGAAGCTTATTTGTGAGCGCCGGGATGCGATGCAAAATATTTTTACAGCGTTGTCTGTACCTGATATACTTTTTCCGAATTTCTGGACGAAATTCCGTTGTAAGGGGGAAAGTATGTAACACCCCGTATTTTTGACGATTTAAATAATTATGTGATTAATTATTATTATGGGAATAAATATGAGATTAATTATTGTTGTTGGATTAATTAAATTAAAATGTGAGAAATTAATTTGTTATTAATCCGGATTAAAATAATTATTAACTAGCGTGCCAAGGGTTAATACTTATTATTGATAACTATTGAATATTACTGTGTGATATGTAATATGGAATTATGATATTTGATAAATTGTCGGAAGGGAGAAATATGACAGCTTGGTAATTTAAGTCTGGCACGAGTGTGAGTCGTGTCGGGACTAATTAAATGGAATAAAAAGAGAATTTATTTTTGGTAACTCATATGGTCATTTCGAGTGCGCCGTTGAGTCCGAAAGGGTCAAGATAGTCAAAATAGTATACCCGGGTGTTTAGTTTGGGTCCCGGGGCGATTTTAGGCCTAATCGACACCCCGAGAGGGCATTATGGTAAATTGTATTTTTGGGCTAAATTAATGGACGAAAATTGGGACTTATTATATCAGCCAAGGAAGTCCATTAGGGTTAGGAAGTGACAGGAAGTTAGAACGGCCATGGAGGGTGTGAGGGAGAACCAAATTCCAAGAGAGAAGACTCATTTGGCATCGCCTTGCACAACCGTGACCACTAACGCGTAGATCGCGAAGAGAGGAACGCGTATGTACCAACATCACCAACGGATAAGATCGTCATATTCGAGGCAAGTGTTTATTACTTGCATTCTTTTAGCAATAATCATGCTCCTGTTAGTATAGGTGGATTTAATCATGATTTATATGTTAATTGGGTGAAAATTGGTGATTTAAATTATGATAAAGGATTGGTTTAATTAGTGGATGGAATTCCTTCATGTATGTAGAGGATTAATCACGGAATTTGGTTATATATTGATGAACGAATCTGGGTTGATTAGGTTCTAAAATTGAAAATTTGGAAAATAGGGTTCATGTGAATTAATTTGGGGGTTTTATGTAATTATGACGATTAATGACGAATTAAGGATCCTAAGATGATAGAAATGATCTATAACCTGTTAGGGATTGACGGGTATTAATGATGAGTTGATGGGAATTGAATCTTTGAGGTTTTAGGATTAAAAAATGGTGAAAAACGTTGAAGTTTGGTGAAGAAGACGAACAGTGAAATCTCGCGCGATCTCGCACGAAGTGGTTCAAACGAGATGGGGATCTCGCGCGAAGTCATTCGAGCGAGATGGCATCTCGCGCGAAGCCGCTCGAACGACACGTGGAAGTTGTTCAAATGACAACTCTTCTGGATCGAGCGACAAGAGAAATTTTTGGGGATTTTCTCAAAGTTTAGTTTTGAGTTTTTCGGTTTATTGGAGTGAGAGAAATTGCCAAATAGTAAATTTAAATAAGATGGAATTTCGGGAAAATATGTGAGAATAAATACTTCAATTATTTCGGTATAGAGAGAGAGTATATCTTGGATATTACGAGAGAGATAGTAATCTAAATATTTATACTATACGTAGAGTTGAGATTAAAATACGTATGAAGAGTATATATGTAGGTTGGAGAAATACCTATAATTTACAGTAGGATGTGTGTATGCCTATTATGTGATATTATTGTAAGAGCACTAATGAGTGATAACTCGGGGGTGTAGAAACTATATTGATAAGTGCATTAATGGGTGCTAACCCGGGGATGCAAGATTCTATTGTTAGGCGCACTAATGGGTGATAACCCAGGGGTGCTGGATTAATATTGATAGGTGCATTAATGGGTGCTAACCCGGGGATGCAATATTCTATTGTTAGGCGCACTAATGGGTGATAACCCGGGGGTGCTGAATTATTATTGATAGGCGCATTAATGGGTGCTAACCCGGGGATGCATGATTTTCTGTATATGTGCACTAATGGTTCTTAGCCGGGGGTGCAGGATTAGTATATGTATATGTATAGGGATGATGTGACTATATATATATATATGGACTTGTGAATATTGCTATTGTGTGAAATTAGTAGATTTGGTAATAATAATAATAATAATAATTATTACATTGTACCAAGCGGTCTTAACCTAAGGGTGCAGGATTAGTGTATATATATAGGGATGATGAGACTATATATATGTATGAGTTTACTTGGGTAACTTTCTACTTCGTGAGACTAGTAGATAAAATGAAAAGGAGAAGTAAAATAATCTTAGTGAATAAAAGATTAACCATTAAAACGATGAATAATGAAATTTAGTATGTGAGATAAACTATCTGAATGGCGTATTGTATGGGCGATACGGGAATACTACTTGTGAGCATAGTTAGTATCAATATGGTTTCTGACTAGTTAGACTGGGAGGTATAACTAGGGGGAGATTAGATGTACGTTAGGCGTGCACAATAGACGAGAGGTGAGAAACTCATGTGAGCGTTCGATAACTAACATGCGTATAAGACTTGTTTTAAGAACCAGTTTTAAATACTTGCTAAAATATTTTTACACATCGGGCTCTGACCCGTTTCTTATATCTCTTCTCTCTTTTGCTATATATATGTATTATATCAGGTGCTCAGCCACAGGTGTATCAGATTTAGAGATTTGGATTGCTTGACGTGCTGCATCTGTTGTGGAAGCGGTAGGTCCTTGCAGTAGACGCATCTATCCTTTCCATTCAATTTTATCTAGACTTCTTGTTTAGGTCATATGTCGCCCACTTCTAGTTCTTTCATGAGAGATATTATTTTCAGTTTATTGTATGGTTTGGAGTTTTGAACTGGGAGGTTTTATTCAGTCTTATTTATTTCAGTACTTGATTCATGTTCAGTATTTATTACATTTTTATGTGTGGTGAATGGTTTATATTGTAAGATGGAAAGAAATGGATTTACTTGGTTTTATTAAAATTGGAAATGTTTTGACACCTAGCTTAATTTCATATTAGGTGATTAATATGTTAAAAAGTTTTTCGATAGTGATGTTGAGAATGAACCAACTGAATATCCTGTTTTAAATTGGTGGAGGACTGATCACCCTATATTTAATTGGGCGGGGTGTCACACCAATTTCAGGGACACAAGCATAAAAACCCAAATGAGTAGAGAGGATACAATGGTAATACCACAAGGAGAGAAAATGGTAGAAAAATGCAGACAAAAGCAGACCTCGAGAAAGGCAAGTCTCGAACACCTCAATTGGTTTTAACAAAACCGTCAAAGCCTAAAACGACACTCCTAATATACGCACATTGTCGTTTTACTTTTGGACACAACGTTTAATTTAAACAAAAACTAATGTTTAATTCTAATAACATTTTATCCTACATAATGTCCAAAAAAAATTTAAAAATAAAAAGAAAACTATAAAATAGATGTTAGACTAGACAAAATAAGTATTTATTTAACAAAAAATAGATTGAGCAAATATTTTTAAAAAAAAATTATACCTTAAGTCAAATGAGGAAAAAAATACGATAAGGTATATAAGAAAATAGATTTTAATATAAAAATGCAGGATCAATGCTATGCATCTAAAAAATTGTTTGTCTCAAAATTGAGCCAACAAAAAAAGAATGATATTTTTAATTTCCCCCTTTGGCCAATTTTGAGACAAACTAAACTGAGACTAAAAAAAATGACACAAATTACATAGCTCAACTATACACATGAGTCCTAAAAATAAAATATTACATTACTCCACTAACAACAAGAAAATAGAAGAGTGCATAACTCAACTAACAACACGCAACCTAAACAAAATAAAAGAGTACATAACTCAACTAACAACAAAGATTCTTAAAAGACTCAAAAAATTGTAAAATACAATACAACAAAGAGTCTTAAATTCCCCCCCTGTTTGTCTCAAAGGGACAAAGGGTGGGAAGAATCCTATTAAATAAAAGTTAGTATAACAAAAATATGCAAATAAAATGTACAAACAAACAAACTAGAAACTAAATTAGTTTGAAACATTGGAACCATCCATTTGACAACCTAAATCATTTTTCTTAATCCACTTAGATTTGACAATAGGAAATGCAGTCTTAAATGGGGAAGTACCAAACTTAACTTGGGGATTATTTGTAACAAAGTCAGTTTTTGAAAGGATCATGGGCATAACATTAACACCATTTTGTTGCCTACTTAAACGCTTATAACATAATTTTTCCAAATGACCCGTTTTAAGACAACAATAACATTTATACACATGCCTATCATTGGATTTAGCATTAAAAGGAATGTGATACAATTTAGCATTTTCAGGTTTTCTAAATAACTTAAACACTTAAAGAAAAATTGTTCTAAATGGCCAGATTTTGAACAAAAGTCACACCAAAAAGTCTTATGATCATCACATTTAACATTAATACATGACTTTGTTGGTTGTTTTACATTAACAAAATTTTTGTTTTCATTTAAATTTAATCTTTTATAACAAAACTGCTGTAAATGGCCGTTTTGACGACAAAAATTACACCTAAAAACAGGTCTAACAGCTTGTTTATATGCAACATTCAAAGGCAGGTTAAACACATTCCCAAGATTTACATTCGATTTTAAACGTTTAAAACATAATTGTTCTAAATGTCCCGATTTAGAACAAAACTCGCACTAAAAATCAAGCTTGGCAGTCTTAAAATTTCTCACATTTTCAGTTTTCCTAAAATTACCTACATTTGCTTTATGTTGTCCCTATCTCTTAAAGAAGAACTTCTTTAAATGACTAGTTTTAAAACAATAATTACATTTTTGAACATTCTTTACAGTTTTAAAATTCCCAATATTTTGAATTTGCCCAGCTTTACATAAATCAGATTTGTTTTGCCCTAATTTCTTAAAGTAAAGTTTTTCTAAGTGACCATTCTTAGATAAAAAAACTGCACTGAAAAGCACTTTTAACATTTTGAACATTCCTACCAATTTGAGTTTGCCTAAATCAGATTTATTTTATCCTAACTTCTTAAAACAAAAATTATTTTTAGATATACACAATCTACCAGTCCTACTATCACACACAAGTAAATACATCACACTTGTATGTATTTATCACACATATAATATATACAACTATAGCATCCCCGGAACGGCCCCTCGTAATGCTGGCATATCTGCTATCAAGTCCATCTACCTCTCGTACTAAATCAAGGACTATTAGTTTGGCATGTCTCCTTGAACCCAAAATCAATCACACACACACTGGAGGAGAACATGGTTCTAAACCTTTGGGATACGCACATACCTAACGTACCCAAATGACCTGTCAGTCCCACTAATACACTGCACATAGTGAGCCGCCCTAAGTTCCATGTTGTAGGGCACACATCCAGACCTCACTGGAATCATCAAGGTGGGATCGCCCTCTGTGCGAAAACCTCCTGATAGCAGGCAGCTTTAGCATCGATGTCAAAGAGGCTGTTCCTGAAGATTAGATTTGCAAGATAATATATGATATTATTCTGTTTATGTCGTGCATGTTTTTGATTTGACACTGATGATATATGATTGTTACAACTGTACAATTTGTGGATACTAATCCTAATCCTTGGAAGGAATTTTCTCTTACTTATAATGCATGTTTTTCTTGGAGATGCTATGTAAAGATGGTATGCTGCATCTGATATTATACGCTGCTGTTGGATTTTTATCCTCCTGTTTATGAGCTTTATTTAATTTGAAATCACTTTTATGGTTATGTCAATTCTATTTACATTTGATTTTTTTTTTGCCAAAATTTTCATTTGATTGTTATGGCTACATGGTCGCAGGTAAACCCTCGGCTCCTATTTGGATTGGAACGTGATTTTTTTTTATGTTTAATCATTTATAAAATCCCAAAATACCCCTCTATCCAAAATTAAAAGATGTGAGTGGGGTACACATGAAAACATACACACAAACACCAAATGGATCTTTGTACACAATGACAAACCTATTTTTGTAACGAACCCGAGTTTCGTACAAATTACTCGACATGTTGAATTTCAAAGTCGATTTGTTGAAATTAGTTGCCAATTTGCGCTTCCAAATTAGCCCTCACAAATTAGTCGACTTGTTGAAGTGAGATCACCAAATGGATCTTTTTAACAATGGTTGTTTTGTTGTAGAGTTTTGAATGAAAGTGAGGGTTGATGAAAGGATTTTGATCTGAGTATGTGACATTTGTTGACATGCTGTTGAGATTGCTTATATCGATAATAGTTTGAAGAAACATGAGAGAAATGGTGTGGTGTTTTTGTATTTATTGGTATGTTTGAAGATGAAATCAGGGTTCCGATTAGGATTTTTGAGGGTTTTCGAGGGATTGTGCTTGTGTGTGTTTGATTATGGGTGAGGGCATTTTGGTCTTTTGCTAATGGGATAAGGGCATGTTTTACGCTCATTAGGTTTAGTATGTATTTGATTTATTGTGGAACAAACTTTTTGTGTCAATAGTATCTTTGTATGGAATCAATTGAGTTGTAAAGAGTATATCATTGAAGACAAAGAGACAAACAACCGTGACATAGACTAATGGACTCAAATTTTGAGACGAAAGAATATTTGAGGTTGGGTAAGGTTTTAAAGTTTTGCATTTTCTTTAGTTTATCTTTGAAGTAAGGAATTGACACGACAAAACTTGTATTTGAAAAACAATGGAAATGTCTTTTTTTAAATATTTATTTTATTTTATAAGAACCCTGGAAAATGAAGATCTTGTTCGAACTAGATTCCCTCGATCGAAAGAAGTTTCGATCGAGGTCAATATTTTTCAACCAGTGGACTCGTAAGATACATTGATTTAAACGAGGGCACATTGTAAGAAGCATATTTCAAACGAGTACCCTGATTTTCATTCCAGGATCTTCGTAAGATAAGAACTTCATTTAAGAGGACCTTGGTCGAAAGTGACCTTGTCCAAACGAGGTTCGAATGAGGGTCGTATTTTTGGAAAACGTGTTTTGGTCAATTTTTTTTTCTTCTAAAGTATAAATAACTTCGTAAATGCATGTTTCAAAGTACAAAGCCCAGTTTTTACAAAATCCTTCTCTTGCTTTGGAGAGATTCCTTTGAGAGTGAGTGTCTGTCAACTTCCATGATTTTAAGGTAGGCTTTAAGTTTACAATCCCCTTTGAATATTATACATCAACAGCAGAACTACACGAGAGATTGTGTGGGTGATTAGCACATTGAACAATATATGTGATGAAACGCCCCGACTCGGGGTTGGGTCATCGTTGGGTCAACCTGCACCAAGTCAAAGAGTTAAAGGGGGAGGGGGAAAGTCCATTTTTACTTCATTGAAGAAAATCTTTTGATTGCTCAATTAATTAAGGACTAAATTTGCAGGTTTTAATTTGAGAAAAGAAGTGATCACTTTAAGTAATTAGTCAATTTACATGATTTATTTATGAAAATCCAATTTAGTCCACAATGATAATTTAATAGGAGGTAAAACACATTCATCCCTGTATTATTACAAACTGTGGCCAAAGGACCGAATAAACTTTTAAAATATCGGATTACCAATGTTTCAAAATGTAACTTCAAATAAATTATACAGCTTCTAATGAAGTTGGTTGCCCTCTGGGGCCTTACTAGCGTCCTTTCCGGCGTTCCTACTCGATGTATTTGGGGTGGGTTTTTTAACATAAAAGTAGGGGGTGAACGGACGCTCACAGGGTAGGTAATACTAAATTATACGTTTTCTACAAAAATACTATATGTATTTTAATCAATTATGATAACTTTTAACAATTAGCTGGTATTAATGCAACTACTATGCAATACACCCAAGTGATATGCTCATACACACACTTAACCAATTTCATCACCCTTTACGGGGTCTAGAGACTAATTGATAGTATTTTATCCTTTAATCTCTTCTTATCATATTTCGTTAGGTTGTCTTACTTATTCATTTTCTAGCCCAACCATTGTCATTTTCATTTTCCATTATCTTTTTTCGGAATTTTCCAATAATAACATACTTTAGCGGGCTCCACACCGCCGACTGTGATACCATATGCTCTGACCAATGACTTTGGGTCTTTCACCCCAGGGCTCCGACCCTCCTTAATTATCCCGGTGTCATTTGAGTCCAATTTAATGTGTGTTAACATTTTATTTAATGTCCACATGATTCCATCATATTACCTTTTCTCATTTTACGGTTTTAACCATTCATTAATTTTATCAACGGGCCTTTAATCCCTTTTATCCGTTTTCACTGAAAAACCAACCGATGAGGTCAAGAAAGGAAGTCCAATCACTAAAAACCTCAGTTTTGCCAACATCACAATTTTCCCCCTTGTATCATAATTTCATGAAAAAGACATTTAATTTCATTTTGGTACTAGAACTCAACATTTTTCTTTCAAAACATTATTTCTATGATTTTATGTCAAAAATCATGTTATCATTTTATGTTTTGCCACATAAAATACATTTAAACCTTCAAGGCCATTTTAAACCAAATGTACATATCTTTATGCCATTATCATATGTGACCCCAAATATCATTTTTATTCATTCTAACAATATTTAACACATATTAGGGTTGTTTTTCAACTTTTACTAATTTATTCATAAAGCGCACTATAACGTGATTCAACAAGTCTAAAATATCATTATTTATCTCTCTACATGATTCTACTTGAGTGAAATAGGATTTTAAGCCTAGACATTTCTCAAAATGCACTTAGACAAATAATTATAATGGGTTTGTATATTTCACATGCTTTCTTCAATTTTCAAGGTAAAAATGCCATTTATTTATAAAAGACGAATTCTAGATTTGTCTTGTTAAAAACTCCATTTTTTCAAGACTATAATATTTCATCAAATATCTTCATTTTTGGCATTAAATATTACCTAGCATTCATCTTATATGTTTTTCATAGCTAGAAAACCTTGAAACTTGGAAGAGGAAAACCCTACCTTGGATTTGAAGAGGAGAAAGTCAAAGGGAATGACTAGAAAACACCTTAAAATTCATATGCTCCAAGACTCCAAAAACCTCTTCAAGTAGCTCCAAAAATCCCTCTTACAAGCTTAGTTATACCCACTTTCTTCCTTGATAAAAGCTTGGAGATGGTATACAAGGCTTGAAAATGGCGTATACTAGTGTTTGAAGGTGGTGGCAAGGTGTGGCTACGGGGAAAAATGGTTAGGGAAGAAGATGGATCTTCACACTTAGAGAGAGACAACGTAGGGAGCCATCTCGATGCTCTTGAATCAATTCTGAATTGGTGAGATGCTTCTCACCCACCTCGGCCCAATAAATTGGAGAGCGGTATGGTCTCCCATAAAGAGCCTCGTTGGGAGCCATATCTATGCTAGTCTGATAACTGTTATTATAGGCGAACTCTGCCGGATGCAAATGTTTCGACCAACTGCCTTGAAAGTCGAGCGCACAAGGTCTTAGCATATCCTCCAAAATTTGGATGGTTCGTTCTGACTGTCCGTCGGTCTCGGGATGATACACCATACTTATATTAAGCTCGGTACCCAACTCCTGTTGAAACTTCTTCTAAAACCCAAATATAAACTGAGGATCTCTGTATGAGACGATTGAGAGTGGGACACCGTGAAGTCCGACTATTTCTCAGACATATAACCTCGATAACTTAGCCACGCTGTCCATGACCTTAATCGACAAGAAATGTGCAAACTTCGTGAGTCAATCCACTATAACCCATACTGCATCATGAACACACATAGACCGTGGTAAAGTCGTGATAAAATCCATCATGATATGCTCCCACTTCCACTCTGCCATGAGTAATGGTTACAATAACCTTGCTGGCTTTTTATGCTCGACCTTTACCTGTTGATAAGTGTAGCACTTGGCTACATACATTGCCACATCCCTCTTCATGCCGGACCACTAGAAGTCTCTGCACAAGTCCTTATACATCTTGGTGGCACCGGGATGTATGACAAAGCGTGAGTGATGGGCCTTCGCCATTACCTCGACCTGAAGTTAATTGATAATAGAGACAATCAATCGTCCCTTGTGTCGCATTCCTTTGTCCTTATCCACGGTAAGAGTGTTGAACACTTCCCCATTCTGAATGCGGTCTCTATATTGAGCGAACTATGGATCACATAACTGGGCATCTATAACTTTCTGCTGAATGAGTGGACTAGCTACCACACCCCAAAGGTATGCCCTGTCGTAACCCCATTGAATGTGTAGATCAAACTTCTGCAACTCCCCGAATATCTTCACCGAATGTCATCTCATCATTGTAAGGGTGAGACAAACTTTTGACTAAGAGAATCAACCATTACATTGGCCTTATCGGGATTCTAATGAGAAGTCATAGTCCTCCATCAATTCCATCCATACCCTCTGATGGAGATTAAGATCACGTTGCGTGAAAATATACTAAAGGCTTTTATGATAAAAAAACACCTCAAATCGTTCCCCGTGCAGATAATACCTCTAGCTCTTAAATGAAAATACTACAACGGCTAGCTCTAGATCATGGGTGGGGTAGTTCCTCTCATGAACTTTCAACTGACGTGATGTATACGCGACTATCTGCCCTTTCTGCATTAAAACCGCACCAAGTCCTGACCCCGAAGCATGATAATACACGGTGTAACCTCTGCCACTCTTAAGGAGGATAAGACTGGGCACATAAGTCAACCTAACCTTTAGATCTTGAAAGGCTGACTCACAAGCCTCAGACCACTCATAGTGCACATCCTTCCGAGTCAACATGGTGAGGGACAAAGAGATCCTCAAGAAATCTTGTATGAACCTGCGGTAGTAATCGTCTAAACCCAAGAAGCTTCACACTTCTACAACTGTCCTTGGCCTATCCCATCCCAGTATGACCTCCACTTTTGAAGGATCGATAAAATGCCCTCATCAAAAACTACATGGACAAGGAACTTGACCTCCTCCATCCAGAACTCGCATTTACTGAATTAGGTGTACAACTGATTCACCCTGAGCACCTGAAGTGTCGTTCGGAGGTGATCCTCATGGTCTATATCTGAGGATGAATAGAGTAATATGTATTCCATAAAGACCACCATAAGCCGATCTTGTTGGGGATGATAAATGCGGTTCATCAGATCCATGAATGTCGTAGGGGCATTGGTCAAACCGAATGGCATCATTAGGAACTCGTAATGCCCATTTCGAGTCCGAAATGCCATCTTAGGATATCCTCCTCCCCGACACGCAATTGATGATATCTAGACCACATATCAATCTTTAAAAATCTACCCGCCCCGCGCAACTGATCGAACAAGTCATTTATACGAGGCATCGAGTACTTGTTCTTCACCATCAACCTATTTAATTGCATATAGTCGATGTAAAGTCGAAGATAATTGTCCTTTTTCATTGCAAAGAGGACTGGATCTCCTCATGGGGATACACTAGGGTGAATCAAGCCCTTTTTGGTTAACTCCTCCAACTGAACCCTTAGCTCTTGTAACTCTATCGGGGCCATTCTATTAGGTGGAATAGAGATGGGAAAGATGCCCTGATGCACCTCTATGGAAAAATCCACCTCTCGGTGTGGAGGTAACCCAGGAAGATCATCCGAGAACACGTCGAGAAACTCCCACACTACTGGGTAGTCTAACACCATACCATTTAACTCATCTTGAGCCACCATACAGCTAATCCAACCAAAGTACCATTTTTACTCATGTGCGATAGAAAATTAGCAAGGATAATCGACACCCTTCTCATTACTAAAGAGATAACGAGACCCGTCTGGAAGTGATATTAAGTAACTGTGTCAATGGTGTTCGATGACAACTTCGAAACATGTCATCCAATCCATATCGAGGATCACCTCGAATCCATCTATGTCCATAAGCATCAAATCATACTGTGAGATATAATATCCAGCCATAACTACACACCTACAAGAAACCCCATCAAGAACTATACCACCCCCAATCGGAAGCCCTATGAGGATAAGAGGACGAAACTCCTTTACCTCTAGCCCCAAACTGAATGCCAAGGAACTCAAAATGAAAGAGTGATATGCGACAGAATCAAACAGTGCCTTAACCTATGTACTGTACAAAAGAATCATACGCTCCATCACCGAAGGATCATTATAAGGTGCGATATTCTGTGATATGGAATAAGCTTGCCCGAGGTTGAACCTGCTAGTCTGGCTACTGGTCACATGACCTAGCCCATGGATACCCTAACCTTGGCCTGGATGTGAACCGTTCACGCTATGCCTTACGGGATGCTAATAACCCGAAAAGAATTGCTACTGCTGCTGAGTAAGGCCTGTATAACTAGAACTCCATCTCGACACAAAATTAACGATCAACTGACTGCATGAAGTCCATTGAGGGAAATCCCTCTTAAAATGACCCGGGAGCCCGCAATCAAAACAGGTTCTCTATGTGGGGGCTATATGACTCTGATCACTGGTGCACTGATCTGATGAAGAACCAACCCTAATGGAAGACTTTAGCTTCATAATGAAGCCTCGATCCCTGCATCGGGACTTCTTGTGATCGTCGCTCTGGGAGCGGATAGGCTCCCTCTTCTTTTCCCAAATGGCCTTGCCATCCTCGACATCAAGTTCTAATCGAGTAGCCTTGTTCACTGCAGACCTGAAATTGGGTAGATCCATACTTGCCAAAA
This sequence comes from Sambucus nigra, assembly GCA_949130495.1. Taxonomy (NCBI): domain Eukaryota; kingdom Viridiplantae; phylum Streptophyta; class Magnoliopsida; order Dipsacales; family Adoxaceae; genus Sambucus; species Sambucus nigra. The sequence continues at coordinate 653,873,532 of OX422215.1, read as the reverse complement.
TCCACTGAATACCCATTGGGAAAGATGAGATTCTTATACTTGTAAAACTGGTATTAGATATCAATATAATTAATTATTCACCCCAAGTAGGATTAGATGATCACACTAAAGTATAATTTTGGAAATAAATGGATGAACTAATTCAAGAAATACCTGTATGTAAGAATATATATATATATATATATATATATGGGGATTTTAATGATTATGTAGAATAAAATAGTGTACGATATGCGATATTTCATGTATGATTTGGTTTTAGAAATAGGAACGACGATGGAGAGTATATCTTTGATTTTGTGATGGCTTATAAGTTTGTACTAGTAAATATATATTTTAAAAAAGGCTTTAGCACTTAATAAATCATAAATTTGTATGCATAATAGCCAAATGGACTTTTTTATTACTAGGAAAGGAGACCGATTAACATGTAAAGGTTGTAAGGTTATCCCGAGACAGAGATTAACCTCACAGTATAAGATAATGGTGTTTAGGAGAATGTTGAAAGAAATTCTAGGAGAATCAATTGGCAGATGGTCCAATTTAATGAAACTTGGGGGTGAAATGAAAAAGTACGAAATATACTAAAAACCAAAATTTACTTCTTTAAAGCATGACAAACAAGTAGAAAGGAATAAAATTTTAAGAAATATAAATGAGCTAAAAGTGAAGTTAAGAAAATTGTAAGATATGATAAGTTAATTGCGCATGATGATCTTTATATAAAATTAGGAACACCAGAAGGCTAAACAAATATCTATAATCTTGTTGAACTTGGGGATAGAAAAATAAAAGATTTTAATAACGTTGAGTATATTAAAAATTATGACTCAAGAGCCTTAGGAAAGGATGGCGAGATTATGAAAAGTTGGAAAACTATTTCAGGAGATTATTTAATGGAGATAATGGGAGTATATTAAATATACATGAAGTGAGGAAGACTCGAGAAAATATATTTTCACAGAATTAGGACAACAAATGTTAGGATTACATAAAAAAAGATAAAAAAAATGAGAGGGCTTTAGGCTTAGAAGGTATTCCTAGTGAGGTTTGGAAGTTCCTAGAGAAGGAATGAGTGTATTGGATTATAAAAATATTTAATATAATTATAATGACTAATAGGATGTCCTATAAATGGAGAAAGCGTGTTTTAGACCTATTTATAAAAATAAAGAAGACAAACAAAGTTGTTCAAATTATCATGGTATTTAGTTAATGAGTCATACAATGAAACGTTAGGAGATAATTATTGGATATAGATTAATATTGAAAATAACAATATCTGAGAGTCAATTTGGGTTTATTCCATGGAGGTAAAAAATGGAAGCGATTTATTTATTGAGAGTTATGTAGAGAAAGAGAAGGACCTTTATATGTTTTTTTTTATATATTTTGAGAAGGCATATGATAGTATACAAAGATATATAATATCGCAGGTTATGAGTGACTCGTAAATATATTAATGCGATCAAGGATGTGTATGATGGGTCCATGAATACAGAAGAACATAAGTTGGAGAAAGTAGTGAATTTCCAATTACTGTAGATTTACATCAAGGTTCAGCACTAATTCCTTATCTCTTTGCTCTTATTATGGATGACTTCAGTGGACAAATACAATATGAGGTTCTGTGGTATATGATATGTACAAATGATATTGTTTTAGTTGATAAGACTAAGACATGGTTTAATGCCAAATTGGAATTGTGGAGAGAAACACTAGTAATAAGAGGATTTAAAATAAGAAAGACAAAAACATAATATGTGGAGCAAATTATTTGTAGTAATATGAGGACAAAGGAGGATGTGGTGGAATTGGAGGGTCAAGAGATACATATAAATGTTCTTTTTCATTATTTAAAATTGGTTATCCAAGAAGATGGAGATATTAGTGATGATGTTACTCATTGTATTAAGGTAGGTTGGGTTAAGTAGAGAAATATTATCAGCTTATAGTTTGATAGGTGTATACCTTTGAAGTTAAAAGGTAATCTTATAGGCTGGCCATTATACCCTCATTTCTATATTGAATAAAGTGTTGGGAAATTAAAAATAAAAATGTGCAGAAATGAGTGTGGCCAAGATATGAATGCTAAGATTTATTTGAGCTAAAGCTCAAAAGGATAGAGTTTTAAATGAAAAATTCGTGAAATGGTAAAATCAGCTCCTATACAAGATAAATTGACAGAAAATCGACTTAAATAGTATAAACATGTCATACGTAGACCAATGGATGATCTTGTTAGGAAGATTGATTTATTAGTATTGATGGTAACATAAGGGTAAAGGTAGGACTAAATTGACTTGTGAGATATTATAAAAAAGAACTTGATATCATGTGGTTCAGTTGAAAGTATTCCGATTAACATAATGGAATGAAAAAATTGGATTCATGTAGCCGATCCCAAATAATGGAATAAAGGCATTGTTGAGTTGAAGTGAGTTATGTTGAATGATGTCATAAAATGTTTACATGCACTTGAAGGTTACACTGACGCCAAGTGGAAATCTGATTTAAAGGATTCTAAATCCATAAGTGGATATGTATTTAACATTGGCAGTATCATAGTCTCTTGAAAATCCTCAAAATAATCTTTTATTGTCAAATCTACCATGGAATCTAAATTTATAGCTTTAGATAAAGCTGGAGATGGAGCATAGTGGCTTAAACACTTTTTAATGGGTATTCCAATATGGGCAAAACTTGTGCCTGTAAGTTTTGTACATTGTGATAGACAATTAGTAGTTGTTAGAGCACAACGTAGTACGTATAATGGTAAGTGTGGACATATATATTGCGAATATAATACCGTAAAATAAATGCTATCTAATGGAATAAATTACATTGTTATATTAAATCTGAGGATAACATCATGGAAATGTTAACTAGATGTTTTAATATAGCAAGTATATCATTTGTCAAGAGCAATTAGGTTAAAGAAAACAAATATTTGTCTTGATTACAACCCTACATAGCTGATTGGATATCTCAAGATCTAGGTTCAAAGGGAAATCCGAAACTTGACAGACTTTTCGAAGTGAGCACGGTTAAGTTCTTAAAGTCATAACCAGTCCTATGATAAAAGATTGTTTCTACAACGTAGATTTTAACAACTCATGTGTTTTGAAAATTCACGTCGGTCATTGTAGCATACTCTAAATGGGAAGTCACCTATGTGAGTGAAGGGGTCTCTTTTAATAGAAATTCAGAAATCTTATATTCTCTAAAGCACTCATGAAACCAGGAGTTCTTCAAGGAAGAAATGACCACAACCGAAAGAACCAACAATGTTTGGAAAATTACAATGTGAAGTTTATTATTTTGATTTACACAAAAAACTAAACAGTAGAAGGCATTATGTTCATTGAACAATCAGTAAATCGTCTAGTATTTTCAGTAGGGACTCTTCAATGCTAAAAAATATCTCTCATAATGTAGGAATTTTCCACATGGATAGTCTATTTTATGTCTGCATAGTCTGAAGTACCAATTATAACATGGAATTTAGTTAAAGTCTAATGGAATATCTAAAGTCCCATGTAGGCAAAATAAGAGAAATTGGTGTAGTATGTAATTATCCAATTTGTCTTATTAGTTTATTTCCCTTGGAGTATCTTAACTCTTTGAAGGAGGGAGGACCTATATGGGCTTAGTTGACTTTCAATCCCACATGCGAGCATCACCTCCCAAATGACACAACACGTACATGGATTGTGGGGATTGGGTTGGCCTAAGCATTAACGTTTTGGGCCAAATTCTATTACCTTTTTTTATATTTCATGTTATTAGTTTGCCTTTCATTTTCTAGGGTGGTTTTAACTGCTCTAACCGCCATTTAATTATAAATTGGTGGTTTATTAATTTTAAAAGTTGTTTTTTCTAATGATGTGAGTCCATTACATTTGTAAATAGAAGAGAGTTATTCAACTATTGGTTCACCTATTACTTTTAATTTGGAACGTTCTCATTGCAAGTTTTAATTGTTGTATCCTACGAGATGATTGTCATTTAGTCTATGGAACACCGTTGTGGGGCGCATTTAATTTGAAGGACAAAGTGTTGAACATTTGCCTCAGTTTTTTCAACTTATATCTAGTCATTTTAAGTATATGTATTTATGATTTATTATGTTACTAAAAACGTATAATTTCTGAAATCCGCCTATTTAATGGTAATGTGTTGACAAAATATTTTCACAGGTTTCAAATTAACTCTAACTTTTTCGCTAAACTTTTAATCGATATTTTTCTTTAAGGCCCTATTTGATAACCTTTAAATTCAAAGGCAAATCCCAAAAAGTTGGAAAATTTCAAATTTTAACAAGTTTAGGTTGTTTGACTTTAAATTTGTTTTCCATCTATAACACCCCTTAAACACAATTTGCCACCTTTGGGTGAAAACCAATTCTTTGGGGATACGGGTTTTTGTTTGTCACTTTTGGGTGGCAAATCAGTCTAAATCATTTTAATTAAAACACTATATATTTCATAAATTTATAAATATATATTGTTCATAAATTTGTATATATATATATATAGAGAGAGAGAGAGAGAGAGAACGGATCTCATGAGGACCTCTGTTTGCATACCGCTGGCGCGGACCAATTTTGATAAAATAGTAAAAAAATATTTTTGGGCTACTTTTTTTTATATAGTTTTTAAACATTTCAGTAGGACCATATAAAAAAATCAGCTCAAAATAAATTTTTTTACTATTTTAAAAAAATCGGTCATACTTTGTCAGTTTTTAACAACTTAAAAACTGGCAAAGTTTGACCGGTTTTTTTAAAATAGCAAAAAAAATCATTTTGAGTTGATTATTGTTTTATGGTCCTATTGAAATGTTTAAAAAACATTAAAAAAAAACAGCCCCAAAATATTTTTTTTACTATTTTAAAAAAATGGTCATCATTCAGGGTCCTCAAACTAGGACCTCACTTGATCCTTTCCATATATATATATATATATATATATATATATATATATATATATATATATATATATATATATATATATATGTATGTATTTTTTATATTTATATATTTAGTACGTTTATATATTTAATATATTTTAGTATATACGTTTATTTTGTATATTGCATATATTTCATATATTATATTTCATATATATAATATATTCCGTACATTTATATATTTCATGCATTTATATATTTAATATATTTTAGTATATATGTATAATTCGTATATTTTGTTATAACAACCCAAAAAGAATTCGAGTTGCTACTTTACTTAAAATTAAACTAAAATCCTCGATAACGTAAGCAGAGCATGTAAATTCCACCAATGAGCTAAAGAGAGTCATTAAATAATAAAAAATAAATTTATTGCACCAAATTCTAGTGTCTATGGATAATACACCACTTTTAATTTTTTATCTCCAAATAATTACACAATTTTCACTACAAAAAATAAATAACAAAAAACACTATTAAAAATATACTTTTCTTTGCCAATAATAATTTGTATATCACGTGTCACTCAAATATCTTCATCACCGATATCGTCCCAAATCCATTATTACTTGTCACTAAAAAAAGGCGGGGAAGTACACAATATAACAGAAATAGATGCTCAATACGATAATGATAAACAAAATGCAGTAATACAAAATTATATACGAGTCCAATGCGACACCCAAGCATTGTACCAATTTATTTTTAAATAACACATCAGTGGGTCACCAGGCCTCACCTCACCTCACCTAGGCATATGTAACACCTCACACTTTTGGGGTTAGTTAAATTTCATAAAGGGGTGGAATTTGGAAATTTGAGGAATTTCCCTTAATAATAATTTCTTTTGGAATTTATCAAGGTTAGATGATTTCAGAGGCGTGTTTCATTTACTTTTGGGATTAAGTAAATAAGTCGAATTATTTTTAATTACATGTTGCAGCTGGGTAAAGCAACAAAGGATAATATTTTAAATCGAAAAACCCGTATTGAGAAGTGTTGGGTTTAATAAGTGAACTTGCAGTTAAGCGGCTCGGATGGAGATTTCGGGTGCGCGATTGGTTTCAGAATGGCCGAAATAGTCAGAATAGGGTATCCGGGGGTAATGTTTAGGTTTCGAGAATTTTTGGGTTAATAGGGATTCATAATTGAGTAAACGAGTCATTTTTGGGTTTTTAAGGGATAAACCCTTATTTCTCTCTATATAAGGCACGAGAGAGGGAAGTAAAAGAAAGAAAAGAGAGAGAAGATGAAACGAAAAGAGAAAAGAGGAAGAAAAGGGAAATTTTGGCCAAACTCCACTGGATTCGACTCGAGGTCGTTGGACATTACCCACGCGGCAAGTGTTTACTTGCTTAATTTATTTTTGAGCATAAATCTCATATCATAATTTGGTAATAAAAAATTAGATAATTTTGGGTTGGGTTTTCGTGAATCAAAACGGGATTTCGAAAGTTAAACGAGTAAACCCCGAATAATATCTAATTCGAGAAACTTAGGAATTTATTGAAATCGATTGTTGGTTATGGGTTCTAGGATGTTTAGAACCCTTTTTATGTGTATATGTCGTTGATTTATGTCGGAGGATGTTAGGAGAGGAGATAAAATCTTGGGGGAAGCTTTAATGGCCGAAACAGCTTCTCGGAGAAGAAGCTGTCCGGATGGATCGATCGATTGATGGCCTAGGGTCGATCGATCGACCCTTCAGGATTTTTGGCAATTTTTGGCTAGGGTTAATTATATGGGGTATATTCCTAATTTAATCAATTCTAGTTTATTTAATTGAGGAAATAAAGATTCATTGAGGGAATTAATATCTAGCCATTTGAGGAAATTTATTGGGGCTAGGAGGGTGAAAAGATGTGCAGCACTAAAAGTACATTTTGGAGGAAAATAAATAGATTGATGAATTAAATGTTTAGGGTTCCTTAAATAGAGTGGGGACCTCCAAATTTACTTTTGAGTGGTATGTAAACTTGGGGTTCATGGAAAATGGGATCCATGACTTATTTAATCGTAGGTGTTTGGAATAAGTAACACTGAAGGGGGTATTTCGATGGGCGATTATATAGATAGATAATTATGCGCGTAGATGATGCAATTATATGCCGACCATAATTGAGTAAATCCTACGAGGCGACTAGGATGGAATTTGAGATATAGGCTAAAGATAAGTTGAGGGTATACTTTTTAAATGGTTATGAAGTGGGATATTCGGAGAGTATATAAATCCCTAAAAGTGATTAAGGTACGAGTTATATATGAAGTGAGGGAATACTTATGGACTTAGTATATTAAGTATGTAAATACTCATGCTATTACAAAAGGGAGCATTTGGGTTCGGCTATTGCTATATGAGTTGGCAATTATAGCCATTTATATATTTGAGAAGTGAAATAGGTTATAAACATATACGACGTGATTACAGTGTATATACTATTATACGAATAAATATATATATCTGTGTATGATTGGTATATGTGTATCTTAGAGGCTGATTCCACGGGCTTTCCTTTGGCGTAGGGTTGGAACAGCTAGATTACATATATTTTCTCTAGTGCGATCCAACGAGGTTGCGCGGTGTGGGTGAATCCCCTAGCTTGAGGAGCAGGGTGAGTATATCCCCAGGTCATCTCGTCCCGCGTTCGAGTGAGATGTGTGTACTCCACTTGCGAAGGGAACATGACCGCCCCACCATTATGTATTTGTTTACCATGACCATGAGAGAGTCTGGCTTGGTACCGTGGTATAGTGAGTAAACCCGAATTTTTGATGGGCACTATGATACTGCATCCTCAAGTTATATCTCAATGGATGGTTATTATAATCATATACTTGTTGCGTATAGTATATTACTTGTATATGAAAATGAGGCATCATAGTAAACTTATATATATAAGGTGAAAAGCCTAATAAGGTGTATTTTCCCCTTCCGGTAGATTTATATCCAGATTTATATGAATATGGACCATAAGTTCTAGTAAGAACTATATATATATATATATATATATATATATATATATATATATATATATATATATATATATATATGAGTCTTATATACGCTTCAGGTGCTGAGGGCCTAATGGATCTTGACGATCAACATTGCCAGGTAGTAGTGTATCGGGGGGGTTCCTTATTTGGATTTTGCTTCGCGAGACACCCCACGCACGAACGTAGTGCAGTGCTGGGAGTGGGGAGAAGTTTAGCCCTTAGTACTCGAGTTTTCGAGGATTATTAGATAATGGGTGAAATAGATTAGTTAGGCGGGGTAACTTAACTAGGATATTTTAAACGGATGTGATAGGTGTGCACTATTAGAAGAGGGGTGAGGGGTATCTCATGGGAGTACGATACCAAATTTAAATATGATGTAAAGCATATTTTTTAAATATTGCATTTATGTACTTGCAAAATATTTTCACAACTCGGGCTCTGACCCGTTTATCTACTTTTCCCCTCTTTTGCTATATATATATATATATATAGGTGTCCAGACACATGGACTCCTGGATGGCGATTCCTTCGAGTCAGACGTCTGCTGCACTAGTTGTGGATGCATGCAGGTTTACAGTAGACGCCTCTATCCTTGCAATCTAGATAAGAGGTACTATATAAACATTCGACCCGAAATCCCAATTGCATTAATTTATTCCTTTTCCGCCTTTTTAGTGCGGTATTTGTTTTGATTGTATTATATTAAACCGATTGTTTGGTTATTTTATTTCATTTCAGTTTTATATATATAAACTGTGTGGATGTTTTAATTGTATAGTTTGTTTACAAAGATTAGTTAAATAAAATTTTGACGCCAGCCTAATAGGTTATTAGTAATTAAATTAGTTTTCGACAGTGATGCTGAGAATGAACCATATGAGACTCATGTTTTAATTTGGTACAAGATTGATCGCCCGGTATTTTATTAGGCGGGGTGTCATAGCATCTCAAAGCCTTATTTCGAATATTAAACTTTTGGCAGGTGCCCATTATCAATGTCATATAAAAATTTCATGGCACTAGCCCAAATCACGCAATACATAATATTAACCGAATAACACATGGGATTTCAATAAATGCGATATTTTCAAGATGAGTGCAAATAAACGAGGATAAAAAATAATACTCTCGAGAGATTTAAAGGATCATATTGTGTAAATACCGTACCTTAACATAATTCAAATAATCTTTGTGTCCAAAATTTAACCAAATATGCCATGCTTTAGGTCCAAAATAATTGAAGCCATATATACATCTTTGTTCGTAACAAACTAGTGAGTTCATATCATTAATATTGAGTGTATCCATCTATATTGTTGGTTGGTTTAAACTTCTCTCCTATATTTTTTTTCCTCTTAAGTTGTAACTATTTATAAAGTGTTAATGAAAACATTTCTAATGGCCTAAAAATAGGTCACGTGAAGGCCAAGTCGTCACAATTACCCAACAAACTTTACAATCATACCAACTAGGTATATGTCAAATACCAAATATATCCTTCAATAATAATAATGAGACAAAATATATATTCTAAAAAGATAAGCACTCCATCCTCACTAACCACATAAGACTTATCAACCTATACGGAACTAATTCCCAAATTAAAGGAAAACTAAACAACCTGCAACACCACTACACATGCATGTTTATCCCCACAATAAATAAAGATAAAAACGTGTATTTATATTTCTATTTTTGTGGAAAACCCACTAACTCACTAAAGTGACCTAAACACGTTCACTTAATAAAAATTACTTCGAATACTTTTTTTTAAATCAGTCCTTGCATGAAAATGTCATAAGTTGTTTTTAATTAAATAAAAAAAACTAATAACCGAGGAAGGTATTGATGAGATGATTGAAATATTTTAACATGACAAAATGATAGAAGTTACTTTTATACTTTTTGACTTTTAATTATTGGATTACCCAGAGGAGGGGTGCCTTTTCTTTTCTTTTTTTATAAATATAAAGGACACCCGGTCTAGTTTGTTGCTAAGGCCATCTCCCGTGGGAGAGGCTTAGAAGATGTAAATATACATTTTCTTGGTTAGATTTTTTGAAGATTGTATGCAGTGGGAGAATCTAATTGAGAATGTAAGTGGCTGATGTGGTAAGGCTGGACGACCATCTCTTACCCGTCCAGGGGTAGGGCCCACCCTGGACGGCCATCTCTTAGCCTCCCAAACCTTCCTCCATTTTTTTATTTTTAATATGCCTTAGACGGACATTATTTAACCATGCATAGTCTAGATGGTGATCACCTACCCATCCAGCTATGGTCCCCATGATGGGCTCCACTACTACACATTGTGTAGTGACAATGTAAATTTACAATGTCTCTTGACTTTCTCTCTCCGAATTATTCATCATTTTTTACCCACTGTGGGAGGAAACAATGCAAATCTGCAATGAGCCACTCCATTGGAGGTGTCCTAACAAAAAGGAACTAAGACTTGTTCAAATCTAAACCTAAAGACCTATTCCAGATATCAAATAAAGGCACGCAGCCTACTGTTATACGCAGGTTGGAGAAATTTATAATAATATGTTAAAATAAAATAAAGAAATTCATTTTGGGACATTTTAAAAAAGAAATCAGTATGTATTTTTTTCTTTGTTAGTAGAAATTTTATTTTAAGTTCAATATCAGAAAACTCATCATGCAATCTATAAATATAGGTTTCAGTTTATAGTAATATTTTAAAATTTGGGATGTTACAATCTCACCTCCTTAAAGAATTTTTGTCCTCGAAACTTAAGTTTAGAATTTTATGACGACTAAAAAATTTGGATACAACACAAGACCTAAGCTATAAAATAAACACTTAACAATAATGTAATAGACCCTAGCCCAAAGACTCGTGGGTTGTCGTATACATAAGATCTCATACCAGCTGTAACAACCCCTATTTTCTCACGTAAAGGCTAGCTAGGCTCAGTACGCCGAAGATGGGGCTTGTCAATAATTTATACCATTCTTAGCACTGAAGGAATACATTTTTTAAATATGGAAAAGTCCACAATGAATAAAAACATCCGAATAAAATTTGATTTAATACATGAATAATAAAAATTGTATCATCATACAATGTCCATAATGTTAAGTAAGTACAACTTCTATCATAAACACTTAGGCTTATGACCGTACACATCCCAGTATGAACTAAAATGACAAAGAGACTGCAGTACAATCTATACTAGAGTCAATGAAGCGATATCCACTATATCTAATGCAACTGTAAGCCTGATCTGTCGTTAGTTTTGCTTTCCCTATCATTAAGAATACCTGGGGTGGAAAAAATTTATAATTTGGTTCAGAGCCCAAAGTGTGCAGGGATTCTTCACCAGTAAATATGTAATTTGTTACTAACTTATAATTCACATCTCCCCATCGATGCTCACATGTAATGAGTACCTCACCTCTTATCTAGAAGCAGCCCTACTCATATCCTCAATCAAATGACAATGGTAACTTCCATTATCTAACCAGTCATGTAAAGAATAATCCATTCAACTATGATATAACCAAAAGAGGGTACTCATGTTTGACATCCCAATTTTTGAATAAATTTCATAATTATAATTTCATAATTTTCATACAACTAGGTGCAATTTCTTGAGTCATAATACTCTCTGCGATGGCACATCAACCTGCAGTTCAAGTAGCCCAAGCCCACTCAGGGTTGTCTACATGGGAGAGAGTACGTGAAGATTTTAGGAAGGGACATCCTCTAGAGTTTTCAAGGGGAGCTAATGCAATGGTTGTAAGTCGTTGGAAGAATAGTATGCAAAGGCACCTTCGAATAGTTGAATATAGTGAGGTGCAGAAGCAATTTCTCGCCACCTTTAAGTTAACGGGAGCATCTCTCCATTGGTGGGAGTCAGTCAGCATATCAGAACAGAGAGATGCATTGCCCATATCAGATTTTTGGGAACTCTTTGACCGAAAGTATTTTCCTTCCGCGATCGAAAAGGAAATGAGGAGGAAGTTGTTGGATGTATTCCAAGAGGATCGAACAGTGGTCGAGTATGAGGAAGAATTTACTCGATTAGCGAATTTAGTGTCTGATGAGGTAAATATAGAGGAGAAGCGTATATCGAAGTTCATGGGAGGTTTAGATTGGCGAATTCGGCAGCATTTGTTAGGGAACCCAGTGTTAGTGACTTTTGTCGAGGTAGTGAATACGGCACTGTTACAGTGTCATGAATACCATCTTCTTTCGCCAGGGGGTAAGGACTTTAGAGACTCGGGTACATCCAGTAAGTCTGGAGAAGAGAATTCCAGTGAAGCAAGATGGTATAAGCAAGATTTTCGAGGGTCGCAACGGCATTTTGTTCCTCAGGATGGACAGGGAGGATTTACTGGTAGATGTTTCTTTTGTAAAAAAATAGGGCATAGGAAGAGAGATTGTCCTGAAATAGGTAGAGGGCCACGTTTTGAGGAAGTTTTGTATGTGAAACCCCTACAGCAGGTTCAAGGACATTTTAGGCCAGGGGACTTAGAGTGGGAACCTATCGATGAAGATATACAGTCGGGCTAGAGAGGTATGATGTAAATTAATATCCCTTGTGATTAGGATTCTTCTTTGATGGGTATTGGGAGTATCGCATGTGATATTTAGATGAGTGGTTAGTTGTTATAACCCTATTATGTACGGAATGACCCGGAAGGGAGGGTTGTGCAAGCGAGGCTCCTAGATAATATATTTTTGGCAGAATAGATTGATTTGTAATGTGCTAATAGAGAGTTATGACTTTGTTTTGAACGTAGGAATTGTTGAAACGTGTTGGGTAATATTGGTAAAATTTATTATCTTATAGTTGTGCTAGACTTATATATTTATTATATTCCAGCTATGGAAGAGCCTAATATATGGGAATATTTTATTATGATGTAAGATATTATTGTTACTGAAAAGATTCAGAGTTTAGTGGATTATTGTTGAGCGGGGGATTTAGCTCATACTTATTCTAGTTTTGAGAACTATATGTTAGTAAGAGTATGGTAATTGTTAGCACCTTGTGTCTTAGGCATAAGGTATTTTATTCAAATGTCAAAAGAGATAAACTGTTTTAACATAAATTCTTTTCAAAATAAAATTCTTATAGGCCTTCGGGCAATATCAAAATGATTTACACAAAAATATTTTTAAACCTTAGGTCCCGATCTAACTGATCTCAATCCCCGACAGAGCTACATAGTAGTGTATTGGGAGGGTACCTTGTTTGGATTTCACTTGCGAGACCTCCCCCGCATGAAAGTAGCGAATGTCAAGAATTGAGAGGAGTGACATTTCAAAATTTTTATATAATTAGTATGTTATAACATATTAATTTTGCTTCAAGTTATTGTACGATTTGAGGCTAAGTGAAGCTGAGATATGTTTCTACGAGTAGAGCTTGGGTACAAGGTGTATGGGTGCCCTAGTTGGCAGGTTTGGTTTTTAATTAAAACGATTCGCCGTCAAAAGTGGGAGGAATATATATAGAAATAGTGGGGATAGGTATAGTGATCTTGAGGATAGGTGTCGTAGGGATTAGTTGAGATTTGGAGTACTAGGCTTAGCTTAATTTCGAGGACGAAATTCTTATAAGTGGGGAAGTCTGTAATATCTTGTGATTTTTGGACCAATAAAGTAATTAATTTGAAAGAATTAAATATTTATTTATAATGGAAAAGTTTAAATTGGCAATTGAGGTCATAATTTGAAGATGTTAGAATGTAATTCGAATGATGGTTCTGAGTGTGCAGTTGATTCTGGAAGGGTCGAGAAAGTCGAAATGACTGTGCTTGGGTCTTATTTAGGTTCCGACATATTTTAACTTCGTTTGGCTCGAATTAAAATAATCGAGTCATTTAAAGTGTGTATTATCATTTAAAGTTGGGTATTTTGGGAGATAAGGCTTAAAAGCCTACGGGAGATGAAAATCTCATTTGAGAGAAAGAGAAATCCCTAGAAAGAGAGAGAGAGAGAAGAAGAAAGGAAGAGAGAAAGAGGAGAAAATCTTGGGGATTCTGGATATTACGCGATTTCGAGGAAGATTCAGACTCTAAAACTTTGAGGCAAGTGATTAAATTTTCTAAATAATTCTTGTGCATCTTTTATTTCATGATTTGTGGATCAAATTTATGGATTTTGGGTTTAAAATGTCAAAACCTAGATTTTGGGTAAAACTTACATTTGAGGTGTGTATATGGATTTGAGGGTGTATAAATAGTTGGAGTGAGTTATATAATGAGTTTTGATGTTATCTATATAGTTGGGATGAAGAGAAATGGTTAGAAGATGATAATTATGATTTTGGAAAATTTTGGCTTTTGATGAAGATTTCATTTTCGTAGCTTCTTAACAGGCCGAATCGATTCGGCCCCCATTCCAAATCGATTCAGAATGTTCCAGCTGCCAGGTCTGAGTGATCGAATCGATTTGGCTCGAGACAGAATCCCAGGTCCTTTGGACCGAAAGGATTCGTAATTGGGGTGAATTGATTCGCTTTGTGGGCTGAATCGATTCGGACTGGCCTGAATCGATTCGAAAAAACAGGGCTATTTTGCGAGGTTTTTATAGAGTGAGTTTTGCTCCGTTTCATTTGGGTTTATCAATTCAGAACCCTCATAATTGTTAGGAGAAGTATGTTTTGGAGACTTTTAGTGAGTTTCCTTTATTATGAAATGTTGGGGGTCGTATTGGTTTATTTCGAGAGAGAGTACGAATTTAATTTATCGTATAGACTAGTGGGAAATCCTACTATCATCGAGTTTTCTAATTGGAGGTAGTGATGGGTCTATAAGAGAGAGGCATGATGCACTTAGAGATGTTAGACTTTTGGATTAAATCATAAATGTGATAACGTTAATGGTTCGTATGATCGATCGAACCGTAATATGGATTGGGAATAATGATTTTTGATTGGTGTGTATTCGGATATAGATAGTATCCTTAATGTTGATTGAATTGGGAGACTATTCATACTAATAGGTGTGAGGAATGAGTATGTTCCAAGTGAGTGGTCGTAGTATGAGATAAATGGGATGGTATGCGAGTTAGCAACGGTTAGTATAATGAGAGTTATATACTATAAATGAATTCACTCCTTTTACATACGGGCATAATATAGTATGTATACCTATATGGCGTAATAATATATACCTTGTGTGATGGTTTGTATATGTATGATGTGATTATATGTATATCTAGTGTGAATGATATATATTATACGTATTGTATGAGCATACCCTCCAGTGCTATCATGGGAAGTTTCACGACGTGGGTGAGGCCCCTGGCTTGAGGAGCAGGGTGCGTATAGTCCCCAGGACATAGTCATCCTTTATTTATTGTGTGATTTTATTCGGGGTGAAAAGTCTTGGGTATGATTCGTTCTCACTTTCTGTTCGGAACTATGATCGCTTCCCATACGTTGTGATTTGTTTTATTTACCATGGCGGTGTGATAATAATTCGATATATGGTAACCCGGAATAAAGTGAGTAATTCCTGGAAGATGATAGCATTGTGAAGTATTTTGTATATCCTTAAGTGATTGGATTTTGAATAGTAATATGTATGCTAAGTGTGTCATGTGTACTTGATTGTTGGGATCGTATGATTGTGCTTTATAACTAGAGTAATGTTATAGACCCTAAATGTTTCAGAGCATTATCTTAGTTATGTGATTAGAGATTATTGCTCCCCATATGTATCAGTAGTTATATGTGGGGTACCGAGGGCATAGTGGACCTCAACGACCAACATTGTCAAGAAGTAGTGTATCGGGGGGGTTCCTTGTTTGGATTTTGCTTGCGAGACATCCCACGCACGAAACACAATGCATTATTGGGAGTGGGGAGACGCTTAGTCCTTAGTACTCAGATTCATATGTTAGTATATCTCGACAATCAACAGTGTCAAGGAGTAGTGTATCGAGGGGGCTCCTTATTTGGATTTCGCTTGCGAGACGTCCCACGCACGAAATGCAGTGCACTGTTGAGAGTTGGGAATAGTTTAATTATATATATTAATGAAGTAAATTGGGGTTATATGCATCATGCATTGAGGACATAATGAATCTCGATAATCAACAATGTCAAGGAGTAGTGTATCGGGGGGTTCCCTGTTTGGATTTCGCTTGCGAGACGTCCCACGCACGAAATGCAGTGCAGTGTTGAGAATTGGGAGAAGTTTAGTCCTTGGAATTTAGATGTTAATAACTCATATATGTCAATAACTAGAATCTGAGAAATTGTAGTAAAAGAATATGTATATGTATAATTATATGCTAAGTAAGTTGACACATATTTTGGTAATTATGGTGGATTGGAAGTTGATGGGGGTTGTAGATAGAGGTTTACATGGGTATAAATTTGGGTGTAGGTTAGATTATTTTTGCCCCTAGATAGTGTTGGGCGGTTATTTGAGGATCATGTGCATACGTTTAGGCACGCGCTCTAGTAGAGGGGTGAGTTGGATTTCCAGGAGAGTGCGACTCCACCTTAATCATGTTATAATGCATTTATAATTATTATGCATTTTAATTCACTTTCTAAAATGCTTTCACACCTCGGGATCTGACCCGTTTATACTTTCTCTTGCTATATATATATATATATATATATATATATATATATATATATATATATATATTACATTATTTTAGGTGTTCCTCCGCAAGGACGCCGATGTTGTTGTCTATCCAGTGTATTCGCGGAGCTGTGGCAGTAGCGAACTGTCGCGGGATTTTGATATAGTCATTTCCTATCTTTTGTATATCTAGATTAGGATTCAGTATTTATATCGGGTTGACACCCAAGAGTTATAGTTGTAGCAGTTTGTTTATATTTATTTTCACAGTTGAAGTATTGTCTGTGACCCGACAACATATTCGGGTATTTCCTTTTTGTGTACTATTGATGTAATTTAGAATTACTTCTTTTTATCATAGCCGTGTGCATATGTCATCTTGTTTTGTAGTTAGTATATTGCTGGTTGGTAATTGCATTGTATGTTTCAATTTTTTTGGCACCCTCTTTTTATAGTTTTGGGTAGTTGGCCTTGTTTATTTTAGTATCGTCAGTTGATGCTGAGAATGATCCACTTGAGATTCCTGATTAATTATAGTATAGGGCTGGCCACCCGTTATTATTTTAAGTGGGGTGTCACAACTTGGTCCTGATAGAGGAACTTCATTGGAACTTATTTCATTGAGTTGTCTTCGCGTGGCCGCAAACGGCGTGTTGTTTCGATTTCGAATGATCAAGTTAAAGCCGATTCAGTAATGCAAATTTTCTCCCTTTTAAAGAACAAAGTGTCGAGAGAAACCGAGTCTCGATTGACTGGACCCTCTCCGCCAGTCGATTGTTCAATCGGGTTTTCCCTACGAAGGAAGGCAACGGGCATTATTCAAGACCACAGACCGGTCAAAGGACCGATCAACTGGTCAAAACAGATATTTGGCATTTTTTGCCTTTTATTTTATTTTCTCATTTCTTTTCAATCCCTTATAATATATATGTAAGTGGATTTATTTGGGCGATATACTCATTTTTAGGTTAGTTTTATTTGGTGTTTGGGAGCTTTAGTTTTATTTGGTGTTTGGGAGCTTGCCTCCTCTCTCTCTCTCTCTCCTAGGGTTTGGTATGTATGCTATTATTCATCATTTTCTTCATTATTTTCTATTTTCTAGCTTTGTTTTTTTGCTTTGTAACCTAGTTTTGTTCTAATATAATTAGTTTTGTTGGTTAATTTCTTGTTTTCATTTGTTAATTAGTTATATTTATTGTTTTAATCATGTGTTGTAACTTGTTAAAAGGTTAAGATCATATTTCCACTATTGATGGATATTGAGCTTTAAAATGTAGGTTTCTTTTAAATGAAACCTTGTGTATTAAAGTCAAAATATTATGCGTTTAACTTCATTTATCATGCAACGGTAGTATTTATAGTGATATTGAGAATTTAATCCATGCGTGACCATATTTGAGTGAAAGTTTAATCGTTCATTGTTGAATTAAATTTCTTCATGTTTGATATTTATAATCAATTGAATATGCTTGGTTAAATGCATTTTGATCCATACGTGTTGATTAGGCCATGGTGGGGAAATGATCCTAATCTCGTTTTATTAATCTTCGTTAACTAGTTTCACATTTGTCTAGATTAAAACAATTAAACTATCACCTTTTACACTTTTATTCGGAAGTAATAAGTCAATTAACATCTAGAAACATTACCTGTGGATTCGATACCCGGACTAGCCGCTATACTCTCGTAAAGAGTGTAGTCATAGTTTAGATTTTTGCATAGTCACGAAAACCGAAAACAACGACGGGTGGCCTTACTCAACACACTTTTATATATTAGTAGGTAGCTTTAAAATAACCCTAAATGCACTACAAATATGTTGATACTTCTCTCCTAATGTTCCTCACATCATTTCCGCATTTAACCCTTAAAAACCCCACATAAATTCCACATTAAATGAGCCTTAACTCGCATATTGATTATTTAACAATTAATATTCTTCCAAATTTTATTATTATCATTTACAATCAAT
The DNA here is from genome assembly GCA_949130495.1 of Sambucus nigra. NCBI lineage: Eukaryota > Viridiplantae > Streptophyta > Magnoliopsida > Dipsacales > Adoxaceae > Sambucus > Sambucus nigra. Next base: position 653,855,012 of record OX422215.1, on the reverse strand, counting down.
ATAACCACATAAAAGACATACAACATACGTTCACATGTCAACCTCTTAATCTCCCTCACTTAATCACCGTCAAAACCACAAATGAGCTCAAATTAAGCACAACCCTAAAAAAAAAGTAACCAAACAACAAGCATTCATTTAAATTATCATTTTTTCTAATATTTAAAAATAACTCTTATTATTTCCAATATATTTAGTGTATCATTTCCATGTTCAAAAATATAAAAAATAAAATGTGCAACCTTTCTAACATGTCACTTACTAGCTAATTTAAAAACTTGTCAAATAAAAATTCAATAAACTTCAGATCATTTTTTATTAATTAAAAAATGTACATATAAGTACATTTCATACTTGATTTATTGAATCCAAATATTATTTAAATAGTTCTACTAAACTTCATAAAATTCCACAAAATTAATTTATCTGTGACACCCCGTCTAATTAAACATCGGTTGATCAGGCCTTTATTAAATTAAAACAAGATTCTCATATGGTCCATTCTTAGCATCACTGTCCAAAACTTTTTAATTACTAACCACCTATGTGAAATTAGATCGGTGCCAAATTTTATCTTTCTTAAAAACATATAAGTGCATAATGCGGAAAAACTAAATTAACCATTCACAATATACTATAGTCCAACCATCACAATATATAAATGAATAAAGGTTTGCCGAATAAACCATCGGCTAAAATTCAAAATCAAATACTCCATAGTAATAAAAGAACTAAGTGACTGAAAACTGTTAACGGACAACATGTCCATACATGGAATATAAAATGAGATACAACACTATCTGAATGAAGGAATTGTAATCAAATCCTATCAGCATCCATAGTGCTACAGCTCCGAATCCCTGGAATGAAGTCACGCAAAATCTTTTATAGCAAGTATTAGTACACAAAACGCTTTAAAAATGTTTAACAATCGTTTATTACATTAAAATTAGGTTATTAATTACACATGTTTACATACACTCTCTCTTGAGTTTTTCCTCACCTCTCACACCCAAGCTAACTAGACTAAAGTATCCAATTGAACTAATCTACACGTCTAAGTTCCCGTACCGCCCAAACAATACATTAATTTTATTAACATCTCTCATGTGTTAATTATCAACATAAGTAATATCCTCCCATGTTATCTTTTAAATCACTACATTAAGTTTCTCCTACTTAATTATCATTTCGATATCCACAATCGTAATCAACATTCACATATGCTATTAGATGCATCATATAATTAAGTTTCTCGACTTAATTTATTCTCATTAGATATACACTATCTAACTGGCAACTGTCACACATTGGTTAAGATGATATATATATATATATATATATATATATATATATATATAGAGAGAGAGAGAGAGAGAGCGGTTCTCATGCATACCCCAGTTTGCATACCGCTGGCGCGGACCAATTTTGATAAAATAGTAAAAAAAATATTTTTGATGTAATTTTTTTTATAGTTTCTAAACATTTCAATAGGACCATAAAAAAAAATTCAACTCAAAATGAATTTTTTTGCTATTTTAAAAAAATCGGTCAAACTTTGTCAGTTTTTAAAAAAAAAATCAGCCCGAAATTATTTTTTTTACTATTTTAAAAAAATGGTTCGCACGGAGGGTATGCAAACTGGGTATGCATGAGATCCTTTCTGTATATATATATATTGATCTGGATGTTCCATCGACCTTAATATTATTTATGTTCGATATTGGTCCGGATAGCCCTCGACCCCAAGTCGAACTTTCATGTATTGGTCCGGATATTCCTTCGACCCCGATACATCTAATATACTTTAGGTATTCTCACCACCTAAGTATTCATATGATAGGTATTAACACTTTTACGTAGTATATTTCTCTCGTATACTCGCCGTACTAAATGTCTTTACAAATTATTCCACTTATCGTATTCATGAGTATTCACACAACTCTAAGGGTCCTAGTGACCCCTTTTATAAATTTCAGCAGTTAAGCCTAGCTCACCCAATTGTATACTTCATCAATTTAATTCCCAAACTCCCCGTAATTCATTATCTTTCTCTTGGATAATTTATGGCACAAAAATCAACCCAAATTTTGTTCTCATCTTAATCCTCTCAATAAGACCAAACCATACCCGCATCATAAGCCTACTGTAATATTTTAATCTCTTAATATTACTTTACCAAAGTCCTCAAAAATCTCACAACAACGATTTAGGGTTTTAATGCAAAAAAGGAAAATTTTCAATTTTTTGGGTAACCAAATCGTTTCGCCCTAGGCTGAATCGATTCGCCTTACCCGAATCAATTCTCCATAAGTCGAATCGATTCGAAATGGTTTAGATTTAGATAATTCGTCTTCTTTGTGCATTTTCACCATTAATATACCTTTAAACCTCTTGAAACATCACCAAACTCTAAACTAATCATTCATAACCAATTCTATATGCATTAGGATCAATTCCAATGTGATTTTTACACAAAATCATCACAATAATTAATCAAGAATGGATTAAATCATAAAATCCTCAAACCCCTAGGTTTCCAAGTTCTTCCTCGATTTTTAACATAAAACCCAAGTTTAATTCATATTGATAATTACTCAACTATTCATTATCAATCCTCTACGTATATGAATCACATTACATGAAATCCCTACCCATAACATGCATCCAAAATAACCTTTTCTTCTAAGAATATGTATTATATCATTCATTCATGAAACCCTCCTAACATGGGTATTATAACTTAAAAATAATTGCAATAAACAACTTGACTTAACAGAAAAGGTCTGATTTAGTGGTGTTGACGATAAATTGATGTTTCTCTCTTCAAATCCTCACTCCTTAGATGCTTAGGATGCAAGATTAAGGTCCAATTCTTCAAGAACTCCTCTCAAGCCTTGAAAATTGGTTTCTTTTTTCTCTCTAACGGGTTCCTTTAGGTTTAACTGTTTCTAAACCTAGCCTCAAGTCTTAAACATCAGATATAACACTTAAAATTTCTTTGGTCCCTTAACCTCTATTTTCCAAATGACCAAAACCCCCTCAATAGGTGCCGATTTGGTTTAAAACTGACTCGGGACCCAAACAATACCCCCGGGTACACTTTTTCGACTATTTCGACCCATTCGAGATCATCTTTGACCTCTAAATTATCACCCGAGCCAGTAAAAATATATTTCCTTTCTCAACCTCAAATTACTCTACACGCGACTCCCGATTGAGATAAAATAAAATACGCACATATCACTCGCTATGCTGTATAACACTAATTATCAATTATTTACTTTTCACACTCAGTAAATATTATATCATAATATTAATCAGTGTCTATCTCTCGATTAATATTTAATAATCACATTTATTATTTAATCATCTTAAATTACTTTACTCGTGTAGTCTAAATACAATGTATTTTCCCAATTAATTCTCGAATTAAATTATCAATACGCAGATATATGGGGTATTACATACTTCCCCCATTACAAAAGAATTTCATCCCCAAAATTAGGACATACCTGCGGTGAATAACTCTGGATACTTCTCACGCATGTCATCCTCCCGCTCCCATGTCGACTCATCAATATTGTGGTGTCCCCACTGAACTCGCACTAATGGCACCATCTTGAATCGCAGTTTACGCTCACTATGGTCTAAAATTGCCACGGGCCTCTCCTCATATGAGACGTATGGCTGCAAATCAATTTCCTCAAGTGGAACGTGCCAGAAAGATCTCTCGCACCTCCTACACTTCTTCAGTGATTACACATGGAACACGTCGTGTATTCGCTAAAGATGCTATGGAAGTCCCAGCCTATATGCTACCGATCCCACCCTCTCTATAATGGGAAACGGTCCCACATAGCTCAGTTTTAACTTCCCTCTCTTGCCAAATCTCATAATCCCCTTCATAGGAGATTCTCGAACCAACACCTGGTCTCCAACCTCCAACTCCACATGTCTCATGTCGGTGTCGGCATAACTCTTCTGCCTATCCCGAGTTGTCCGAATACATCCTCGAATCAACTCAATCTTGGCAGTAGTCTCCTAAATCATCTCGGGCCCCAACAACTTGTTGTCCCCCACCTCTAACCAGCATGTGGTCGAACGGTAAGGCTGCCCATATAATGCCTCGAACGGTGCCATATCGATAGTAAATTGATAAGAGTTGTTATACGCAAATGCTACCAATGGGAGGTATCTCTCCCACCCTCCCCCGAAATCTAGGATGCATATCCTCAAGCATCAGATTCACCCTCAATCTGCCCATCTGTCTGTGGGTGGTATGTCGTACTCATCTGTAAATGTGTGTCCATGGCCTCCTGAAAGCTCTACCAAAAGTGTGACACAAAAATTTTATTTTTATCAGATATAATATTAATCGGGACTCCGTGCAGCTTCACAATCTCTAAAATGAATAGATGTGCGTACTGCATCATCTCATAGTCTGTGCGAACTGATAATAAATGAGACACCTTGGTCAGCCAACCCACTATCACCCATATGGAATCTTGACCCCGATGCGACGTATGTAGATCAGTAATAAAGTCCATCGAAACACTCTCCCACTTCTATACGGGAATCTCAAGTGGCTGTAACATCCTCGAAGGCCTCTGATGGTTAACTTTCACAAGTTGACACGTAACACATTTTGAGACAAACTCTGTTGTGTCTCTCTTCATTCCGGCCCACCAGTACTATCTCCTCATATCCTGGTACATCTTATCCCCATCGGAATGTATCGCAAATCTAGAACCGTGAGACTCATTTATAATTGCATGTCTCAAATGCTCATCCTCAGGCACTACCAATTTTTTATTAAAGCGCAGGCCTCCCTCTGAGCTGATTGAGTAAGATTCTTTACCCTCAACTACTGACTCTCGTACCCTGTCCTGATAGAACTGATCCTCTTCTTGTTCCTTCACTACCCTCATAATGATCTCGAGAGTGATAGTCATAACTTCCATGTACGCTCCTCCTGTCGAAGTTCACTCCACTTCGCTTTCCACACCTTCCCTACGTCTCTAGTAGGTCTTTGGCTCAACGCGTCTGCAACCACATTAGCCTTACCAGGATGATACTATATGTCAAACTGGTAATCCTTCACGAATTCTAGCCACCGCCTCTGCCTCATGTTCAGATCCTTCTGTGTGAAGAGATGCTGAAGTGACTTATGATCCATGAATAATGTAAAATGCTCCCCCAATAGATAATGTCTCCATATCCTCAACGCAAAAATGACCGCTGCCAACTCGAGGTCATGGGTGTGGTAATTCTTCTCATGGGCTTTAGCTTCCGAGATGCATAAGCTATAGCCCTCTCCTCCTTCTTTAATACACCCCCAAGTCCCTGTAAGGATGTATCCGTGTAGACCCGATACTCTACCCAACTCCTAGGGAATGTAAGTACGGGTGCTCAGGTCAATCTATCCTTTAGCTTGTCGAAATCCAACTAACACTGATTGCTCCACACAAATGGTACTCCCTTATGAGTCAAGTTCGTCAAAGGCCCAATAATATTTGAGAACCCCTTAATGAAGCGACGGTAATATTAGGCCAACCCCAAGAAATTGCGAATCTCGATCGGTGTCATGGATTTCCCCCACTCCCGCACCATCGATACCTTACTCAAATCAATAGCTATGCTCCTGTTGGACACAATGTGGCCAAGAAACGGAACCTCCCGAAGCCAAAATACACACTTACTAAATTTGGCGTACAACTGATGGTCCCGTAAAACTAGCAGAACCATACGTAAATGCTCGGCATGCTCCTCCTCCGTCCATAAGTAAACAAGGATAACATTGATGAATACTATCGCAAACTGATCCAAAAACTAGTGGAATACCCTGTTCATGAGGTCCATGAACACTATAGGCGCATTGGTGAGCCCAATTGGCATTACCCTGAACTCGTAGGATCTATATCGCGACAGGAAATCGGCCTTAGGAATATCCTCCTCTCGAATATGCAAATGGTGATAACTTAACCTGAAATCGATCTTAGAGAAGTACGCAACCCCTCTCAACTGATCAAATAAGTCATTAATCATAGGTAACGGATACTTGTTTCGTATCGTCACCTTGTTTATCTCCCTGTAATCCATGCACAAGTGAAGCAAACAATCATTTTTCTTCACAAATAACACCGGAGCACCGCAAGGTGATGTACTCCGCCGAATGAAACCCTGATCTAAGAGAGGCTGAATCTGCTCTCTCAGCTCCCGCATCTCTAAAGGATCCATGCGATATGGTGCTCTGGCAATCGGTCTCGTCCCTGGTGCTAAATCGATGATAAACTCTATTTCTCGACTCGTTGGCAACCCAGGTATCTAATAGAACACATACTCAAAATCCCTCACTACAGGAATCGAATCCAAGGGAACAGCTACCTCCTGTTAGGTCTCCTCCTCGATATAATATAAATGAGTGCGCAATCCGCCCTCGGGAAGAGGAATCTCCATAAGAAACATCTCCTATCCCGGAATAGAAAACACAATAGTCCTCTCATAGCAATCTACTATCGCTCTGTATCATGCTAACCAATCCATACCTAGAATCACATCATACCCCTCCATGTATAACACTAGAAGGTTGCCGCTAGACTCAGTCTCCCAATTATAATATCATATCCTCTACAAATTGAATGTATTAACGAACCACTACCCATCGGTGACTCAACACACATAAGGAGACTGTCAGCTATCTCTAATAACCCAGCATCTTGGGCAAATCTAGTCTTAAAATGAATGAAATGCCCCAGTATCAAACAGAATCCTACCCTCGAGCCCGTTAATAGGAAATATACCCTTTACTGTTGACGGTGCTGGAGGTGCTGAAGGCATGGCTATATCTTGTATGTTGTACACATGTCCATAATGCATCTGGCCCTGCTGATGCTATTGTTGGGGTGGTGCCCCACTACCACTACTCCCCCCTGCATTTCCCTGATAACTAGTCTCAATTCCTTTCTTCCTTCCCTTCGTATGGAAGCGATAATCCTAACAGTGTACAAGTGATGCATTGACAACATCAGTGTAAATCATCAACACAGGATTACTGATCAAATGTTGCCTGATCCTCCAGGCCAACCCATCCATGAACTTATCCTTATTCCTCTCCTCGTTGCTCACCTCGTCTGGCATAAAGTTATCCAGGTGGGTGAACTCCCCCTCGTAGTCAGCTATTGAGAGGTCACCCTAACACACCTCCCCGAACTTCCTCCTCATCTCTGACTCAACCGCAGGCAAAAAGTACTTATGATCAAACCTCATCCAGAACTCCGAAATAGTCATCGAGTCTCTCTCCTCAGCGGTGGTCACTGACTCCCACCACTGAGGGGCTACTCCTGTTAATCTGAAGTTGGCCAACATCTGCCTCTGTACCTCACTACAATCTAACATGCGTAGATGGCGTTGAATGTTATTCTTCCATTGGCATGACGCCACTATATCCGTACCGCCCTTAAATGCGGGTGGTGGCCTTTCTGGAAGGTCTCCCTGATGTTATGCCAAGTGGTATGCATTTGCTGGGCCTGAATAGCCGGTGATGCGGGCTGTTGTGCCTGAGGCTGAGGGAAGTGGCCTTCCAAAGCCCTCATAGTTGTCTCAATGGCCTGTGCCCCTATCACATCCACCTGAGTAGTAGAGATCATCTCGGGTGGTGGTGGTGGTCTCTACTGCTCCTGGGGGTCCTCCCTAACCTCATCTCTGGTTGTTTCCCTCTCGGCTTGCTTTCTCCTCGATGGCATATTGAAATAAAATTTAAATTGTATAAGTACACAGTTTATACAAAATTCAAATATCAAAATAACGATATCTTAAGCACACAAAGATGAAGCAATAATCCTAACAATAGGGCTCTATATCAAAATAACGATATGCTAAAACCCTAGAAAGTCGTACATATCCTATGGACACTAGAACTTGATGCTCTGATACCATCTGTGACACTCCATCTAATTAAACATCGGTTGATCAGGCCTTTATTAAATCAAAACATATTTCTCGTATGGTTCACTCTTAGCTTCACTGTCCAAAACTTTATAATTACTAACCACCTAAGTGAAATTAGACCGGTGCCAAATTTTATCTTTTTTAAAAACAGATAAGAGCATAATGCAAAAAAACTAAATTAACCATTCACAATATACTAGAGTCCAATCATCACAATATATAAATAAATAAAGGTTTGTCGAATAAACCATCGGCTAAAATCCAAAACCAAATACTCCATAATAATAAAAGAACTAAGTGATTGAAAACTCTTAACGGACAACATGTCCATGCATGGAATAAAAAATGAGATCCTACACTAGACCTGAATAAAGGAATCGTCTAATCAAATCTTGTCAGCATCCAGAGTGCTAAAACTCCGAATCCCTAGAATGAAGTCATGCCTGGCGTCCCTGTGGCTAAACACCTAAAAGGTTTTGAAAATATTTTATAGCAAGTATTAGTACACAAAACTCTTTAAAAATGTTTAGCAATCGGTTATTGATTACACAAGTTCACGTACACTCTCTCTTGAGTTTTTCATCACCTCTCATCTATAGTGAACACCTAATGTTCTATACTTATCCCACCTAGATATACTACCCAAGCTAACTAGACTAAAGTATCCAACTGAACTTATCTACACGTCTAGGTTCCCGTACTGCCCATATAGTACATTAATTTTATTAACATCTCTCATGTGTTATTGATCAATATAAGTAACATTCCTCACATGTTATCTTTTAAATCACTACATTAAGTTTATCCTACTTAATTGTCATTTCGATATCCACAATCGTAATTAACATTCACGTATGTTATTAACTGCATTATATAATTAAGTTTCTCGACTTAATTTATTCTCATAATATATACACTATTTAACTAGCTACCGTCACACAAAGGTATATAGATCGTACGGTATATATTTCACACACAATATATACAAAAATATATACTTCGCTATAATATCCTCGTATCACACATTAAGGATTCATTGGCTCGGATGTTCCTTCGACCCCAATTTATCAAGTCATTCACATTGGTCCAGATAGCCCTCGACCTCAATGTAAATGTTATATATATATATATATATATATATATATATATATATATATATATATATATATAGAGAGAGAGAGAGAGAGAGAGAGAGAGGGTGGCTCAGGTGCGCACCAAATGGTGCGGATCTGGTGCGCACCATAATTTCTTTTGGCAAAACAAAGTCATTTGAGGTATTTTTGTTTCAAAACCACACAAAACCGGTTCCTATCTCCTATCTCCCTCTCGTCAAAACCCAGCCGAACATCCATTAAGACCGAGCTCCACTACTCCACATCTGCCAACACCATCGTCCTCACACAAAGGTATGAACTCAATATCCTTGTATGTGCTTCTTTACACAGATGTATGGGTCAAATCTTCCCATGGATGTTGGACCGAACTCAAATCTGAATCGAAATTGTTTGGGTAAAAAATGTTTGGGTTAAATAATCAAATTATTTCAACCAATTAATTTTTTGGTTTACATTTAATTGCTCCATTTTTGTACTAGTTAGTTTCTAGTAGATACAAACATTTATACATGTAACTGTCTGGGTACAAATTATATCAATCAGTTAATTTGTATAACTGTTTTGGTTAAATATTTTCTGATAATCAAATTATTTCAACCAATTAATTTTTTGGTTTTAACAGTTAGTTTCTAGGTTTTATAATTAACAGTTAGTATATAGATTTTTTAATTTTTTTAATCAAATTATTTAATAACTAGGTTTTCTAATTAACAGTTATTTTTTTTTTTTTTTGTAATAGTTGAGTTAATGTTTTGCAATTCTTTTGTAGAAAATGGATAGTTCGAGCATTAATAAAGAAATGTGGATCGGAGAAAATATGGCTTTTGAGTTTGAGGTTGAGCAAAATGTCAATTTAGATATTGCGGGTGATAGAGGGGAACGATGTGTTACATTAAATTCGGATGACAATGATAAAGATTTCAACCCTCAAGTGCGGGATGACCTAAAGCCAAAAATAGGTCAAGAGTTCCAAACCCTTGATGAAGTGAAGAGTTTTTACAACGCATATGCAAAGGTAGCGGGGTTTAGTATTCGTAATTGGACTGAAAAGAAGGATATTGAGAGTAACAAAATTATAAGGAAGGAGTATGTTTGTTTCAAACAAGGAAAGGGCAAGGCTGTAGATATTCCAGGGAATTCTAGACGTCGGGGTTCCATTAGAGAGGGTTGTAAAGCAAAAATTGCAGTTGCGATGCATTCGAGTGGCGCATATGTGGTTATTTCGTTTGTGGAGGGTCATAGCCACCCGTTGACGACGCCGAGGAAAACCCATTTTTTGAGGTCTCATCGGAGCATATCGAGTTCCCAAAAGTGCTTAACTCAACAGCTTGGAATGATCAATATACCACCGCACCAACAATTTAACTTTCTTGGACTGCAAGCGGGTGGCTTTGAAAATATCGGGTTTACGCAAAAAGATTTATACAATCAAGAGAGGGATATTTTCGTGCAACATATCTCCGTCGTGCCCCTTCAACATATCTCTTGATTGTATAAATCTTTTTGCGTAAACCCGATATTTTCAAAGCCACCCGCTTGCAGTCCAAGAAAGTTAAATTGTTGGTGCGGTGGTATATTGATCATTCCAAGCTGTTGAGTTAAGCACTTTTGGGAACTCGATATGCTCCGATGAGACCTCAAAAAATGGGTTTTCCTCAGCGTCGTCAACGGGTGGCTATGACCCTCCATAAACGAAATAACCACATATGCGCCACTCGAATGCATCGCAACTGCAATTTTTACTTTACAACCCTCTCTAATGGAACCCCGACGTCTAGAATTCCCTGGAATATCTACAACCTTGCCCTTTCCTTGTTTGAAACAAACATACTCCTTCCTTATAATTTTGTTACTCTCAATATCCTTCTTTTCAGTCCAATTACAAATACTAAACCCCGCTACCTTTGCATATGCATTGTAAAAACTCTTCACTTCATCAAGGGTTTGGAACTCTTGACCTATTTTTGGCTTTAGGTCATCCCGCACTTGAGGGTTGAAATCTTTATCATTGTCATCCGAATTTAATGTAACACATTGTTCCCCTCTATCACCCGCAATATCTAAATTGACATTTTGCTCAACGTCAAACTCAAAAGCCATATTTTCTCCGATCCACATTTCTTTATTAATGCTCGAACTATCCATTTTCTACAAAAGAATTGCAAAACATTAACTCAACTATTACAAAAAAAATAACTGTTAATTAGAAAACCTAGTTATTAAATAATTTGATTAAAAAAATTAAAAAACCTATATAGTAACTGTTAATTATAAAACATAGAAACTAACTGTTAAAACCAAAAAATTAATTGGTTGAAATAATTTGACCAAAACAGTTATACAAATTAACTGATTGATATAATTTGTACCCAGACAGTTACATGTATAAATATTTGTATCTACTAGAAACTAACTGGTAAAAAAATGGAGCAATTAAATGTAAACCAAAAAATTAATTGGTTGAAATAATTTGATTATTTAATCCAAACATTTTTTACCCAAACAATTTCGATTCAGATTTGAGTTCGGTCCAACATCCATGGGAAGATTTGACCCATACATCTGTGTAAAGAAGCACATACAAGGATATTGAGTTCATACCTTTGTGTGAGGACGATGGTGTTGGAAGATGTGGAGTAGTGGAGCTCGGGCTTATTGGATGTTCGGCTGGGTTTTGACGAGAGGGAGATAGGAGATAGGAACCGATTTTGTGTGGTTTTGAAACAAAAATACCTCAAATGACTTTGTTTTGCCAAAATAAATTATGGTGCGCACCAGATCCGCACCATTTGGTGCGCACCTGAGCCACCCTCTCTCTCTCTCTCTCTCTATATATATATATATTTGTCCAGATGTTCCATCGACCCCAATATTATTTATGTTCGATATTGGTCCGGATACCCCGCGACCCCAAATTGAACATTCATGTATTAGTCCAGATATTCCCTCGGCCCCAATACATCTAATATACTTTACGTATTCACACCGCCTAAGTATTCATATGATAGATATTCACACAACTTAGGTATTCACACTTACACGTAGTATATTTCTCTCGTATACTCGTCGTACTAAATTCCTTTACGAATTATTCCACTTACTATATTCATGAGTATTCACACAACTCTAAGGTACTAGTTACCCCTTTATAAATTTTAGTAGTTAAGCCTAACTCACCCTACTGGTCAACTTCATCAATTTAATTCCTAAACTCCATGTAATTCATTATCTTTCTCTCGAATAATTTATGGCACAAAAATCAACCCAAATTTTGTTCTCCTCTTAATCCTCTCAATAAGACCAAACCATACCCCCATCATATGCCTATTAATATATTTTAATCTTTCAATATTACTTTACCAAAGTCCTCCAAAATCTCACAACAACGATTTAGGGATTTAAGGAAAAAAGGAAAAAATTTCAATTTTTTGGGGTAACCAAATCGATTGGCCCTAGGCCGAATCGATTCTCCTTACCCGAATCAATTTGCCATAGGCCGGATCTATTCGAAATGGTTCAGATTTGGGTACTTCGTCTTCTTCATGCCTTTTTCACCATTAATATACCTTTAAACCTCATGAAACTTAACCAAACTTTAAACTAATCATTCCTAACCTTTCTACATGTATTAGGATCAATTCCATTGTGAGTTTTACACCAAATCATCACAATAATTAATCAAGAATGGATTACATCACAAAATCATCAAAACCCTATATTTTTATGTTCTTTCTGAATTTTTAACATAAACCCAGGTTTAATTCGTATTGATAATTACTCATATACTGATTATCAATCCTCTACATATATGAATCACATTACATGAAATCCCTACCCATAACATTCATCAAAAATAACTTTTTATTCCAAGAATATGTATTATATCTCCATTCATGAAACCCTCCTAACCTGGTATTATAACTTCAAAATTATCGCAATAAGCAACTTGCCTTAACAGAAGAGGTCTGATTTAGTGGTGTTGATGATGATTTTATGTTTCTCTCTTCAAATCCTCACTCCTTATATGCTTAGGATGCAAGATTAAGGGCTAATTCTTCAAGAACACATCTCAATCCTTGAAAATTGGTTTCTCTTTTCTCTCTAATGGCTTCCTTTTGGTTTAACTGTTTCTAACCCTAGCCTCAAGTCTTAAAAATCAGATATAACACTTAGAATTTCTTTGGTCCCTTAACCTCTATTTTCCAAATGACCAAAACGCCCTCAATAGGTGTCGGTTTGGTCTAAAATTGACCCGAGACCCCAATAATACCCCCGGGTATACTTTTTTTTACTATTTTGACCCATTAGGGATCATCTGTAACCTCTAAATTATCATTCGAATCAGTAAAAATATATTTCCTTTCTCAACCTCAAATTAGTCTACATGTTACTCCCGGTTGATGTAAAATAAAATACGCACATATCACTCGTTATGCCGAATAACACTAATTATCAATTATTTACTTTTCACACTTAGTAAATATTATATCATAATATTAATCATTATCTATCTCTCGATTAATATTTAATAATCATATTTATTATTTATTCACCTTAAATTACATTACTCGTGTAGTCTAAATACAACGTATTTTCCCAATTAATTAAATTATCAATACGCAGAAATACGGGGTATTACATTTTTAATCCACAAATAAAACTCTGAAATAAATATGACTATTTATACAAAAAAAATATTTTTACTTATTTAATTATTCGTAAAAATTATTGGTTATTACAGGATAGTACTGGTGAAAGTCGTTTCAGTCCATGAATCAATTACATAGCTTCCAATGCCTCAGTATCCATTTATCATTGGTTGATGATAATCTTCCTATATAATACTCGCACCCGATATTTTATTCATTTCTCGTGTTATTTGTAATCATATGAAACCCTTCGGATTTGGGTCATTAATATATGCCCTTTTATATATATTCAATTATTCATTTGACCTTAGTGGTGATTATTGGAAGTTATTAGGATAAATTGGAATTAAAATGAATCCTGGGTTCAAACGAATATAGGGATAGTTCGAACAAGGTCCCCTTCTCATTTGAACGAGAATGTTGTTGGTTCAGACGAGAAGCCCATCTCATTCGAAGTAGGTTTCTAACGAGGATCTAACAAACTATACATGTCTTAGATTTTCACACTTGTTAAAAGGTCGTTTGAAGGACATTCGAACGAACCTCGTAGTCTTGTTCGAACGAGGTCCAATCAATATGTTTCAAGTGAGGGATCGTATTATAAAATGAATTGGGAACGCATGCGTTATAGCATCTGTTAGTATAGTGAGGGTTGTATACATATAGTCGAATTCATTACGTTTATACGTGCGGATGGGAGATAGTGTGTATATGTGTGTATGTGTGTGTGTGTGTGTGTGTGTGTGTGTGTGTGTGTATGGCGTGAATGTATATACCTTGTGTGATAGTTTGTATATACGATGTGATTGCATATATATCTAGTGTGAATGATATATATATATTTATTGTGTGAGCATACCCCTCCAGTGCTATCATGGGAGGTTGCGCGATGTGGGTGAGGCCCCTGGCTTGAGGACCAAGGAGCGTATAGTCCATAGGTCATAGTCGTCCATTATTTATTGTGTGATTTTATTCTGGGTGAAAAGTCTTGGGTATGATTCGTTCTCACCTTCAAGTTCGGAACTATGACCGCTTCCCATACGTTGTGTTTTGTTTGATTACCAGGACGGTGTGATAATTGTCCGGTGGCTGATAACTCGGGATAAAGTGAGTAATTCCTGGAAGATGATAACATTGTGAAGTATTTTTATATCCTATCAGTGATTGTGTTCTGGATATTTAAATGTACGCTAAACGTTTTATATGTACGTGCTTGTTAGGGTGGAATGATCGTGTCTTATAAATAGAAATAATGTTATATAGACCCTAAAGGGTTTTGTGCGATGTCTTGTTTATGTACTTAGAGAGATAGTGGTACATGATAGGCAGTTGGTGTTATGTGTGTTGTGTACCCAGGGCATAATGGATCTCGACGATGAACATTATTAAGGGGTAGTGTATTGGGGGATTTATTGTCTGGATTGCGCTTTGCGAGACATCCCACGCACGAAACGTGGCGCGATGTTGGGAATGGGGAGAAGTTTAGTCCTTGGTAATTAAGTTTATACGTTATGGTGAAACAATGCTTTATAAGTATATAAAGATAATGTGTGAATATTCTGATACTAATCACTTATTAAAGTTAATAACTAGAAACGAATGAATTCTAGTAGGATATGTGTATGTATATACAAGTTAACATATAAGTTCGGGTGTGCACTTAGGATATGATAGAATGAGAAGATTTTGGGGTTATACTTGACATAGTGGATTACGCTGGTGTAGATTGTGCGTAGATTAAGAATTGAATTGTCCCTAGCGAGTGGGTAGCTTATTTTAGGTTCATGTGCATACGTTTAGGTGCGCGCTTTAGTCGAGGGGTGAGTTTAAGTTCCACGAGAGTGCGACTCCACTTTAATCATGAAGTTGTGTATTTATAATTATTATGCATTTTAATGCACTTGCTAAATAAAATGTCTTCACACCTCGGGCTCTGACCCGTTAATATTTCTCTCTTGCTATACATATATTGTAATATATTATAGGTGTCCCACCGCAAGGACGCTAATGATGCTTTTCTATCCAGTGTCCTTAGAGTTGTAGCAGATGCGGACTGTTGCGTGATTTTTGTTATAGCGGCTTCCTATCTTTTGTAAATCTAGTTAAGGATTCAGTTTGTATATCGGGTTTATACCCAATGATTATATTATAGTACCTTTATATTTATCCTCAGGATGTTGTATTGTTTTGTGACCCGACAGCATATCCGGGTATATTCCTTTTTGTGTACTTATGATGTAATATTGAATTACTTCTTTTTATCATAGCCGTGTGCATATGTTATCATGTTTAGTAGTTAATATGTTGTTGGTTTGTTGATGTTCATTGTATGTTTTAAATCTTTTGGCATCCCCTTATTTTAGTATTGGGTAGTTAGCTATATTTTTAGTCTCCACAGTAGATGCTGAGAATGATCCACTTGAGATTCCTGATTTATTTTAGTATATGGTTGGCCACCCGTTATTATTTTAAGCGGGGTGTCGCAAAATCATAGGTATATTACCAATTGGGGGTAAGATAGTATTTAAACATAGTTGGCTTACCAAATTTATTTCAAATTTAATTTATTTGTTACGTACTAGGCTTGGCACGAGAGATATCTCGTACATACATAATATCCAACAAGGTACATACAATGGTGATGTCATATGAAACTCGTATGAAGGATATTTCGTACGGGTTTCATACCAGAAAACTTAATAGGAGTCCGTTTCACATATGAAATTCGTAAGAAGTATGAAAGGTTATATCATTCGTACGACCTTTCTCTCATTCATAATATGACACAATTTTTGATAAATGTGTTTTTGACTCTCTTTCCATGTGAAAAATATAAATAGAATCCTTATTTCGATTGAAAAAAGTCGCGTAGTTCTTGTAAATTCACAAGACCCTAGTGAGTGAATCTCACGTGTTTATAAGAGATCTTTCATAATGATGATTAAATACATGACCCCATTCAACACAAAACATACATTGATTATTTTACAATCAAACTTTTACTAATAAACGTTTTTCCAACGAAAATCGATGGATATCGATTTGGCTAACTATGAAGACTTGTGGATTGCTAACAAGGCTAAGGCTAGTGCAAAAGCCGTAGAGGGTTCATGTCAGAACTCAAAGGAATATTTACGAAGTAAATTGAGTTTGGAATGTAAGCCGTATATAAAACTGTTTATTTCCTAGGACACTGGGTTGGGGTATTGTGATTTTTTTCGCACAAATTTATCACGTTACATCAAGTGCAGTGAGATGTCATGAATTATTTTCGCATATATTAAATTGCAATTACTATCCGAATTTGAAATTAATTAATAGTTATTTTGTGATAAGTCTTATCCGAAATTTTATGGATGGAACTAATCCCATATTTGATTCCTTGTTGTTCAAAGTTCTCGAGATTATGTTTATTAAATTAATATATCTGTGGGTACCTGAAATTTAGAACTACGGGCCTAGACGAGTAGCCCATTCTTGGCGGCCCAAAGTCCAGGCCCCTCATCTTTTATAATTGATCCGGTCTCCCCCCACGATCCCATAAAGGGAAGTTATAGGGGAAATGGAAAACATGGAGGAAGCCATCACCTCCACTCATCTACATGTACATGTATATATTAAACCCTAGGTCCGGGGCAAAAGGACAAGTTGTATTCTCTGTAATCACTTTCCGGAGTATATAGAAATAATATCGACTGCACCACCATGGATGTAGGCACATCTTTGCTGAACCGCGTACAACCTTTGTTGTGTGATTGACATCTTATATTCCTTGTTCTTTTCTTGATAATTGTTTCTCTCATATTTATTTGTGTTGCATAACAATTGCATCTACAATTGGCGCCGTCTGTGGGAAGCGTTCGTCTTTCCCTGAGAAGAGCCCACATCAAGAAAGGAGTTTAAGATGTCTGGCCACAGCAGCAATGCTCCCCAAGTAGGAGATATTCAAGAGCCACCTGCCCCTCGCAGGATTAGGTCTGAAGTCCGACGTTCAGATCAGAGAGCTTGCCTGGAAAGACCAGCCTCAGAAGAAAGTCAGGGACCAGCGAGGTCCACGCAGATATCCAAGTTGATTGATGCGTACGAGGCAAGGCTCCACGAGCAGAGGGAGTCTTCTCGCAGATACGAGGCTGATAATGCTCGCTTGAAAAGAAGACTGGAAAGACTAGAGAGGGAGCTTCGTCCTGATAACAGGAGATGACCATATCGCACTCCTACCCCTCAGGCGAGCAAGTCTCGCAGCCGAGGAAGGAGCCCTAGGCGAGAATCTCAAAGGGACGGAGGAGGCGAGTCAGACGATGACCTCCGCGAACAGCTGCGAAGAGCTCGCCGCTACCAGAGCCCTGCTCGCAGCGATGAGAACATATAAAACTTGGTCCGCATGGAGATGGATCAGCATCCCGCTCACCACGGAACAAGATCAACCAGAGAACTCGCGAGGCGAGCTCTCAAAACCCAGATGAAGTCACCTTTCACAAGAGAAATCGAAGAGGAGGAAGCTCCCAAGAAATTTACCATTCCAAGGTTCAAGATTTACGATGGAAAAACTGATCCCATCGATCACGTCAGGCAATACCGACAGGCTGAGACCCTCTGGAGTCACCGAGATGCCCTGATGTGCCGCATTTTTCCCTCGAGCCTTCACGATATAGCACATAAGTGGTTCTAAAGGCTCCCCCACCGGTCGATCAAGAATTTCAAATCCCTAGCCAAAATTTTTACGGCCCGATTCATTACCAGTAGCTCCCATCCCAAAAGGATGGATGCTCTACTGACAATGAAGAAAACGCCTCAAGAGACCCTCCGAGAATACGCGAAGAGGTACTAGGAGTTATTCAATGAGATCGAGGACTGCGCGGAGGAAGTGGCAGTGGCCTCCTTCAAAATTGGGCTCCCTAGTTCTTCCCTCCTCTACCAGTCCCTGACGAAGAAGGAAGCTATGACTATTGGCGACCTAATGGCCCGAATCGAGAAATACACAAAGGTGGAAGATGTCACCCGCTCTAATACAGGAGAAAACGGTCGAGCTAAGCTCACTACTAAGGTAGGTGAGAAAACTGAGAACCAGAGGAAAGGAGGAAAGAACGGAGGCAAAAATGGCTCCAAGAACGGAGGGAACCAGGACGCGTCGAAAGCATTCCTGGCGGTCAACACCGTCTTCAAAGAACCAATTTACAAGGTTCTCGCAAAGATCAAGGATGAGCCATTCATCAAGTGGCCCAGGAAGATGGGAGGAGATCCCTCGAAGAGGAACAATGCGTTAAGATGCGCTTTTCACAAAGAGGGAGGACACAAGACTGAGAACTGCAAAGCTCTTAAGTCTCACCTCGAAGAGTTGGCCCAGTCCGGGCATTTGAACGACTTTGTGGAAAAAAGGGCAGAGAAAGTTACTGCCAACAGAGAGATGAGACCCGATAATGTGCTGGAGGATGATGCTGGACACGAGTTCGCCGTAATTCACGGAGTATCTGACGTCAAGCAGATACAAGGGAACTCAACTCGAATGGAGATGAAAAAACTTACAGCGGTAATGCAGGCTTTTCAAATCGATCCAGCAAAGTCACAATCAGGAAAGCATCGACGAGTAGAGGACGTCAACTATAACAAGCATATTATTTTCACGGATGAAAATTTGATGGGAGTAAGGACCCCACATCATGATGCCCTGGTCATTACACTCAGGATAGCCAACTTTGACATCGACAAGCTGCTCGTCGATCAAGGAAGCTCATTCGAAGTAATGTACCTCGACCTGTTCAGGAAATTGAAGTTGAGCGTCGCCGACCTAGAGGAAGCTACTTTTCCTTTGGTCGGCTTCGCTGGGAAAATGACCATGCCCCTAGGCAAGATAGTGCTGCCAGTTCGTGCTGGGAACGTCTCCAAGATGATTGAATTTTTGGTAGTTGACATCGAATCACCGTACCAGGCCATCCTCGGCAGAGGATGGCTTCATGCAATGATGGCGGTCTCCTCGACCTACCACCGGAAGCTCAAGTATGTAACCGAGCGAGGAGTAATGGAGATCCACGGTGACCAAGCGATGGCGAGGAAGTGCTTCATAGCCGCCATCCGACCAAAGCCAGAGAAGAGGGACGGTCAACCCAGCGAGAAAGTTGAAGAGGGTGTGATACCTTCTAAATAGCAACTAAAGTATGGAAGACCAGGAGTAGAGGAGACCAGGCTCCTCCCCTCCGAGCGTGTCATCGAGGACCTGGTAGAAGTTATAGCCGAAGTCCGTGACAGTAGCAGAGTCTTCTTGATTGGAGGATCTTTCACCGACCAAGAACAGAAGGAGTTGATGACCTTGCCGAGACACAATGTAGATGTTTTCGCATGGGAACCATACGAGCTGCCTGGCATTGATCCTGATATGGTCTGTCATCAGCTGCACGTCGACCCCACATTCAAGCCAGTCACGCAGAAGGCACAAAGAACTGCACCCGAGAAGGCTAAAACGGTCGAAAAGGAGGTCGAAAAACTGCTGGATGCAGGATCCATACGGGAAGTGCAATTCCCTAAGTGGTTGTCCAACCCAGTAGTAGTTCCGAAGAACAATGGGAAGTGGAGAGTTTGCATCGACTTCATTGACCTCAACAAAGCATGCCCTAAGGATAGTTTCCCCCTCCCAAAGATAGACCAACTAGTAGATGCCACTGCAGCTCACGAGCGAATGAGTTTCCTGGACGCATACTGAGGATATCACCAGATCCCCTTGTATGCCCCAGACCAGGACAAAACGGCATTCATCACGACAGTTGGGTTGTATTGCTACAAGGTCATGCCATTTGGGCTCAAGAATGCGGGGGCAACCTACCAGTGGCTGGTCATAAAAATGTTCAAGGATCAAATGGGAGACACAATGGAGGTCTACATCGATGACATGCTCGTTAAGAGCACGAAGAAGGAAAATCACCTCTCAGACCTATCAAGGACCTTCGAAATCCTCAGGAAGTACCGAATGAAGCTTAATGCGAGCAAGTGTTCCTTCGGTGTCCAGTCAGGAAAATTTCTTGGATACTTGGTCAGTAAGAGAGGCATAGAAGCTAATCCGGACCAGATCGATGCAATCAACAGGGTACAACCCCCTCGAACAGTCCGGGACGTGCAGTAGCTCACTGGAATGCTCGCTGCCTTAAATCGCTTCATTTCCAAATCCTCCGAGAAGTGCAAGCCTTTTTTCCAGCTTCTAAAAGAGAGTAAACCGATAGAATGGAGCTCGGACTGCTCGCGAGCTTTGGACAAGCTCAAGTCCTACTTAAGCTCTCCACCACTGCTTGTCATTCCACAGCAAACGGATTCTTTGTACCTGTACCTCTCGGTATCCAATCACACTGTCAGCTCGGCGTTAATATGCAAGGTCGCAGGAATCCAACACCCCGTTTACTACGCGAGAAAGACCTTATTAGACGCCGAGCAAAGGTACCTGCCATTAGAGAAGCTCGCCTTTGCACTGGTAATAGCCTCGAGGAAACTGAAGCATTATTTCGAAGCACATACTATCATCGTCCTTACATCGCACCCCCTTAAAGCGGTCCTAAGGAAAGTGTATTTGTCGGGCAGATTGTCTAAGTGGTCAGTCGAGCTCGACCGTTTTGAGATCCAATTTCAACCAAGGACCGCTATCAAGGGTCAGATCCTCGCTGATTTCATAGCCGAATTCACTGGCGAAGAACTCCCCGACCAACCTCAACCAAAAAAGCAAAAGGAAAACCCAGCAACAGTGGAAACCTGGAAACTATTCGTTAATGGAGCCTCCAACTCAAGGGGGGCAGGCGTAGGCATTGTTCTCATCACCCCAGAAAACACCATCCTTGAGCAAGGAATCAGGCTTGGATTTGCAGCCTCTAACAACGAAGCAGAGTACGAAGACCTAATAGTCGGTCTCCAAAAGGCACAAACTCTAGGAGAAAAACGTTTACAGGTGTTCGGCGATTCTCAACTAGTCTCCAATCAGATAAGTGGAGATTACAACGCGAAGTATGAAAGAATGGCAGCCTACCTCGCCCTGGTGAGAAAACTAATGACGAGCTTTGAGGAGATCAACATCCAATAGTTTCCCAGAGGGAAAAACAGTCATGTCGACGCCTTAGCAGCCCTAAGCTCGGCAGTTGATTCCAGCCTTAAAAGGGTCATTCCCATCGATTTCTTCATTTGTTCGAGCAGTAACCACAACAGCAAGCTGCCAAACGTGGAACAAATACTCCAGGTGGGATCAACCCCCAACTGGATGGACACCTTAAAAGACTATTTAAAGGAGGGCACGCTCCCAGAGGACAAGAAAACCGCCCACCAGATAAGAGTCAAAGATGCTCGCTTTCACTTATCCACAGGAGGCGACTTGTATAAGAAGTCCTTCTCCGGTCCCTACCTTAGATGCGTCCACCCAGGCGATGTCGAGCAAGTGCTGCGCGAGCTTCACGAAGGAATCTATGGAAGTCATGTCGGAGGAAGGTCTCTAGCCTTTCGAGCAATGAAGGAAGGCTATTGGTGGTCATATATGCAAAAGAACTCCGCAATATATGTTCGCAAATGCCTGAAATGACAACTTCATGCTCCTATGGTCCACCAACCCGCCAGCGACCTAAAATCCCTGACCAGCCCATGGCCCTTCGCCCAATGGGGAATGGACATCGTGGGACCACTACCCACTGCTGCCGGCAATCGCGAATACCTATTGGTTGTAACTGACTACTTCACCAAATGGATCGAGGCAGAACCATTGGCAAACATCCGAGACACTGATATGATAAGGTTCATATGGAGGAATATAATCACTTGATTCAGAATCCCCATAACCATCATCACTGATAATGGGACACAATTCGAGAGTGGCCCCTTTCAGGACTTCTGTAACGAACACGGGATCAGGCACAACTTTAGTTCGGTGGCCTATCCTCAGAGCAATGGGCAAGCAGAAGCTTCCAACAAAACTATGATCGATGGATTGAAGAAGCGATTAGATCAAGCCAAAGGCGCATGGGCAACCGTGCTACCCCATGTCCTATGGTCATACCGAACAACTCCTCGACGAGCAACAGGAGAAACCCCATTTTCGCTAATATATGGCATGGAAGCAGTCATCCCACTAGAAGCAGGTTTGCCAACAATAAGATCCGACCTTGTCGACCAAGGCCAGAATGATGAGACGTTGCTCGCTGAACTCGACCTCACCGACGAGCGTAGAGAACTTGCCCTAGTGAAGCTTGCGAGCTATCAACAACAGCTCGCAAAGCATTACCACAAAAGGGTTAACCCGAGAAGATTCCAAGTTGGGGACTATGTTCTAAGAAAAGTCCTGGGCAACACAGTAAAGTCATCATACGGCAAGCTAGGCCTAAACTGGGAAGGACCCTTTAAAGTAACTAAAGACGACCTGCAAGGTGCCTATCATTTGGAAACGATGGAGGGCAGAGAGATACCACGAGCATGGAACGCAGCTAATCTCAAGAAATTCTATTTTTAGATTCTCAAGGAATCCTATTGTTGAATCTTTTTCTTGTATTTGTTATGTGAAAAGACAGTTCATTCCCCTTATTACTAATGAAATCAGTAACAGTTGCATTTTATCACACATCTTTTCCAAATCACAGGCACGATGGTCGATATAGCAGGGGAATACCCCTCCTCAGGTCATCGTCATGAAATACGAGAGACCTCTTAGCATTGCCCCTGGCAATATATAAAGCCCTACAGAGGATTCTTAGGCAATGCGACCAGATTTTATACTGGCCATCAAACCTTCTTTGGTTGAGCAAAATCCTGATCGGATGAAGACATCCAATACCAGGTGTGTCCTCGCCAATTTCCCTACTTACGCCTAAGGGAGTGTGACGACACAACCTAAAAGGTAAAATAGGGCATAATGGTATTTTGGTATTATACTGGACTGGGGGGACACTTGCATGACAAAACAAAAAGGATTATAAAGCAGCAAGAATATAAAAAGATTGGATGAACACGTTTAGTCGGCAAAATTGCCCAAAACACGAACTTTTCATTAATCTCTTATATTTACAACAATGATAAGACATGTTTAGTCGGCGAAGCTCACCCAAAGCATTTACATTATCAAAAAAAAAAGATAAAAGAATAACAACTTGTTATATTTACAACAATGATAATACATGTTTAGTCGGCGAAGCTCGCCCAAAGCGTTTATATTATCAAAAGAATAACAACTTGCAAAAATTCAAGAAGGTGGAAGCCTCCGAACAAGATAATCTGCCACTCTAGCTCTTTGTCCGTCATCAGGAGCGGGAACCAGCTCTTCCACAACCTCATCTGCGTCCAACTCTAATAGTTGCCAAGGAATAGCATCAATGGGGATCCATCGATTATCCCTCCTGAATGGGTTGGGCATCAGAGTGGAGGAGGACATCTCGTGACGATACAATAACACCGAGTTCCTCGGGACCTGAAGCTCTTTCAAGGCACTCAACCACCCTCTGATGAATGAAAGTTCCTCAAACTCGGATAGTCTTGTTGGAGCATCTAGCCAGCCTTGATCATAACCGTCAGCCCACGCTTGTCGAGGACCCTTCTTGAATAAGTGCCGCAATCGGGTAACGTCCCTTTGAAGCCCAACAGCAATTATATATGCTCACCGGACATCATCACGGAGCTCTTCCATCTCCTTATCACGCTGTTCTTCCACTTCCCTGTTCCTGCCCCTGGTGCTCCTACCAGCTCGCGGGAGGGGAGGACGAGTGGAACCTCGCGGCGTAGGAAGAGTATATCCAGCTCGCGAAGACGAGGAGCCTTGCAGAACCGCTGAAACGGTGCTCGACGCATGCTCTCTAAGTTGCAAGACTTCCCTCCTCAGGTTTTCATTCTCCTGCTGCAGGAACTCCCCAACTTGGTTTATCTCGGTGGCCTCTAGTAACCTTGCTCTCAGTACATTGACTTCCTCTTATACAGAGGCACCAATGCCTTCCATCTCCTGGAGCTTGTCCTTCAGCTTAGCCACTAGCTCGGACTGCTCCTTATACTTTTGATTCCTTGACCTGAGAGATTTTCAAAGCCTAACAAAGGCCTGACGAACCTGAGGACTGGCATTGGGACCAAGAGTCCTGCCCAATTGAGATGTGACAGGAATATACTCTTCTACATCAGTAAATTACAAGACATAAAAGGGCAATGGAAAGAAAAATCAATCAATGCACTGGAAAAAGAAGCCTTTTCATTTCATTGATAAAAGTCAAGTACATCGAGCAGAAATTGGAAAAATTACAAGCAGAAGTACAAAAATAGTCCTAAAAGAAGATTAACTAGCAACCTCAGGCTGCCCAGAGGTGGCTGGCTGTTTCCCCTTATCAGCAACAGCAGAGGCATCCCCCTCTACAAGGATGCCCTCATTCGCCTGGGCAGGACCAGCATCGGCAGAAGTTGTCTGAGAGGCAAGATCAATACCCTCGATGGCTGGGGAAGGGGCAGGGGCTTCTTCGTCCACAGTTGGCCTCAGACTCGGGTCATGCTCGTCGAACAGAGGAGACTCAGCATTAACACCAGCAGCTAGGAGGGCCTTGTTCCAGCCCTTCTTGAAGTTCAAACGGCTAATGTAGCCTATCTGAACTTCGACGTCTTCATAAGCAGCAGTCCACCCGGAGTTGTATGAATCCTCCTTAATGGTGGCTACCTGGGACTCTTTCTCCTTCAGCAGCTCGGTCAGAGCCTTATTCTCCTCCACAATACCCAGCTTGCTCGAGCAGACTAGGTCATAGGCCTGCCTCAGCTCGCTCAGCTCCTTAACTGCCGCATCCCTCTCTCGATTAGAATTGATAAGGGTCAGATCAGAGGAAGATCGGGCGGCATCAGCAGCCTTCAAATTAGCCTCCAGATGAGAACCACTGACTTCCAGAGCGGACTTCTGCTGCTCCAACTCGCCATTCCTTCTCACCAACTCATCGCGAGAACGGTAGAGCACGACGAAGTCAGTCACAAACTACCAAAAGTAAAGAAGAGATCAAGAAAGAGAAACAACTAAAACTTGTTAAGGAATTGAAAAATGGAGAGGATCTTACCAAGGCTATCCTATGGCTAGCTTGTTGGGACAATTGATCAGACCCAGCGCCCTCTGGCGATCTGCAGGAAGAACTGCCCTCTCAAGCAGTGCAGGTGCCAGCTGAGGAGAAATGGCAACTGAGGCCCCCTCGGGCAAAGCAGACACCGGGACCAAGGCTTGCCCCGCCTTCGTCCTTGACTCCATTTTCCTCCTCTCTTCCTCTTTCTCCCTCTCCATCCTCTTCCTCTCTTTCATCCTCTTCTTTTCCTCCGCCTTCTTTCTTTCCTCCTCATTTTTTCTCTCCCTCTCTCTCACCTGCTCTTCCTCTCTTGCTCCCGAGTAGAAGACCGAGAACCAGTAGCCACGGCCCCTGAAGTGGACTTTTGTTTCTTTGACCTTTGTGCAAGGAGCACGTGGTCCTCATCATCATCATCGTCTCTAATCAGGTTCTTCCTTGGAGGCATCTCTTCACCTGAACTACTGGAAGTGCTCGACGATCCTCGAGCTTCATAATCCTCTTCACAGTCAGAAGAACTGCTATTGTCAAAGCTCTCTTCACCCAAATTACTCGCAGCTCCTGCAGGCTCACTCTCAGAGCTGCTCTCCTCTTCGTCCAACTGGATAGGCTCAGTAGTAGTCTCTCCAAAAGAATCAAACTCTGGAACA
Source organism: Sambucus nigra (assembly GCA_949130495.1). NCBI lineage: Eukaryota > Viridiplantae > Streptophyta > Magnoliopsida > Dipsacales > Adoxaceae > Sambucus > Sambucus nigra. The sequence goes on along the minus strand of OX422215.1, from coordinate 653,828,631 downwards.
CTATCCACAGGCCGTGCTATGAAGCTGGAGCCTACGTTCTTATACTCGAGCAAAAAGGCAGCAGACTTGGGATGCTCCCCGTCACCCAAAGGCTCCCTGATATTCCAAGCTTTCACCAACTCCGAGATACGAACTTCGCTGAGAGCAGGCTCCAAATTCTTTGTCCTCGCTGTGGAAGAAAAAGCAAAGAGGGGTTAGAAAAGTCACAAATCAGCAAAAGTTAAAACAACAGTACAATGTCTACCTATATATTCCTCTTCGTAGAAAGGAACAGAGAACCTCTCAGACCTCGACCCTTCAAACTGGGGAGGAAACTGCCAATTCCTAACGAGGAAACCCTCTTGCCAGTAGTCCTTGTGGGAATTAGGTAGGTTTACTACCAATACCCTATCAGGATTCCTAGCTTTGAGGTATAAGACACCTGAACTAGTTCGAGAAAAGGAATAACAGAAACAGATCTCGGCAAGTCCTAACCTAGTACCATACAACTGGTTTATTCTGTGGATACCATGTACTATCTTCCACACATTGGGCGAGCACTGTGCGGGAACAATATTGAAATAGCCAAAGAAATGAAAAAATAGATCATTAGGGGGAAAAGTAAGTCCCCCCTGGGAAAGAAACAAAACATGGATTCAGTGGGCATTCTCTATATCCCTAACGTTCCTAGGAGGGGAGGCACAACATTCAATATCTACCCACTCAGGAATATTGTAGAACTTCCTGAATTCAGAGATTGAACTATTTCCAATCTTCGCCATTGAAAAACTCAAGAAAATCTACAAACCAAAGAGAAAGTGCAAAGAAAGGGCACGAGAAACTTACAAAACAGAAGATCGGATCAAGTGATGAAGAAGCACGAGCTCAAGACGACTAAGAAGCAATGGGAATGGGGATTAAGAGAAGAAGGTACGAGGCGCTAGAGTTCTCAGAAGAAGGAAGAGTACTAGAAAGGCTGAAGCGACGGAAGAAAAAGTGGCTATCCCAACAAGCCTTCAATTCTAATCATAGCGCACAAATAGCGAAGCGGGTGCCGCCAAAGCAGCTTCACAGTTTTCGAAGAATCGCAAATCATCCATAATGACTGATCATTTAAATCCATTGAACCCATAAACATGGCCCAACAAATTTAGGGGCAATTGTGGGTACCCGAAATTTAGAACTATGGGCCTAGACGAGTAGCCCATTCTTGGTGGCCCAAAGTCCAGGCCCCTCATCTTTTATAATTGATCCGGTCTCCCCCCACGATCCCATGAAGGGAAGTTATAGGGGAAATGGACAACATGGAGGAACCCATCACCTCCACTCATCTACATGTACATGTATATATTAAACCCTAGGTCCGGGGCAAAATGACAAGTTGTATTCTCTGTAATCACTCTCCGGAGTATATAGAAATAATATCGACTGTACCACTGTGGACGTAGGCACATCTTTGCTGAACCACGTGCATCCTTTGTTGTGTGATTGGCATCTTATATTCCTTGTTCTTTTCTTGATAATTGTTTCTCTCATATTTATTTGTGTTGCATAACAATTGCATCTACAATATCATTTAAATTGTCCCCCAATCCTAGGTTGTTGATTTCGTATAGTTAATTTTTCAAAATAATGATCAATTTTGCTTTTAATTGACATAGCATTTATCCCACGTTCGAGTTGATTTAGAACCAACAACAAAATTAAAAGTACCAAGGATATGAGACTAACAAATCTGTCCTTTTCGGGACTAAATACCTTAAAACCCATTCATTAATGGAATTCGATAAATTTAATATTTTAGATCACTCCATATTAAATCAATCGAGACGAATATTATCGTGATTGGACAATTTAAATTGCAATTTACATATAAAATATTTAATATAAAGAAAATAGCCTCATAACTAGGGATGTCAATGGGTCGTGTCATGTCGGTTGCGTGCCGAGCTAATTGGGTTCGTGTCAAAATCACGTCTACCCAAACCCAACCCATTAAGGTTTTCGTGTGTACCGTGTCGTGTTCTATCGGATTTGTATCGTGTTCAAGTCGTGTCGAATATTTACACTAAATGGCTAAACTCAAACCCGATTCGTTAAAGAATAATGATTCGTTAAGTTGTCGTGTTTAGCGGATCCACCCTTTAAACACCCGTATTTATTAAGACTTCTCTCAAACTCGCAAAAAAATCGTGTGAATCGAATCGTATAATAATTTGTCACCCTTACTCGTAAATTTTGTGAGACATTTATTATATCGACAAATTATTACTTAAAAGTAGCACTGACTTAATTTTGAGAGTATTTCATTTTTTTTGTCCAAGGTCACCATGCGGGTTTCTGGGCTCTTCCTTTACGTGAATCTCTATATACTATAAAATGCTAAACAAACATTTAATGACAGCTTCTTCTAAGGCCATTCACTTGGCACATTCCTATTCCTATCTATTATCTATCTATTATATACTATAAAATTCTATACATGAGTTAAATACTTTTTTTTTTATTTAGAGTGTCCACGTGGCATTTTACTTTTAAAGGTATTTCTCTTTCCTCTATCATTTCTCTTGGAACTCTGGCCGAACTAACTGTGTTTTCCCCTCCCCATCCTATCCTTTCATCTATCTCCACTCTATTTATTTGAAGACCAAACTCTCCCATATTTCATTTCACACGAACAAACCCTAATTCCTACAGCTGCCACCGTCAGAACCAAATCTGCTACAAACCTCACCCGTTCTGTCACATTCACAAACCTCTCAAGGTTCTAATGATTTTGAAGATATTTTCATTCTCTTCCACCTCTTAATATTTCTATTATATTTGTTGATTAATTTTTATTACAGAGCATTTCATAATTTTTATTGTATCTTCTTTTTTTTGCAGGTTAATTTTTATTACAATCTCTGTTCAGGAGTCTTTTTCACGGGTGTTCTTCTTTGTGCCTATAACTTTGTTATTTTTTTTTGCAGACTTTGACGGAGTTTATATTTTCTCTCCTAATCAAGTTATGTTCTCTCTCTCTCTCTCTCTCTGTCTCTCTCTCTCATCCCCACACAAACACAACTTTGGTATTACCCATTTGCAATGAAATTGGTTTTTATGTGGATTTGATTTCATCAATCCACTGGTACGCAAGTTTAGAGCATACCCATTTCTAACACAATGTTTTGTTTACTTATCCAATTGTTGGTTATGTATTATTCCCTTAATCAAGAAAAATAATCAATATAAGAAATTGAAGGAGTTACAGAATGGGAATGAAATGGCTCTGTAAGTGTTAAGGCTCTCACTCCCTAAATAAAATATGTTGGATTGGTGTTTCCGCATCTCTATCTCGATTGGTAATACAGAGTTCCCGTGAGGTAATGTTTTTTCACATATTTAATTCCAAGTGCTTGACAATATGTGCAACTGATTTTTTTTGGGAAACTTTTTGGGATTTTGTACTATTTCTCCTGTAGGGCAACGACACTAAATTAATATTAGTACCTCCCACCCATTAAAAATTGAAGTGAACCAAATATGGAGTCCTTCTTTCAAGAATGACTATTTTATCTCTCTGTTGCAATCATGAAACAATGAAGATGGCTTTGGTTCAAGCATGTTAATGTCTTTTAAGGAAAAGTGATGAAAGATACAAAAGTTTTTATAAGTGCGTGAGAAAAACTTATGGATATTTGAACTGTTTGTGTAATTATTTTATAATTATTTTGATCTCAAGTTTACATTTTTCTAATTATGTTGATCTCAAGTTAGCATTTTTTTTACATGTTTCAGCTGAACTCATGGATGATGGGTTTGAAATAGAGGATTTGAAGTTTACAAATGGGTAATTAGATGTCATTTGGTCATCTATAATTGAATTTATCAAAAGGTTGCTCATGTGTGGCTACCTATGTTTGGTTGGAGAAAAGATGGAATTAAGAAGGTTACATACAAATGCTAATTTATGCTTAAGGTTACCTACTAATGGTAATGATGTTGGGCAAATTTTAGTTTGATTGTTGGATAGGTTTAACACGCAAGTTTTATGTCATACGACTTTGTTTAGATTTATTAAATTTTGGTTATATATATATATATATATATATACATGAACATTTAATTAATCACCTCATTTTGGTGTGCAATAAGGATAAAATGGACCCATTTGTAAAGACATGTATGTATAACTCATTTTAGAGTTTTTTTTTTGCCGTTATTCATTTATACAAAGTTTTCATATCACATTTTATGACATAAAGCAGTTGTATTTAATTGACCAATAGAGCAAAAATGTTGTATCTTAAGACGGTTTGATCTCCTAAAAATGATCGAGTGAAATACATATATTATAGTCCCAGCATTTTTGTTTACATATATTAAGTGATCCACAATAAGAGGCTAATGAGAACAAGGTAAATGAACTAAAAAGAAGTAACTCATTCAATAGTTACTATGGGTTATTGGTAAACCACAATCCCATGTTTTGAAATATTAGTTGTAGCTATGTCTGCGATGACAAGTTTTATGCTTGTGTTTTACTTCCTTAATTTGAAGTCCACTATATTGTTGGATTAGTTGGATTCGAATGAGAGTTTAAATTTTGTGAAAAAACTCAAATTACATTAATACTTATACTTATTTGATTATTTACAATTTGATTTGTAATGACATGAAAAGTTAAGTAGCCCAATTAATACATTTTACAAGCTTTTTTAAAATTTCATATAAATATAAATTTATCTTAATTTGCACGTCGCGCGGATTTACACGTAGGTTGCTTTATAAAACGTTGAACCCATTCACATTATTAGCTACCAACTCTCTCTCTCTCTCTCTCTCTCTCTCTCAGGCTATCACCTTTTGTGTTCAAAGGGAGATCAAGACTGCCCACTCACTCATTATTACTCTCTCTTAACTGAGAACGAAACCATGAAGTTTGGCAAAGAATTCACATCACAAATGGTACCAGAGTGGCAAGAAGCCTACATGAACTACAATTACCTCAAAACCCTTATACGACATATGAAACAAGCAACCAATCCACCAGCAGTTACCGTCTCTGCCAGCTTAAAAGCTCGACTCACACTCTACCGAGCTTTCAGTGGCCTAACACAAAGATTCAGCCACTCCCCCACAGAGGACCTCGAGAACCAAGCCATTTTAATACACTCCCAGGACGGTGAGAGCTACGAGACCATGTTTCTCAACGCGGCAGAAGGAGGAGGAGAAAAGGAGCTTATGTATTTCAGAAAACTAGATGAGGAGTTTAATAAGGTTGTCAAATTTTATAAGGGTAAAGTTGGGGAGGTGTTCAAAGAGGCCGATGTTTTGAATAACCAAATGGATGCTTTTATGGCTTTTCGGATCAAAGTGCATCATCCCCAAGCTGGGTTTGATAGCGTGGTGGAGATGAACCGTCTTGCTTCCGATGTTGCGGTTTCCATGGCTGCATTGGCGGCTGCTACCCCTTCTACTGTTAGAGCCACCGGTAAGTGTTTATTATATTACAGGGAGCGGACTCAAAGAACGGGTTTATTAACGGACCACCTTCAAACGACGTTGTTTTGGGGTTGAAATTACAAGAAAACCCTCGCTTCACCCGATTTTTATGTAATTTCACCTTCAAAACTACGTCGTTTAGAAGTGATCCGTTAGTAGACCCGTTCTTTTAGTCCGATCCTGAACAACTCCGATTACAGGGGAATCAAGATTTTTGCGTCTTAAATATCGGTTTTGATGCTATTTTTAGTGGTGATCAAATAATCCTTCAAATTATTTAAAGTGCTGTCTACAAGATACACCACTTCAAGAATATGATTTTTTTGAAACTCATAATACTATTCTTTGAAATAAAAATAGTCTCGTATAGAATTTCCACACAATTTGATAGATATCCCGACATATTGTTTTCGTATTAATTTATGAAACATGTCAATATATTTATCTAATGGTAATACTATAAGCACTAATTTTTATTATCAATCGAGTATTGATTATACTTTAAATACATTATATTATAATGAAACTCATACAATATTACATAAATATCATATTTTAATACAATCATTTAAAATGTGTTTGATATTGAATAAATACTAAGAAAAATATATATATCGTTTTTGGTATCTAATTGTGTTTGAATATTATGTACTCTTAAAGTGATAATATTTTGTCATACCTAACTTATCTTTTAATATCCCTGACACTTGATGATGTTTTCTAGACATTTTTGTGGTGTAAAGTAGTGGCGACGTTTTCTAGACACTTTTGAGGTGTAAAGTAATGCTTTTGGTGTAACTCTAATTTGACTAGGTTTGGGCCGGGCTCCACGTTTTTAATGGGGGTAGTTAACGTTTTGTACGACAAAATAATAACATATTATTAGTTGAGTAGTGCTATGAGTCCCAAATAATTTCTCCAAATTTTTTCTAAAATGATTTGTGCTTTGTGTTCTGGCGAGATTCGTATCACATGGCAATTGATGACAGGTAAGTGAAAGAATGACGTGGGGTCCACATAGGATTTGGGAGAGATTTGTGGGAGTTATTTGAGACTCAAAGCATTATTCTTATTAGTTTAAAGGGTCTTAATAATATGTATTTTAAGGGCACATGTTAAAAATTTTGTTCTAAAAAATGCGTCAAGGCGCGCCTATGCGCAAGGCTTTTTAGATACGTCAAGTTTTGGCCCTAGGCGTGGATCAATACGTGGTCAACGGTGATCAACGTTTTTTGGGGCGTGGCGTGAAAAAACGTGCGTTTTTTGGGGGTAAGGCGTGAACTAATAATATGTTATTATTAAACATAGTTAATAATATTTTAAAAATAGTATAAACATAGTTTCGACATATATTTAATAGAAAATAAATAATCATGTGAAACTCTAAGGGCAAAACATGTACTTTAAGGACACATGTTATCATTTTCCAAATTTAAATTAGCAAATAATTTGTGAGATTTTTGTTATCTTTATATTATCCACCAAAAATAAGTAGGGTAATTTATATTTAAAATCTTTGTTGATAATTTTTAAATATTTATTAACAATTTTTTATTAAATCCACTCATTTGGCCACTAGCTTAGACTTGGATAAGAAGATAATTATTTTTTTTTTTAAAGAAAGGAAGAAAAAGAGAATTAGTAGCCCTAAGTGTTTGAACTTTGTTAAAATTTCTTTAATATTTAAAATTTGTTTGTGAGGAACCTACGAGCACTTTGCCCAAATAAATACGACGGTGTTCATTCTCAACCATTACGAATAGAAATGAATAAATGATACTGTTTAGGTCCATTTTACCGTTATTCATATACTAAAAAATAAAAATATATAGTAGAAAACCTGATAAATGCACTGCAAATGCACTTTTTGAAACATGTCTCCATTTGAGAACAATAAAAAAAATAGTCGCAAACCTATTTCAATAAAAATAACATTGTGTATTTTACACACACCATGATTTAAATAAAAAAAATGCACTTTTTAATGTGTTGCATCTTGTCAAAATAAAATCCTACAAAATTGGAAAAAAATGCAGTTCATAAGTATCTTACATATACAATTTAAAAAATAGTTTATTTGGCTTTAATTCTATTTTTAAAATTTATTTGGTTTTCATTCCATGATTATTTATATTTTATTAAATCCCATGACTACACAAAATCGTTCCAACAGCCTTGTAGCCGCCTATAAACATCCTCCTTCCTTTTCGCAATGAATGACACTTGTGTCATAATTATTATAACAAGACCAATAATGAATTAACGAAAATATTTGAGTTGGCACAAATGAATTTTTAAAACTGGGACTAAATACTTAAGATCACAAAAAACAAGCACTTAAAAATTGTTTTAATTAATGTGTATTTAAAAAAAAGGTAAAACATATTTTTTTAAAAACATGTATAATTAAAAAATGGTTGAAAATAGTTTTAATTAATGTACAGTTTCTTTTACGTAAAAAGGTTAACAAAATGAGGTAGAATTTTTTTATATAAAAGTCAGCTAGAAAAACAAGTATTTTTTTTAAATGTATCTACCGATTTTTTTTTTAAACTTTTACTTTTATTTGTTAACTGTCTTATGTAAAAATTGTACATTAATTAAAACATTTTTTAAGCATTTTTTTTTCAAATATACGTGATTTAAAAAAAATATTTTACCTGTTTTTTTTAAATGCACATTAATTAAAAATATTTTCAATTGTGCATGTTTTTTGTGATCTCAAGAATATAGACCTAATTTTCAAGATTCATTTGTTTCCACTCCTATGTTTTTATATTTGTTGTTGTTGGTCATGTTATAATAAATATGAATTCTATGTGAAAATGAAGAAAGACGGTTTGGAACGGTGTTGGGTAGTTATGAGACTTACAACAATATACATATTACATGGAATGTGAGTCAAACAAAACTTTGAAAGTGAAACTAAATCCGGAAAAACTATTTTTAAACTGTGAGCGTTTCTTTAAAAAAACTATTTTAACTTAAAAAAAAAACTGTACGTGTAAGATGTTACTTTTTTTTCTTTTATCTCAAATGGAGATGTGTTTTGAGTTTAAAAGTGAATAATTGTTTGCAATGCATAAAAAGGCGTGAGGCAATGCGAGGCGTTTTGGTTTTAGTGAGGCAAGGCAAGGCATAAGCCTCAAGGTATATTGAGGCGTAAGCCTCACCCAAAAAAAAAAGGAGCAAAATAATATTAAAAAAATACTAATAAAATCATAAAAAATAAAGTAACAAAGAAATATAAAATAAAACTGCAAAAAAATATCTTTGAGGAATTTCTCACGGAGATAAATATTTTTTTCTTCCCCCAAGATGACTTTTTTTACATATTGTTAATTTTTTAATATGACAATACATTAATTAATGCAAAATCAAATTGACCAAAATATTTTTTTAGTTTCATTCACATTGGTTATTTTATAATATGACGATAAATTAATAAATGCAAAATCAAATTGACAAAATCAGTATTTTAAGTTTCATTCACATATTGATTATTTTTTAAAAATTTCTTTCAAGTTACAATAGTAAATAGTGTAAGTTAAGTGCAATTTTAAAATAAAGAAAAGAAAAAAAGAATAAGAGTTGATAGATTAAAATAATATTTTTTAAGTTAAGGACAATTCTAGATAAATGAAAAACTTTAACCTTTAAAAAAATAGATTTTGTGAAGGAATAAAAATAGTTTTTTTTTTCACGCTCTCCCCAAAAGACTTGAGACGCATTGAGACATATGCTTTAAATTCAACCCTGAAATTTAAGCCTCAAAACATTTTTTGCTCGCCTCGGGGCGTAAGCTTCAAATGCCTTTTTAAACTTTGATGGTTTGTTGTGGGTTTGTAGCTGATGAGGGCTGTTGCGGCTGAAAATGAAAAGAATGGTTTGGGTTTCTTTTTCACGTGACAGCCCAGATCATTAAGTTTGGGTTTTATTTCTGATACCCCATGCTGCTCGAGTTTTACTCTCCCACAGTCAATCTTGCGTGGTTTGAAATGCAGTTTTGATATTGTTTTATGGGCTCATCCTCGTACAATAAATTCGTCAACAACTATGATTATATGAATAAAGTAAGGGTGTTGTAAATTTAGAATATATTGTAACATGTATTTTAGAAATATGATAATAAATATTTTATTTATATTTTTAGTCCCTATATTTAAATAAAGCTGCTGATGCGAACTTATATTTATAATCACAACATGCCACGTTAATCAATAATTTAAAAATAGGGACTAAAAATGAAAAAAAAAATTGTTGCCCTATATTCGTAACCCATATAATCTTAAGTCCTAAAAGTCCATAATCTAATAAAATAACTTGTATTAAAAATTAAAGGAATTACTGTTGTTGTTTATAATATATAGGAAGAGTTGCAATGGATATAATAGAAGAGGATCACTCAAAGCATTATAATGAAAGGGGTGATAAAGATCTCGAGGAGGTGAAACCAATAAATCAAAACAATATTGTGAAAAAACACAAGTCCAGAAACAACAAAAGTGCTAGACCAGCTCCACTAGAGATACTTAACCGCATAACAATGAATCACACTGTGGAGACCCCTCGTTCCTCCATCAAAGGCTTACTGAACATTGTCCCTAATCAGACCGAGTTGGAGTTCAGTACGAAAAATCTAAAGAAAGTTGAAGAACAGCTCAAGAGAGCTTTCATTGAATTCTACCACAAGCTTCGGCTTCTCAAAAGCTACAGGTAACAAATCCACAATCTTTTGGAGCGAAAATGAAGTTCATAACTTGGGTGCCACTTTCTGTTTAATGTGTATTTAACTTTATACTTAATGTTTATAACAGTTTCTTGAATATCACGGCATTTTCAAAAATCATGAAGAAATATGACAAGGTATTAATCAAACCCAGATGCCTCCCTTAATGCTTAGTTTTATTTTATTTCCATTACAGAGTTCCTATGTGTTTGGATGCCCTTTGAGACCCTGGAAAATGGAAAAATTCTTTTTTTTGGAACATATACAAGATTTCTTACTACTTATGAGCGTGGGGGGGGGGGGGGGTAATTTTTTAGGTGGGATGCTCGCCATGTTGGAAATAATAAATGCAGAATATATGAAAAAAAATCCAAATACGAAATAGATAAAATTGGAAGGACTTATCGATCGAGGTTTGTATTTGACACAAAATTCTAAAGGTGAAATTGCTCCCTGATATTTGTAGCTGTCAGCCTCGTGAAGATACACCTCTCAGGCTTCAACGATCAGATTTAAACACCAGCTTTATGTTAAATCTTTGAACTCTCATGATACTCCATCACTCCCAAAAGAATGACGAACATAAGTGTATAGTAGAAAATAGCAAAATTATTTTTGCGAATAAAGTGAGAGAGATTGAATTTTTCTGTGTTTTTCTCAAAGCTTTAGTCTCCGTTTTATATATGGAAAATGATAAAAAAACGTGGGTAGTGGTTTTAGGCAACTAACCTACTAACCTCTTCAATAACGGCTATATTTTAACAGATGGAAGAAACAGTCAATGTCTTAAAACGGGTTAATTAAAAATTAAAACGAGTTTGAAAAGATTTAATGCACATTAGAAATCCCCAAGGGATTGAACCCATGACCTCAAGCACACACCCCCGCTAACTTACCACTTAGTGTAACTTATTTACTTCATTCAAAATAAATATATATACTTATACCCAACACACCATAACTATTTTATAAAAAATATCAACAGATTGAGAAATAGTATCATGTGTGACGGGAAACAATACATGTTTTCTTTTTATTTTTGTTGATCACGAACACGTCATATCCTTCCCACGTTGTTGATACCAAATTTAGTCTGCTGACATGGCTCAATTAAGTGGAGACACGTGGCAATCTACATGGCACTAACAAACATTTCTGAACAACACCTTGACTTCGAGGAACTCAACTTCCCCGATCAACTCAGATACTCCGAGCAGTAGGAGCTCTCCGAGGACCTTTACTACACCGAGCAACTCATGGATACCGAGATACTTAGGTGGTCCGAGCAGCTTAGGCGGTCCGAGCTGCACCTCGATCAGAGCATTTATTACCAGACAATTAAGAGGATTAAATGCGCATTAAATGCTGATTATTATCATACAGATGTATACCCCTATCGGACAGCTATGTATTACCCTTTCACATGTATAGCCTCAGGGCTATAAATACATTGTATCATCCTCATTGTAGGAGGACCGAAATTTCTTGAGAAAAACCATACCTCGAGAATTCCAAACAAACAGCCAACAATAACAAAAACAGTGGACGTAGGCCATTCTTTTAAGGCTGAACCACTTTAAAAAAAAATTTTTCTTATTTATTTTATCTGTGATTGAATAATTAGAGATAATCTAATTTTTTACATCAACAGATTGGCGCCGTCTGTGGGAAACGACTGCAATTCTCGTTTTTCACCAAAATAATTTATCACCAATGGCTGATAATCCTGAATCCAGTAATCGAAACGCTGGAAACCCCCGAATCCATCCGCTCCTCCAAATGTCCAAGATCTAGCTGGAATTATGGCTAGTTTGGCTCAAGGCCAGACGAATATGCAAGAGACTATGCGATAATGCGACAACTCATGCAAACTATCCAAGGTGGAGCGACGACTTATTTAGGACAACAAAGTGTTCAAAGGAATACCCGTTTAGTTTCTTCGCGTATTAGGCAAAGCGATTCATATCGCACTAAGAAATCTAATGATTTCTCTTATCAACCGGGTCGAACTTCGTTAGTACGAGCCACAAATACTGAACAGCACATCACTCTCTCTCCAAAAAGGACTAGTGCACTGGAAAGATTAAGTAGGGTCTCTCCTTTTGATCGATTGGACCCTAGGAAGAATAAAAGTCCTCCTAAGGCTGTGTCGAGAAACTTTCGACGACCATCTGATCTAAGAGAGGGTTTTGCCCAATCACACCCAGTTGCTCGACAAGATAGATGACAGGAAGCGACTTCAACACGATCAATTGCTCGAACCAATAGGCCCGAGGAGGGAAATGAAGCATGGAAAGGATCTATTCAAAGGTTGGAGGATAGATTAGGGGAAATGGCTAAGGCCAAGAATCCTCTACAAAGAACTTTTGTCCAAGGGACGCCTTTATACAAGCAATTGTGGACTTTCCCACACCATCGAAGTTCAAAGCACCTGTGGTGACCCCCAAGTATGATGGAAAAACTGACCCCGTCCTTCATATAGAACAATACCAAGCTGCTGCCGACATCTATGCCATGCCAGACGAGATGAGATGAAGAGCATTTTCGGGAACTCTTATCGGATCTGCGCAAATATGGTACAATAATCTTCCTCGGGGGAAGATATCAACTTTCTTTCAATTGGCCGAGCTCTTCATTTGAAATTTCTGCTTTAGAGCAAAACCAGTTAAACGAGTTGCACATTTGTTAAGTGTTAGACAAAAAACAGGTGAGAGCACCAGAGATTACATAACTCGTTTCAATAACGAGAAGCTTGAAGTCATTGATTACGAGGAAAAAACACCAATTACAGCTTTGATGAGTGGATTGTTACCCAATAAATTGTACTACACATTGGCCAAAGATCCACCCAGAAATATGTCAGAACTAATGGCAAAAGCGGCCAAGATCATGAATGCCGAGGAGGTTATGGCTGCAAAGAAGAACATGGACACCAAAGAGACCAAGGTGGAGGTTGATAAGGCTAAGAAGAAAGAACATAAGAATAATGGTGGTGACAAGCAGACAAAGACAAAGCCATCATGGGAAGTATTGAAGAAATTTGAAAATTATACTCCTTTGAAAGTAGACATAAACCATGTCCTAGAAGAGATCAAGAACAATGAGGAACTAAACTGGCCTCAGAAAATGAAGTCAGATCCTGACAAGAGGAATAAGGCCAAATATTGTGAGTTCCATAAAGACCATGGCCACACAACCAAAAATTGCATAGCTCTCCAGAATGAAATCGAAGTGCTCATCAGACGAGGAAAGTTGACGAAGTTTGTTGATCGAAGAAATGAAAGAAAAAGCAACGAATGATCAAGACAGAGGTCTAGATCTCCTCGTCGATCAGAAGAAAACAAGAAAAGAGATCATGAAGATGATCAAGAAGACGACCCTGATCTCCCCAAGAAACCAAGACAGCCAGAACGTGAGGTATTTTCAATTCGTTTTGGATCATTTGATTGTAACGTTATTACAGGTGGAGATGCAGGAGGTAGGGACCTTACTGCGGAAAGGAAAGCTTACCTCAATGAAGCTCAAGCTTGTTCATACATTCAGCGAATAAATTTAGCTGAGGATGATCGCCCGAGGAAGGTGAACAAGGACAAATTGGTCATTGGTTTCTCCAAGAACGACCTCGCAGGTGTACTATATCCTCATGATGATCCACTGGTGATCAAAATAAGGATGAAGGAAGTAATAATCTCAAGAGTACTGGTGGATAATGGTAGCTCGGCGGATATCATGTTCTACTCATGCTTCGATAGTTTAAATCTGAAGTTGTCTCAGTTGGAACCTTATCACAGGCCCCTCCTTGGGTTTGCTGGCGAGAAATTTTTTCCACTTGGGACGATCAAGTTGGATATGTTCATCGGCACATGGACCGCTTGTCGAACAGAAAGAGTACGTTTCTTTGTGATGGATAAGAATGTCCAGTCATCTTACAATATCATTATGGGAAGGGTAGGATTGAAGAAGTTCGAAGCAATACCATCTACGGTACATCAATACCTGAAATTTCCAACCAACTTTGGAGTAGGAGTTGTAAAGGGTGACCAAAAAGTAGCTCGGGAATGTTACTACTCATCTGCCGAGCAGGAAGAACTGAAGGAATCTAGGAAAAAGACTACTACCTACCAAGTGGATGAAGGTGCAGATATTGAAACATTGGATCCTAGAGATGAGTCGCAACTCGTAAAAGGTCAGGTGGTGGAAGCTACTGAAAATATCATTCTGGACGACGAGCACCCAGAACGGACAACTCAGATAGGTTCGTCGTTAGATGCCTCACTAAAACAGGAATTGATAGTTTTCCTAAAAAGCAGAAAACAAACTTTTGCTTGGAGTCATGAGGATATGCCAGGAATAAACCCAAATTTCTTATGTCACGAGCTCAATGTGAATAAGGAGATCAAGCCAGTGAAGCAGAGAAAAAGAGTGTTCAGTCCCGAGAAGAACCAAGCTATACAAGAGGAGGTCGAGAAGCTTCAGAAAGCTTGTTTTATTGACGATGTCAAATATCCAGACTGGTTAGAAAATGTGGTGATGGTAAAGAAGAAGAATAACAAATGGAGGATGTGTGTAGACTTTACCGACCTTAACAAGGCATGCCCAAAAGATCATTTTCCTTTGCCTCGAATCGATCAATTAGTGGATGCTACCTCGGGACACGAGTTGTTGAGCTTCATGGATGCTTATTCTGGTTACAACCAGATTAAAATGAAACCTGAAGACAGGGAGAGTACCTCTTTCATTACCCCTAGGGGAACTTATTGTTATAATGTTATGCCTTTTGGTTTGAAAAATGCAGGTGCAACATATCAGCGGCAGATGAATAAGGTGTTTGCAGAGCAAATCAGTTGCAATATGGAAGTTTATGTTGATGATATGCTGACAAAGAGCAAAAGAGCTGCTGACCATCTAATTGATTTAGGCCAGACCTTCGATCAACTAGATAAATATCAAATGAAGTTGAATTCCACAAAGTGCATATTCGGAGTACGAGAAGGCATGTTCCTCGGGTATATTGTCAACCAACGAGGTATTGAAGCAAACCCTGAAAATATCAAAGCTCTATTAGGGCTACGATATCCAATGACGAAGAAGGAAGTACAAAGTCTCACAGGGCGAGTTGCAGCACTTAACAGATTTGTATCACGAGCAACTGATAGGTGCCTTCCATTCTTCAAAACGCTCCGAAAAATGTTCGAATGGAATGAAGAATGCGAGAAAGCCTTTCAAGAGTTGAAGAAATATCTGGGAGCACCTCCACTGTTGTCCATGCCAGTGATGGGAGAAAGATTGTACTTATATCTAGCAGTTTCGGAAAATGCTGTTAGCTCGGCATTAATAAAAGTGGAGGATGGAGTACAAAAACTAATTTATTACACTAGTAAGGCCTTTTGAGGAGCAAAGATCAGATATCCAAGACTGGAAAAGTTGGCATTGGCGCTGATCGAAGTTAGTAGAAGAATGAGTCCATACTTCCAGGCTCATACCATAGTCGTGTATACCGATATGCCGTTAAGGCAAGCTCTTCATAAACCAGAAAAATCAGGGAGATTGATGTATTGGGCAATAGAACTTGGTGAATATGATATAATTTATGAGCCTAGATCGTCACTAAAAGGGCAGGCAGTAGCAGATTTTATAGCAGAGTTCACCTATCCTGATACCTCCGAGGAGAAAAAGCTGGATACCGACCAACCTGTGGATGTTACAGGACCATCAAATTTAAACCCCGATCAACTTACGTTGGTCGACGAAGAAAAGAAGTTGGTCGACGAGCAAGAGAAGTTGGTCGGCGAGCAAAAGAAGAAGGTCAGCGAGCAGCAAGAAGCGCTAGAGGAGGACAAAAGGATGCAGCAAATGTTTCACCAAGGAACTCTGTCCAATCAAAAATTTGAAGACGAGGTACCTATATGGAACCTGTATGTGGATGGCTCATCTTGCACTTCAGGCTGTGGAGCAGGGATTGTTTTAAACAACCCAGATGAGGTCGATATGGAGTATGCTCTGCGCTTCCAATTCAAGGCTTTTAATAATGAGGCTGAATATGAAGCTATGATTGCAGGTCTTAATCTGGAAAAAACCATGGGGGCAGAGCAAGTTATTGTATTCAGTGACTCGCAGTTGATCGTAAATCAAATTCTGGGAGTATATGCAGCCAAAGGAGAATTAATGATCAGGTATCATGCAAAAGCGATGGAGATTTTATCAAGTCTGATGGCAGTACAGATAGTTAGAATACCAAGATTAGAGAATGCCAGAGCAGATGCCTTAGCTCGTTTAGCATCAGCCACATGCACCGATCTACGAAGAACAATCCCAATTGAAGTCTTGGCTAGTCGGAGCATAGATGAAGATCTGATGATGAACTTTATTACCCTTAATTTAGAACCATCTTGGATGGATCCTATCAGGGCATATATTGAAGAGGGGTATTTGCCAACTGATAAACTCGCAGCCAAGAAACTAAAGTTTAAAGCTGCTCGTTATGTATTGACCAACGATGTTCTATATAGATGAGGAATTATAGCTGGCTTGCAGAGATGTGTACATCCCGTCGAGGTGAAAGACTTGATCCGAGAAGTCCATGAAGGGTCTTGTGGAGCCCATGTAGCAGGTCGGACACTTCTGTAAAGGATAATGACACAGGGATACTATTGGCCGACAATGAGGGCTGATTGCATAGCCTATGCCAAAAAATGCGACAAATGTCAACGCTTCTCCACCATCCGGAGAACTCCCCAAGCATTGTTGACACCCATTACTTCCCCTTGGCCATTTGCCATGTGGGGAATTGATTTGATCGGGCCACTTCCAACGACCAGAGGAAGATTTAAATATCTCGTCGTCGCAGTGGATTACTTTACTAAGTGGGTGGAAGCCGAGTCTCTTGTCGACATGACGTACGAAAAAGTGTACCAATTTATTTGGAAAAATATCATCTGTAGATATGGTCTTCCTCATGCATTCATCACCGACCATGGAACACAATTTGACAACGAGGAGTTTGCTGCATATTGTCATCAGTCGAACATATTAAAAACCCACTCTGCACCAGGCCATCCTCAAAGCAATGGGAAAACTGAAGTGACGAACAGAACGCTGCTAAATGGCTTGAAGAAAAGATTAAATAATGTAAAGGCAAATTGGATCAACGAGCTACATTCTGTACTGTGGGCTTATCGTACTACTCCCCGAGCAGTAACAGGAGAATCTCCATATATGCTGGCCTTTGGAAGTGAAGCTGTTATACCTGCCGAGCTGGGCCTCCCAACACACCGAGTGCTGAACTTCAATTCCCCTGTCAGCGACTTGATGAGAAGGTTAGACTTGGACATGCTCGAGGAAGTTAGAGAAGAAGCAGCCATCAGGAATACTGCTTACCAACAACGAACAACTTTGTTCTACAACAAGAGAGTGAAGAAGTGCGACTTGAAAGAAGGGGGCTATGTGCTGAAGAAAGTAATTAAAAAACATAATAAACTGGAAGCTAACTGGCATGGGCCCTATAGAGTAACAGAGGTTGTTCGACCAGGGACATAGAGAATTGAAACTTTATAAGGGGAGGAGTTTAAGAATGCATGGAATGCAGAGCATTTTCGTAAATATTATCAGTAGACTCATCTCTATGTAATGCAGTTTTCTTCGATATAAATAAAGTTTTGGTTATTTCGCCCAATTTTCTCTTTTTGTTGAAATTTTTTCGGAGTACTAGTGCTGCACACTACGCATCAAGCCCAAATTTCCCAGAAATACCAATTCCGGTTGGTTGGGAAGAAAATCCACCAACTATAAGTTGGTCGGGAATAAAAAATTTCCCAGAAATACCAACTCCGGTTGGTTGGGAAGAAAATCCACCAATTAAGGTTGGTCGGGAATAAAAAATTTACCAACTAAGGTTGGTCGAGAACTAAAAACACCAACTCCGGTTGGTCGGAAACAGTTGGTTATGGCATTTTAAATAGTTGGTCAAAAAACGAAATATCACCAACCCTAGTTGGTCGACAAATGATTATCATCAATTTAAGATAGTCAACGATAAATGTTCACCAACTTTAGTTGGTCAGCAATTTAGAGTAACACTGAATATTTCTATCTTTTTAACAAATATATGTGCACATTCATTAGTAATTAAAAAGAAATGTTTTACAGAATATTTCCAAGACAATGACAATCGAAATTGCAAGTAAAACTAGAAGTCTTTCATTAAATCTAGAGCAAAATACATCGAGAATGAAATACATATTAAATATTACATCAAGATTCCTATTATATTGGTTTCTTCCCCTCTGCTTTTGAAACAGGTTCCTCGCCAGCAGGAGGATCGTCTAAAGCATAAGGGGAATTTATGAAATTAAGGTCTTTGAGCATCCTGATGTTCATCACAGATGGCCGATCGAGTAGGTGCTCTGGGCGAGATATCTTAACATTGGAATGAAGACTGTAGTCACCAAGATATTTGGAAATCAAACACTAAGGGATTGCCCGAGCAGGAATCCAGCTCGTGTCGAGTTTGAATGGTGGTACTGGCAGGTCGAGCAACCCAGGATTATAGTAATCCCACAAATAGTGACCTTGTTCCAATTGTAGCACACCCAAGGCATTTAGCCATCCTTGCTTGTACCCCTCGTTGTTCGACTGCTGGATCCGGTCATCGAGGTGATAGAGGGCTTCATTATAGCCAGCCATCCAAAATTCTCTAGGCTGCTTGTGGAATTGATAAGTCAACCTTTCCAGCTGCTCGTGGAGATTTTTTACAAAAAGTTCTTTATTCTCCAAGGCAGACTTTTGTGCAGAGAGTTGCTCATCCAGATTAATAATTTTCTTGGACATCTCTGCTAATGCTTGATTCTTCGCCATTAGCTGGAAGGCCTGATTCTCCAGAGCTGACTGAATTCTTTGCTCTTCAATAGTAAGCCGAGCAGCTCTTGCTCGTCCCCGAGAACCTCTTGCTCGACCGCGAGCAGAAGTAGAGGCTCCAGTTCTCTTCAAAGTCTCCAATTCGTCTCTCAAATTGGCATTTTCGACCTCTAAGAAAGAGAAACCCTCGTCGTTGACAGGGACCAAAGCGTTCGAGGAAGACGCTGCAGACTTCAACTGAGATATCTCTCCTCGCAGGTTATTGTTTTCCTGCTCCAGCAACTTAGCTATCTGCTTGTGCTCCTCGACCTCGGTCTTCAAAGTTCTCTCCCTCACATCGTAAGCAGCGAACAACTTATCATATCCCTTATCAGCACTTAGTTGCTGATACTTCTTCTCATATCCCTGGTGCAAAAGGGTTGTAGACTCCTTATATTGTTGTTGAAGCTCCTCGAGGGTGCCCTGGAGGTCTTCAATCATCTCATAATACGCTACATTGTTAGCCACTGCCCGGTCGAGCAGACACTTTAAATACTGGTAGGCTTCAACTGCTTGCTCTGAAGCATCTTGACCGAGGATATCAACGATTTGAGCTTCAGTCATATATGTATGACCAGCTTTGAAGTATTCATTGCATTGTCTCAATAATTTTGTATCATGAGCTGACAAGAGTTCCATTCTAGCCATAAACTAGTAAAAAAAAGAGATGGAAAGAATCAATAAAATGCAGATAGAGTGAGAAGAAGAGAATCAACAGTATGAACAATCAAAATTTTAAATTTTATTGCATCATAAAAGAGAAGTACATAGTTCAGAGTTACATTTGACAAAGAGAATAAACAGAGAGAAAAGTCAAAATAACTCTACACCTTCTCCTTGTCTCCCAAAACTTTCTCGGGAGGCTGGGACGAGGAGGAAGGTTGCTCGGATGGCATAGAAGGTTGCTCGGTGGGTGCTGGAAGCTGCTCGACTGAAATGTTGGTTGACTGGAGCTGCTCGGTAGGAGTAATAGTTGGTTGGGGTTGTTCGTAGCGAAGTTCGACAGTAGGTACTTGATCCCCAACCATCATAGAAGATTCCTCAGAGGCAGCTTCGTCCTCTTCTTCTTCCCTGGGAGAAGGAGGGGGGCCAAGAATGTGTCGCTGAAATAAGTCAAAATTCTCATCGACGTTCATCTCTTTCAGAGCAGCAACCCAACCATCCCTGAAGTAAGTATTTGAGGCTGCCATACTCCATTTGTGAGACCATGGCAGCCAAACCCTTATTCCAACCTTTGTCCCAGCCAGCACTGAAGGACTTTTTCACATCCAATTTCCTTTTCACCTTCTCCGAGGAAAGCTTCTCGGATAGAAGTTCCTCGGTAGCTTTCAATTTCTTCTCTGCCTCCTCCTTCTGACGACCAACGTCACGAAGTCTACTTAGCTCTTCCTCGGTAGATTTTAGCTTATTTTCAAACTCTCCAGCATGTTGGAGCTTCCCTTCGAGCTCTTTGTTCTTCTCCTCCAAGTCTTTTATTTTCTTCTCTAACCCCTTGGAGACTTCAACAGCCTAATCCCTCTCCTGCTCGGTGGAATTAAGCTGCTTCTCCCAAGCAGCTTTATCATCGATATACTTCTGACGAGAATCCTTTAAAGATTACATCAGACCTGCAAAAGCCTCCTCTACACGACCCGAGGAGATGGACGACTTGATGGCTTCGTCTTTCTTCAGAATAGTATTAAAGCAAGTTACCAACTGGAAAAAGAAAATAACTGTAAGTCAGTGCAAGGACATAACATTGAAAAATGAAAGTTTATATTAGCAATACTTACTGAGGCAATGTTTTGAGCTACCAAAGTGGTAACCCTATCCCGGGAAAGATTTTCTTCAATGTCTTGGATCTCGGGGATGATCCAAGACTTCACCGAGCTCATGGCAGAGTTCGGAGCAACAAAAGTCCAGTAGTCGGGGGCTGAGAGATGGATTCAGCCAAATTGATCGAGGAGCTCTTCTTCAGCTTCCTCGTGGGAACAGGAACATTCTCGACCAAGGATGTCGTCTTGGTCGGTGATATAACTATAACCTCGCTTGGAGAGGAAATAGTTCCAACCTTGCTCGGAGCCACGGGGGGTTTCTCGACAACCTTCACAGTAATAGCTGGAGGAGGTGCATCAAGTTGTCTTGTCCCTTCTGGGACATCCTGCTTGCTTTTCTTTGCCTCTCCAGCAATAGAGGCAGATTTCTCGAAGAGGGCAGGAGCTCTTCTTCTATTCATTCTTTCACTAAGAGGAATATGTGACTCAGGTGAAGAACTTTCAGAAGCTGGTACTGGTTCTACGTCACTTATCACTGGACGAGCAGTAAAAGACGAGTTGTAACTCTTGTACTATAACAAGTATGAAGCTGATCTAATGTGTTCGTCGGCAACAGTTTGAATGCAAACCCCAGATAAGTTTTAGATGCTTTAAATTAACTTCTGTCTCTTTTGGAGACTTTCTCTTGCTGTCAACTACAAATAAATCAAAATTAAAATATCAGTGACACATTTTATCAAACACAAAGAAAGCATAATTTCAAAAATAAATTAAAATAAAAACAACCTATCCCATTGCCATATGGAGGGCATCTAGGACCCTGAAACATATCATTTCCAATTAGCGGAGCATGTTGCCAATTTTTCATAACAACACCATGCTCGAAGTAGTCCCTGTTGGCATCTGGGAGATTGACGACTAAAGCCCTATTTAAAAACCTAGTTTTTAAGTAAAAAGTACTGTCGCTGACAGCCCATCTATAGCAAAACATAATTATTGGAATTCCTATACGAGTTCCATGAATCTGATTTAACCTATGGACTCCATTAACTATTCTCCATGTGTTGGGAGCTATTTTTGCAGGAACCACGTCAAAATATTGACAGAATTTTAGACACAAGGGGTTTGGGGGAAAAGAAATGCCACATTCAGCTACAAAGAGACTGGGGAACCAATGTCCCTCAGCCAAACGAAAATAATCTGAACGTTCAGAAAGTTCCTCCAAAACGACCCATGAAGGAATGGAGAAATCAGAACGAAACTTATCAAGCGACTCAATAAGGTAAACTATGATGAATAAAGGAAATAAAAAGAAGGAAGAAGATCTTACAGAAAAAGGATGAATCAGTTGACAACGAACGATGGAAGGAATTAACGCACAAGATAGAGAAGAAATGGGGAACTCAAAGATACAAATTTGAAAAATTGAAGAGACGATAGGATTTTCTGCAACGCTTAAATACCTTACCTTGGGAAGGGGTAAAAATAATGATTACAAAGAGAGACGTTTACGCTGCCGGTGGCTAAAAGGACAAAAAGGGCGCGGAGATCGAAGCAGTTAGAAAAATTCGAAAAGTCTGATTCTATGAATTCGAAAAGAAAAATAAATATAAAGAAAACACTCCTAAAATTCAGGATAACCATTTAATCCCGTCATATTTCGAGAAGAATGTTCCACACTCCTCAATCTCGAACTGTGAAACATTGGGGGCTTCTGTTGATACCAAATTTAGTATGCTGACATGGCTCAATTAAGTGGAGACACGTGGCAATCTACATGGCACTAACAAACATTTCTGAACAACACCTTGACTTCGAGGAACTCAACTTCCCCGACCAACTCAGATACTCCGAGCAGTAGTAGCTCTCTGAGGACCTTTACTACACAGAGCAACTCATGGATACCGAGATACTTAGGTGGTCCGAGCAGCTTAGGCGGTCCGAGCTGCACCTCGATCAGAGCATTTATTACCAGACAATTAAGAGGATTAAATGCGCATTAAATGCTGATTATTATCATA
Source organism: Sambucus nigra (assembly GCA_949130495.1). Taxonomy (NCBI): domain Eukaryota; kingdom Viridiplantae; phylum Streptophyta; class Magnoliopsida; order Dipsacales; family Adoxaceae; genus Sambucus; species Sambucus nigra. Next base: position 653,805,769 of record OX422215.1, on the reverse strand, counting down.
CAGATGTATAAGCCTATCGGACAGCTATGTATTACCCTTTCACATGTACAACCTTAGGGTTATAAATACATTATATCATCCTCATTGTAGGAGGACCAAAATTTCTTGAGAAAAACCATACCTCGAGAATTCCAAACAAACAGTCAGCAATAACAAAAACAGTGGACGTAGGCCATTCTTTTAAGGCTGAACCACTTTAAAATTTCTTGTCTTATTTATTTTATCTGTGATTGAATAATTAGAGATAGTCTAATTTTTTACATCAACACACGTTATACTATTTCTCTATCAAGTTGCCATTTTCTTATATACCCCATGTTAACATTTTAAAACTAAAATCTAATGTTTAAAGTCCTTACATTCAAATTAACACCTAAAAAAAGATAAAAGAAAAGAAGAAAAAAAAACAACCCAATCCAAAGGGTCCTGTTTAATGATTTCTAGGACTCAAGACCCCTGACCACTAGTACAAGTATTGTGATTATTGTGATTTTTTTCCTTTTTCTTATGTTCTTTAGTGCCCATATTGGCCATGCACATTTTTAGCCAATGAACGTCACTTTATCCGTTTTATATTAATAGTCACATTTTAGTAATTATTACTTCACAAATTACTAATTTGTTTTTAAAAATATTGTATAAAAGCATGTGATATTACAAAATCACCCCTTTAACAATGATCAAAGTTTAGTTCTCGATTTTAAAAGTAATAATTATTTTTAGAAAAATAATTAATATCATATGATATTTTAGGTTTTTTGGCCTTAGTCTCGTCTATAAAAATGTATTTAGGCTCCACTCTCATGTGTTTTTAGAATTGTAAAAAGTCACATAACCACCCAAAATCGCATATAACTTTTCGGTAACCACCCATCCTTCTTTTTGTAGATAATGACACTTGTCCCATATAGGACTAACAATAAAAAAAATAGGAGTGATGTAACACCCCGCTTAAAATAATAACGGGTGGCCAGCCATATACTACATTAAATCAGGAATTTCAGATGGTCTAGTCTCAACATCAACTGTCGGTACAATATAATATAGAACTAACTACCCAGTATCATACAAGCGAGATGTTAAAATTAAATAAAATATGCAACAGACAACAAACTAACACTACTAATGAAGGAAAGAAAAATGCATGAAAGAACTATGAGAAAAGAAATGCTGAAATAAAACGAAATAAATGACTACAACAGAATATACTACAAAAAGGAGATCCGAATAAGCTGTCGGGTCACAGCCAATACAATAACTGGAATGGAATAAATATAAACATGTATATAAATATCCCTTGGGTACAAACCCAATATACAACATGAATCCTACCTAGAATTTTTCAAAGGAGGAAGCGACTACATTCTACATCCCGCCATAGTCCGCACCTGTCGCGGCTCCCAAGACTCTGGATAGAAGGTCATCCGGCATCCATGCGGTAGGACACCTATAGTAATATATATATATACAGGCAGGAGGGAAAAGTAAACGGGTCAGAGCCCGAGTTGTGAAAAATATTTAGCAAGTGTGTTAACCGTGCATAATAAATATCGGTGCACTTATTTCATAATTACAGTGGAATCGCACTCTCGTGGAACCCCAACTCACCTCTCATCTAAGAGCGCGCTCCTATTCGCGTCCTCAAATTTTAGTTAAATTACCCCCATTTATTAGGATAACTTAAAATATCATAGGCCTAGCCTATACCCACGAGAATTGCCTTGCTAACTTAACCCAAGAATCCATCCTTTCTAAACAAACTTAAGTATTTATTTTCAAACATATATGCCATTTTAGGCTTAGTGGATTCCGGTTTATAGTTTTAACCATTTATAAATTTAATAAGTTACCCAATATACATTCGGGTTGAAACATATGATTTAATTTCTAATTAATAAGCCTGCTAAATTATTATTGACACAACTTCCCTCCAATTTCAACGCTACGCTGCGTTTTGTGCGTGGGGTGTCTCGCAAAGCGAAATCCAAACAAGGAACCACCCCGTTACACTATTCCTTGTCAACGTCAATCCTAGAGATCCATTATGCCACACATAAATATCGACAGAACTTCTCTCTAATCTCAACAATGTACTACGTTTCGTGCGTGGGGTGTCTCGCAAAGCAAAATCCAAACAAGGAACCACCTCGTTACACTACTCCTTGACAATGTCGATTATAGAGGTCCATAATGCCGTACATACCATAAATGGCAGAACTTTTCTCCAATTTCAATACTGCATTGCGTTTCATGCGTGGGGTGTCTCGCAAAGCGAAATCCAAACAATGAACCACCCCGTTACACTACTCCTTGACAATGTCGATCATAGAGATCCATAATGCCGTACATACCATAATTGGCAGAACTTTTCTCCAATAATATCCTTGGGATGATGTAACCGAAATATTCCTTAAATGCGATACATCAACCCCCATCAATCTAGTACACCATAATCATCCAAGATGTACTCCACAACGATACCATATCCTTTCATCTATAGGATATATAAATATATATATAGGCATTTTATTCTCACCATATATATATATATACCAATCATCCATACCCATGGCCAAGTGTACATATCATATCTGATGTACAATGGACATGCACATAATCCACCCGACTATATATATCGCCGATAAAACTGTATCAATGCTATCATCTTCCCAGTGCTCGGCACACGTAGTAACTGGGGACCACCTGGTGGGGATCAACGACACCCACCTCGTGATAACTCACACACATGACGTCCCGGGAAGCGGTCATAGCCCCAACTGGCAAGGAGACGAAACATACCCACCACGTCTCATCCCAAAAATATATCTATCGTATAATAACACACGGGACGACTATGACCTGGGGAATATCCACACCCTGCTCTATATGCCAGGATGCTCACCCTCTGCGCGGAAACTTCCCAATGATAGCATGAGCGGGGTATACTTAACCACATAAGTATATATATCGCTCACATGCGTAATATACATACATCCATATGATCCCATCATATGATCAAATAGTAAACCATCATATACGGTTTAAATATCCATACCATGTATGTCCACAACATAAATATATCCATATATTCGTATTTATATAGATATATATACAAATATATTCACACATCCATATATCTATATATACAAAATAATTCTCGTTCATATGCATAAGATATACACTCTCGGCTATAAGTATACATAATCTTCAATATACAAGCCGTCACCACAAACTCATTTAATTTACCTCGATATGTGAATACAATTCCTCTCTTGAAACATATTCAATCATTTTTCCTATGATGAATAGTCCCCCAAACAACATACGGACATATATATATATCCAACATTAGGGTTATCACCCAAAGTTTAGTGTAGGAAACCATCACTACACATACCATTTGTATCCGAGAACACATTAAAGAATCTAGTAATCATTTTGACTATCGGTATACACATTACTAATAGACTATAAGCCTCAAGATCAATCTTACATTCATCAAATAATCCCATTGCCCTCGATTTTGACTACGGTTCAATCACCTTTGTGAATCCCCTAGTCTAAGATCTTTCGGATTTATTCCTTAAATTTGTTATCATTAAGGATATGCGACCATTCTCTTTCATTTGGGCCCCAAATTTTAATCTTAACAATATCCCATCTTCATAAGGATTTGACATAAATGTTGGCCTAGGATTTTACAACAAACCCTCGCAACTCTCTCTGTAAGTTGTTAACCTCCCATTATATCTACATTCACTTCAATTGCATATTCATTTCATTACTAAAAGGGGCATCCCATCCTCCTAAATCAATTTATCATAGGCCCGCAAGTCCCTATTCGACCTAGCCCCCCCCCCCCCCCCCTTTTCCTTAATATAATATTATAACCCTTTATAATAAACTCAATAAGAAAGCCCCTAAGAGTAAAAATCCAAAAGAAAAGGGAAAGAAAAAAATACCAAATTTTGGGCTAAAAACAGGGGACCGGTCGACCGGTCCCAGACCCTCGGTCGACCGCGGGTCCAAATTTTGCCTACGAAGAAATGCAGTAGACTTTTTCCCTAAGGCGCGGTCGACCGATCCCCAGACCGCGGTCGACCGGCCATACCAGATAGATATTCTGGCCGATTTCCCTTTCTCAACAAAACCCACGAAATTAATACCCTAAAATATCCATTCTAACCTCCAAATCTTTATCACAACATGGTTCCAAGTAAAATAAATCAACCCAAAGTTGATCCCATCCATTTCTACACCATTAAACCCATATTTAACATTGATTTCAAGATTTAACCCAAAAATTTAGGTTTTGATGTTAATACCCAAAAACCATTTCTTTAACCCACAAATTATGAAATAAAATACACAAATGACTTATTTAGCAAGATTAAACACTTGCCTCAGATTTGTAGAGGTTGGATCGTCCTCGATGTCGCGATTGGGCCGGAAATCTCTAAGCTTTTCTTCCTCTCTCTCTTCTTTTCTTCTTCCTTTCTCTTTTCTCTTCTCTTTTCTTTCTATTTCTCTCTTTCTCAAATGAGAAGGCTTCATCCGTAAGCCTTTAAATCCCTTAAAACAATAAACCCAATTTTAAATGTTAATACACACTTTAAATGACTCGTTTACACCAATTCGAGTCAAACTGACTTAAAAATATTCCGGAGCCGAAATAAAATCCAATGACAGTCATTTTGACTATCTCGACCCTTCCGGGATCAATGGTACCCTCAAGATCATCATCCGGAACACTTTAAGACGTCCTCTATTTTTGGACTTAAATTCATAATTTTGGAATTCTCCAATTTAATTAAATTTTATTTTCCCAAAAATTTAATTTCTCAGTCTCCAAAAGTCGTGGGGTGTTACAATCTTCCCCCCTTACAAAAATTTCGCCCGCGAAATTTAAAATACACCTAGGACCTCAATATCATCTAGTCCTATCATCAACTCTTAGGATCACTATACCGATCCTTCCTGGTTCTCATGTCGAACCATATAAATTTTAAAATCACTAGCTACCCAGGGCGCCCATACACCCTGTATCCGAGTTTCCACTCGTCGAATTATAATCAGGCTCCATTAGCCTCAAATAACATAACTACCACCAATATAATCTATAATAACATATTAATTTTATAAAAGTTTGAAAATTCCCAATGGTTGAACTCTCAATTCCTGACGCTAGCCACCTTCGTGCGGAGGAGGTCTCGCAAGCGAAATCCAAACAAGGAACCCTCCTAATACACTACTGCGTAGCTAGGTCGGGAATTGAGATTAGTTGAACCAGGGCTAAGGTTTTTATAAAAGATTTTCATATTTTAGATATTGCCCGAGGGCCCAGGTAACAATATATAATATAAATAAATTCCGCGTCTTTCGACACGCCAAACAAACACCTTATGTTTAAAACACAAGGCCTCAACAAATACAACACTTCTAACCACTACCTAGTTCTCAAAACTAGCACAACTAGGAGCGAGAATTATTCGCTCAACATAAATCTACTAAACTCTGAACCTCTTAGTTATGAAATTCCTTTACATCACATCAACACCTTTCCATAAACTAAGTTCTTCCCTCAATGAACCAATAACCTTGACAATTTACATTCCCAAAATCAATAGAGCCACTCTCTACTAGCTCATAATAAGACGTTTTGCTATTCCAAAAGGTGTCGCATAAAGACCACACTTGCTCACTCCTCCCCAAGGCCTAATTCTCCTCAAAGAATTTATCTTCCTCATAAATCCTTCCTAACCATATTGAAGGACAAAACGCGATCGCGACTACCGAAAACTCCTTCCATCGTACTCGACAAACCTTAGTCTCCAATTTCTTACGCCCTTCTTAAATAAAGACGATACCCCTGACCATTTGTCAATGCCACCTACCGTCCACCGGTAGAAGTCAGCATTACAAGGTTTCCTAACAAAGATTGACGGGTTTCTCAACCTAAACCTCCCAAGGACTACACTAACCTCTCCTCAGACTTTACTTACTAAACCCAAGATTCACTATTTGAGTAATTTTCCCTATCTTACTCAACCACCGATAAATCCCTTCGAATCACTACTAGAAATCTCCTCAATATCTCCTCTGGAATCGGGGAAAATAAATACCACCGATTAAAGCGTACCCAAAATATGCTATGGGTATTGTACTTCTAATCCTATCATTTCCTAGACGAAAAAATCTAGGCGACGTCTGAAACGAAACAAGAGCAACTGTTATCAGAACGCCAATCAAGTGAATATACTTCACAGAAGAAAACAACGCAGTGAACACAACAGTCCTAATTGTAGGGCTTTATGTCAAGAACGTTAACAGAAGAATGCAGAAAACTCGCACAGATCCTAAGGACTCTAGAACCTGATGCTCTGATACCATCTGTAACACCCCGCTTAAAATAATAACGGGTGGCCAGCCCTATACTACATTAAATCAAGAATTTCAGATGGTCCAGTCTCAACATCCACTGTCGGTACAATATAATATAGAACTAACTACCCGGTATCATACAAGCGAGATGTTAAAATTAAATAAAATATGCAACAGACAACAACCTAACACTACTAATGAAGGAAAGAAAAATGCATGAAAGAACTTTGAGAAAAGAAATGCTGAAATAAAACGAAATAAATGACTACAACAGAATATACTACAAAAAGGAAACCCGAATAAGCTGTCGGGTCACAGCCAATACAATAACTGGAATGGAATAAATATAAACATGTATATAAATATCCCTTGGGTACAAACCCGATATACAACATGAATCCTACCTAGAATTTTTCAAAGGAGGAAGCGACTACATTCTACATCCCGCCACAGTCCGCACCTGTCGCGGCTCCCAAGACTCTGGATAGAAGGTCATCCGGCATCCATGCGGTAGGACACCTATAGTAATATATATATATATATACAGGCAGGAGAGAAAAGCAAACGGGTCAGAGCCCGAGTTGTGAAAAATATTTAGCAAGTGTGTTAACCGTGCATAATAAATATCGGTGCACTTATTTCATAATTACAGTGGAATCGCACTCTCGTGGAACCCCAACTCACCTCTCATCTAAGAGCGCGCACCTATTCGGGTCCTCAAATTTTAGTTAAATTACCCCCATTTATTAGGACAACCTAAATTATCATAGGCCTAGCCTATACCCACGAGAATTGCCTTCCTAACTTAACCCAAGAATCCATCATTTCTATACAAACTTAAGTATTTATTTTCAAAAATATATGCCATTTTAGGCTTAGTGGATTCCGGTTTATAATTTAATCATTTATAAATTTAATAATTTACCCAATATACATTCGGGTTGAAACATATGATTTAATTTCTAATTAATAAGCATGCTAAATTATTATTGACACAACTTTCCTCCAATTTCAACGCTGCGCTGCGTTTCGTGCGTGGGGTGTCTCGCAAAGCGAAATCCAAACAAGGAACCACCCCGTTACACTACTCCTTGTCAACGTCGATCCTGGAGATCCATTATGCCACACATAAATATCGACAAAACTTCTCTCTAATCTCAACAATGTACTACGTTTCGTGCGTGGGGTGTCTCGCAAAGCGAAATCCAAACAAGGAACCACCCCGTTACACTACTCCTTGACAATGTCGATCATAGAGGTCCATAATGCCGTACATACCATAATTGGCAGAACTTTTCTCCAATTTCAACACTGCACTGCGTTTCATGCGTGGGGTGTCTCGCAAAGCGAAATCCAAACAAGGAACCACCCCGTTATACTACTCCTTGACAATGTCGATCATAGAGATCCATAATGCTGTACATACCATAATTGGCAGAACTTTTCTCCAATAATATCCTTGGGATGATGTAACCGAAATATTCCTTAAATGCGATACATCAACCCCCATCAATCTAGTACACCATAATCATCCAAGATGTACTCCACAACGATACCATATCCTTTCATCTACAGGATATATAAATATATATACAAGCATTTTATTCTCACCATATATATATATATATACCAATCATCCATACCCATGGCCAAGTGTACATATCATATCTGATGTACAATGGACATGCACATAATCCACCCGGCTATATATATCGCCGATAAAACTGTATCAATGCTATCATCTTCCCAGTGCCCGGCTTACGTAGCAACTGGGGGCCACCTGGTGGGGATCAACGACACCCACCTCGTGATAACTCACACACACGACGTCCCGGGAAGCGGTCATAGCCCCAACTGGCAATGAGACGAAACATACCCACCACGTCTCATCCCAAAAATATATCTATCGTATAATAACACACGGGACGACTATGACCTGGGGAATATCCACACCCTGCTCTATATGCCAGGATGCTCACCCTCTGCGCGAAAACTTCCCAATGATAACATGAGCGGGGTATGCTTAACCACATAAGTATATATATCGCTCACATGCGCAATATACATACATCCATATGATCCCATCATATGATCAAATAGTAAACCATCATATACGGTTTAAATATCCATACCATGTATGTCCACAACATAAATATATCCATATATTCATATTTATATAAATATATATACATATATATTCACACATCCATATATCTATATATACAAACTAATTCTCGTTCATATGTATAAGATATATACTCTCGGCTATAAGTATACATAATCCTCAATATACAAGCTGTCATTACAAACTCATTTAATTTACCTTGATATGTGAATACAATTCCTCTCTTGAAACATATTCAATCATTTTTCCTATGATGAATAGTCTCCCAAACAACATACGGACATATATATATATATCCAACATTAGGGTTATCACCCAAAGTTTAGTGTAGGAAACCATCACTACACATACTATTTATATCCGAGAGCACATTAAAGAATCTAGTAATCATTTTGACTGTATGTATACACATAACTAATAGACTATAAGCCTCAAGCTCAATCTTACATTCATCAAATAATCCCATTGCCCTCGATTTCAACTACGGTTCAATCACCTTTGTGAATCCCCTAGTCTAAGATCTCTCGGATTTATTCCTTAAATTTGTTATCATTAAGGATATGCGACCATTCTCTTTTATTTGGGCCCCAAATTTTAATCTTAACAATACCCTATCTTCATAAGGATTCGACATAAATGTTGGCCTAGGATTTTACAACATACCCTCGTAACTCTCTCTATAAGTTCTTAACCTCCCATCATATCTACATTCACTTCAATTCCATATTCATTTCATTACTAAAAGGGGCATCCATCCTCCTAAATCAATTTAACATAGGCCCGCAAGTCCCTATTCGACCTTGCCCCCCCCCCCCCCCCCCCCTTTTCCTTAATCTAATATTATAACCCTTTATAATAAACTCAATAAGAAAGCCCCTAAGAGTAAAAATCCACAAGAAAAGGGAAAGAAAGAAATCCGAAATTTTGGGCTAAAAACAGGGGACCGGTCGACCGGTCCCAGACCCCCGGTCGACCGCGGGTCCAAAATTTTTCCTACGAAGAAATGCAGTAGACTTTTTCCCTAAGGCGCGGTCGACCGGTCCCCAGATCGCGGTCGACCGACCATACCAGATAGATATTCTGGCTGATTTCCCTTTCTCAACAAAACCCACGAAATTAAAACCTTAAAATCTCCATTCTAACCTCCAAATCTTTATCACAACATGGTTCCAAGTAAAATAAATCAACCCAAAGTTGATCCCATCCATTTCTACACCATTAAACCCATATTTAACATTGATTTCAAGATTTAACCCAAAAATTTAGGTTTTGATGTTAATACCCAAAAATCATTTCTTTAACCCACAAATTATGAAATAAAATACACAAATGACTTATTTAGCAAGATTAAACACTTGCCTCAGATTTGTAGAGGTTGGATCGTCCTCGATGTCGCGATTGGGCCGGAAATCTCTAAGCTTTTCTTCCTCTCTCTCTTCTTTTCTTCTTCCTTTCTCTTTTCTCTTCTCTTTTCTTTCTATTTCTCTCTTTCTCAAATGAGAAGGCTTCATCCGTAAGCCTTTAAATCCCTTAAAACAATAAACCCAATTTTAAATGTTAATACACACTTTAAATGACTCGTTTACACCAATTCGAGTCAAACTGACTTAAAAATATTCCGGAGCCGAAATAAAATCCAATGACAGTCATTTTGACTATCTCGACCCTTCCGGGATCAATGGTGCCCTCAAGATCACCATCCGGAACACTTTAAAACGTCCTCTATTTTTGGACTTAAATTCCCAATTTTGGAATTCTCCAATTTAATTAAATTTTATTTTCCCAAAAATTTAATTTCTCAGTCTCCAAAAGTCGCGGGGTGTTACAAGTGATGACAAATAAATCTTTACAAATTGGACTAAATACTTAAGATCTCTATTTAACTTTCAAGGGGTTAATAATTTGGAAGGGAGGGAATGAGCTAATATTTTACGACAAAGGAATATTATCATTACAAATTGTATACTAACTACATAATACATTAATTATTTTTTGTGAGAACCAATAATGCTTTGTAATACATATAAAGAGTGCTATTTTAAAATTTTGCACGTTCAGCCCTTAAATCTCGAGGACTGTATGGCAGTTAACTGTTAAGGTTGCATTTATAAATTCTATTATTTGTGGTGTTTGAGGGAATCTTTTCAATCTCTGGCTTTTATACTTTGAGGTTGTAGATATATTTATTTCTAAGTTTGCTTATACATTCTGCTAAATTATTACAGATTAGTTCAAGAAGTTGCTCAAAGTCGTACATGAAAATGGTGGATAACTCTTACCTAGGAAGTTGCGATGATGTAAGTATTATAATGGAGAGTGGTAAAACACTTGGAGGATTTCTTTTCTTGATCAATGTTAATATTTTTAACTCATGAAATTTCAGGTTCACAAGCTTATGGAGAGAGTTGAAGATTCATTTATCAAGCACTTTTCCAACTCTAATCGTAGTAAAGGGATGCACACCCTGAGACCACAAGCAAAGAGAGAAAGACATAGATCAACATTCTCTTTGGGTAAGGTCTCTTATATATATATATATATATATAGAGAGAGAGAGAGAGAGAGAGAGAATCTAAAGTGTGGGCTTAAAAAAGAGTTTGCACCATGCGCATTAGTTTTAAAAAAGGCGCTTTGTAAATTTAAGACATGTTGTAATATATATTTTGGAAATAGGACAATAAATATTTTATTTATAATTTTAGTCCCTATTTTTAAATAAAGCCGCAGACGCGAACCCATTTTCATAAAACGCCAATCAATCACAATATGCCACGTGTCCCTTTAATTTGAAAATAGGGAATAAAAATGGAAACGAAATGTTTGTTTTCCTATATCTATAATCAATATTATTTTAAGTTCTAAAAGTACATAATCTATTTAAAAAAATAGTTACAAAGTATTTTTGGGATTGATTTATTTCTTGTGTATTTTAAAAATTTCAGGATTTTCATAAAAAATTTAACTCATAATGAGTTTTTTGCTAATTTAAAAACATGGAACAATGCTTCTCAGTTTTTTAAACTGTTTTAAAAACCGTCAAACATTGACCTATTTTTTAAAATAGTAAAAAATTATTTTGAGTTGATTTTTTTATGTGTATATTGAAATGTTTAAAATACAAAAAAAAAAAAAAAAATTAAGCCCAAAAATATTTTATTTAATTTTTAAAAATTAATCCGCACCATACGGGCTCTGCTTGTGAGAAGGTCTCTCTCTCTCTCTCTCTCTATATATATATATATATATATATATATAGACCCTCATTTCCCCATCATAAGGTTGCGTTTGTTTTTTTATCTGAATTTGAAGTCTGAATGTGAAATCTGAAGACTGAATCTGAAGTGTGAAATCTAAATCTGAAGATTCAGACTTCAGACCTAACTCTACCTCTTAATCATTAAAAGACAAATATGACCGTTAACCTCTTAATCATTTAAAAAAACAAACACTTTTTGATACTTCTTAAATCTGAATGGTTCAGATTCAGACTTAAGAGGTAAAAACAAACGACCCCTAAGTCTCCTTTGTTTTGTTACTCAACACTGAATTTTGTCATATGTGCCAATAAAATAAAATCAGGGTTCTTTGCCGGTAGCACAGTAGCCCTCATACTGGCCCTAATTTTGATTATACGTGCGCGCGATAACTCCGACAAGAAAGGCACACATCAATACATGGAAACTATGTTTCCTCTTTACAGGTAAACTGATCTTGGCCTAGTTGTTGCTATGCTCATTTCAGAATTCGCCAAACCATTTTATGAACCCAAATCTCATCTTATGGCCTAGTTGTACTAATGTGTGACATTGGTGGCAGTTGGGAATCCAAAATTTTATTACTAAATTTTACTAAATTGTTTTGTATTTATGGCATGTTTCACCCCTTAAAAATTCATTATATATATGTTAGCCCCCAATACTCTAAACATTGAATCTGCCACTAGCTATGATATGGTTATTTTTTTTCTTTGTTATTTCTCAATGAAGTAAAAACTAATATTCTGTTCGTATGTTACATTCCTTCCAGCTTTTTTGGATTCATTGTTCTACACATTATTATGTATGCTACAAATGTATACTTTTGGAGGCGTTACCGAGTCAATTACCCATTCATATTTGGTTTCAAGCATGGAACCGAGTTGGGCTACCGACAAGTTCTCCTTGTAGGTTTCGGTTTAGCAATGCTAGCACTAGCTAGTGTGCTCGCAAATCTTGACATGGAAATGGACCCGAGAACCGGTGATTACACAGCAATCACCGAACTTCTCCCTCTAGGATTAGTAGTGGTACGATAATTGATCCCTCTTTATTTCTTTTCATTACAATTCAACTTCCATGTGAAACTAAATTATCTCCTCTTGTAGCTTGTAATTGTCGTATTGTTTTGCCCATTCAACATCATATATCGCTCAAGTCGCTTCTTCCTACTCAAATGTGCATTTCACGGCATCTGCGCTCCTTTTTATACGGTAAATTAAACATGTTTGAATATAAGAAAAATAAAAAAAAATTCCTAAGTAATTTCTCCTATTCCTCATTTTCAATATAAGAATAATATAACTCTTATCTCAAGCTAAATTTAACCCATGCAAACGAGATAGGTTACATGAGTGTAGACAACCTCTCTCGTCTTGACTTATTTAAAAAAATAATGTCACGAGTCCCAAAACATCCCCCAAAGTCAATTAAGTGTTTGTATCATGTGTGAGATCCACTCCAATGTACAAACACTTAATGCACTTTGAGAGTATTTTTGGAGATTTTTTTGTGACTCATGGCATTACTCTATTTAAAGTTCTACAAAAGTGTTGTTATAGAACCTCTTTAAGAAGTTATGGTGTCGAACCCTGTACTAGACTTTTGAGTATATTCCTTATTTTCCTAATTACAGGTATCACTTCCAGATTTTTTTCTGGTAGATCAGCTAACAAGTCAGGTTCAAGCTTTTAGAAGTCTGGAGTTCTACATATGTTACTATGGTTGGGGAGACTACAAACATAGACAAAATAGTTGCAGTCAAAGTGCTGTTTTTAACACATTCCACTTCATTGTCGCCGCGATTCCGTTTTGGTCACGCCTTCTCCAGGTATAACCAATATTTAATGGAATTATTATATGTGAGTCCTATTTCAGGAACATTTTTTTTAATTAAGTTCTAATGACCAATCAACCATTAATTAAGTCTTATTTTTGAATTTACGGTTTTTTTTCTTATTAATGTACCACTCCCCTCTATATTCCCTCTGAATTTAAATTTGTAGTTGTTGTTTTTTTCTTTCAAATTTTAAGAACTATAACTTTCGATATACACATCTAAAATTTACAAAACTGATATTTTTGAAATCTACTAATCGAGCCCTATAAAATAAGATATATATTCGACAGAAAATAGTAAAAAAAGAAAAGAAACATGAATCATTTTTTTTTTTTTTGCAAAAAGTATTATTTTACTATCTGTATAATATTGGCCACTGTTCTAAAAAACTCGCCTAGGCTCCGCCTAGGCTTAAGGCTTGGGAGAAATGTCTTACGTTACGCTTTTCACGCCTTATTCATGGTAAAACCCTTACCGCACACTTTTTTCTAAAAACAACAATGCCTTAATGAAATGATGTCGCCTTTTAAAGAATTTGTTTACAAACCGGACCATTATCTTATCCAAAATAATCAGATAGTATTTTAATTTGCATATATTCAAACATATTTTTATTATGTGCAATTTTTGTATTTTAATAGCCTTGTTATGGTTAAAAAATATTAAAATATATTAAGAAGGCTTAAACGCATTTTCACACCTTTTTACGCCTAGGCCCGCCTAGACTTCTAAGGCCCGCCTAGACTTCTAAGGCTCAAGGCATGGCCTCCACGCCTCAATCACGCCCCGCGTTTTTTAGAACCTTGATATTGGCACAACAAATTTTTACTCTTAGGTATAATAGTTGAATGGAACATTTGTTATTCTCAGTGCCTCAGACGCTACTACGAAGAGAACGATGGTATGCAGGGACTGAACAGCATAAAATATTTCTCAATAATTGTAGCTGTTACTACCAGGACAGCCTTTTCTCTTAACGGAGGGCTTCAATGGAAGATAATAGCCTGGATTTCATCTGGCATTGCAGTAATCTTTAGTACATATTGGGATCTTGTTTTGGACTGGGGCCTTCTCCAACGCAATTCTAAAAATCGTTGGTTAAGAGAGAAGCTCCTCATCCCACATAAAAGTGTATATTTTGTAGCTATGGTGAGTGAGGAGAATAAAAATTTATATTTTTCTTTGTGTTTTCGTCTATACTTAGTGTTGGCTAATTTTAGAGTTGATGAAACAATATGCAGGTTGTGAATGTCCTATTGAGATTTGCATGGTTGCAAACTGTGTTGAATATCCAGGTTTCTTTCTTACATAGAGAGAACTTAATAGCACTTGTAGCTAGCCTTGAAATCATTCGACGTGGCATCTGGAATTTTTTCAGGTAATTTTCTCTCACCCATATTTTAAAAAGATCTTTATTTTTTTTCCAGGTGAAAACCAAGTCTTTATAAAGACCCTAACTAGATTAGATGGGTTGAGGCAGTGACGGATCTTGAATTTTTTATAAGGGGAGGCCAAAGTTTTGAGTGGTGCTGGTAGTTCGGGGGCGGGAGTTTTCAAAACAATTTTTTTGATTTAATTCGGATTTTATACAAATTATAACTTTAATTCGAATTTTATACAATCTTATTAAGTTTTTTTTACCTTAAAAGTTGCAAAAACCTCATTATTTATTTCTATCTTTACATATAACGTCTCTAATTTTTTTTAAACTCAGGAGGCCTTATTGCGCATCTGTCCCTGGTTGAGGGTATTTGAATGCCTCTTTTCATCTTGATAATGATTGTTGTTTGGTGTTTGATTAGGTTGGAGAATGAACACTTGAATAATGTCGGCAAGTATCGCGCTTTCAAGTCAGTGCCACTACCTTTCAACTATGATGAAGATGAAGTTGAAGACGATTAGTGGGAAAGTATTTTTTAGGAACAATAATATAAGAAAGAGTAACAATTACGTGTAAAAGAAGTCATTTTGGGGAGATTTTGAAATTTCTAACAATTATGTGTATAAGTAGTGATTTTAGGTAGATTTTGAAATTATTACGTGAAAAGTTGTATTATGTGAAATAATATTCTATTAAGTACATTTTACGTCATTCCTCAACAAAAAAAATTGGGAAACAATAATAGGTAAAATCAAGAACCACGTAAGAAAAATAGGGCTACTCTTTCCATAGCCAATTTGTTTGGGTTGGATGCTCCAATATTATGATGGTATCAAAGTAGACTATCCATGTCCCACTACCCTAATTATGGTATCAGAGTAGACTATCCATGGCCCACTACCCTAATTACTCTACATCACCCAATAAAAGATGTCCACTGGTTTAGCTGAAGTAAGGTCACACATGAGGGGGCGTGCTGAGACTATAAGTTTCACATGAAAAAATTATAGTCTTGCACCACAATATGTAAGATCTTGGTGCAACTTCCCCCATAGTCAATTGTTTTGAGTTGAATGCTTCAATACTATAAATATTGAACCATATGTTGTGAAACGAAATGAGCATTTGCATTAATGTGAATGCTTCCATAAATGATATATGATCAAATTTGTGTTCGAATGCTATGGGAACAGGTTAAGATGCATTTGCAATTCTTCTCCTAACCATAGGTAATAATTTAGATCAAGTATTTGAGCATCTTTTTTAACTATACAAAAAACATAAGTGGGAGAATATATAGTGTGAAATCATTCGAACCAAAACTACATGGGAATAGATGTAGATACCTGAAAGTATTGCATGTAACTTTAGTCTACCTTAAGCTTCTTTTAGTTAAATGGAGAAGTGATGGGGCATGAAGGGGACAAACGGACAAACTAATAATAAAATGCTCATCTTTTCCCTTTACTATAAAAAATGAAAGTGATAGGATTCTCAAGTTTTTCTACTCAAACCAACTTATATTAGTTTGAAGCATCATAAAGATGGTGGGATAGAATATTGTTCAATTTTTAATGTAAATATGGTTCCTAAACTGACTAAGAAGGAAAAGACACTAGGTTGGCACCTCTAAGTAATTACCCCACCTATAACAGAGACTAGTTTTATTAAAATAAGGCAATTGAGTGAAAAAACTGTTGCCCAGATTATACTCAAGAGGGGGGGGGGGGGGGGGGTGAATTGAGTTTACACAAACTTTAAGTCAAATTAATATTTTAGAAAAAAAGTAAATTTAAATCACTTAAACAAATTTCAGATTAATAAAACTATAAAGAATAAATCCAACAATATCAAATAAATGTGACCAACTAATTTCAACAACTAGAAATACAGATTTTAACACACTAGGAATCTTAAATTAATTTTCGTATTTAATATTAAGTGATATTCTGAAATTAATTATTTAATTCAAAAATAATTATTTTAACCTTAAAATTAATTTATTCAAATTTCGAAATTAATTTACTTGAAAGATAGTGTGCTGAAAATATTAACTCAAGCAAGCATGTGCAAATAAATAAATAAAAGTGCGGAAAATAAATGACACCGAAATTTAACGTGGTTCGGCCAAATCCCGGCCTACGTCCACGCGCCTAGAGTCCCCGTCTCTTTTGCGCTTCACTAAACCTGATCCACTTCCAGGTAGGATCAAACCACCGCGTACAACTGTTTGCAAGCTAACTACGAGCTTCAAACCCCGTGGCCCACTTGCGGGTAGGAACCAATTACCGGTACAAACAGAAGCTTCAACAAAGCTTCACAACAAATCTGAATTTTTGTAGTACAAGATACAATACTGAAACTCCTTAAAATATAATTTGTAATCTAAGTTTCTGAGACTTCAATAAATGATGTTGAAGTAGGCACTAATCTTTTTCTTCAATGATTGAGCAGATAACAAAATTTATGGCTCTCTTGAATGTGTAGATTGGTAGTAAATTTGAATGCTCTATATATGTTTCAAGTGTTGATCATGTGCTCATTTTTTTTTGTTGTTGCAGTAATGCAGCTCTTCAAGGCTTTTAAATGTGTCTGCCAAAATCTAGCTGTTAGACACATGCTATTTGAGCATTAAATGCTCCAGAATTGGCTGAGATGAGATAGCTGAAAAACAATTGCAAATCTGATATCAAATCTTCATCTTTTATCTCTTCCATAAAAATATAGCTGTTGTAGCATGGAAATAGACATCTGAAAATATATGTCATTTGAAAGTAGCTTGGTAGATAACCCATATATTTTCTACAAAAAGATTGTTAGTCCAAGAGATAAAATACAAATCTGATATGTAAATGGGGAACCATTGTGTAAAGAATATAACTGGTGTGTTAAGGACATTTTTCTGTCAAGAAGATAAGTTGGACAACGTAAGTAACAGATTTTGTTCAGGTGCATGTCTCGAGGAAGCCAAAGATAATACCATAGGAAGTTTGTGATATTATATTCAATAAGGACAAGGCATAACCGAAAGTATGGGCTGATGAACAGTCCAAGGTAATATAAGTCCTGTCCATTCTTGTGGCATATGATCTGACGTCATGTACAAACAAATCACAGGCTTGCAGGATTTTATAATCATATATATAAAGTATGTATATATAATATACTATGTTGTAAAAAAAATTTCTTATAGACGCTCTCAGCCAATGATGGCGCAACCTAAGTTTAATATATGTTGAAAGTTTTTGATCTATACCATACGTTTACTGCAAGCGCGGGACCCATGATTGTGATGAGGTGACAGTAAAAAAAAAAACGACCTACAGTTAAGATAGAAATCTCAGGGCATAATCTCACGCCAGCTATAAAGGCAATCAGCCATGACCATAAGGTCACATCGCCAAAGCTAAGGTCAAGTCTATACAGAAAAATGACGAAGGCTATATATATATATATATAGTTGGTGTAGTACTAGAAGAAGTACAACAATCAAAGCTATGAATCTACAAGGTCAAATCGGCTACAGCTATTTAAAAACATATATAGATTTATTTATATAAAAGCTATTAACAGTTTGTGCCCAAGGTGCACAAAACGACGCACGACAATTAGAAAAAACTGACATCTCAGTTTAAATCAACTCCTAAGGCATAATTGGACAGGTAAGGGACGAGTAAGTTCGCACGACAATTCATAAAAAAAAACGGACTTGACTTGAGAGAGAGTACACGCATGGCTCAATTATCAACTGTACAAGATTAAAAAAATCAGTAAGTGTTAAATGAATTGACAAGTATACAAATGAATTATCAACTGTACAAAGCTGATACACAAAAGAAAACGAATTGACAAGTATTGTAATTTAAAAATATTTTTCAAAATGAAAATTTATTTTTATCAATAAGTTCCGAAAATAACCAAAAAATAAAATATTCATCTTGCACCCAAAAAAAATAGTCACTGAAATATTATAAAATAAGAGATATTCACATACTACTTAAATAAAGTTTGTTTGGAATCATCAAAATTAATGTATTAAATTAAACTACAATGTACATTAATTAGACAAATTTAATCTATTAGAGATAAAATACATTTTCGTTAACAATCTCCCCCTTTTTGATGATGACAAACAATGATTCACATACATTCATAAAATGTATGAATTAAGCACAAATGAATGAAGCACACGCATACTTCTCCCCCTTTTGACATTATAAAAAAGATTGTCTTATAAACGCAGTGTCAAGGCTTAAAAAGAATATCTCCCCCTATAAAAAATAATTCAAGCAGGAGATATAACCATAAATCTCAAGGAACATATAAATAACATGAAATTTTTCAATACGCACACGAGTCATCATAAAATTTTCATAGCATGTATTTGAATGTGTAGATAGACAATAATATCATCAAATAATACATAAGTCACCAAAATGAAAAATAATAAAAGATAAATGATCAACTTTTCAAAATGCATCAATGATAAATAATACCAATTATTGTAGTTACACACTAATCATGCGTTGCACACAATAGTTCCTCGGAACAACTTTTTACGCAAAAATAGGAATCACAACTCAATGTTCTCAAATAATTTGGAATAAAGCACACATGAGTGAGTAGACAGCGGTAAAAGAATATAACATTTTGATCAAGCTTTGCCGATTTCAAGATACGAGCTAAAATTCTCGAAATACTCAACTAAATTGCAAAATCCATAATAATATATCAAAGTTATGATCAAGCATTTTTCGAACAATTAATCAAACAAATTTCAATAAACTTTTATCTCCCCCTAAGGGATACCAATTAAGGCAAATATACATATAACAAATATGGTGCATCTATTTCATGAGATAGAATATTAAAAAAAATTGACTTTATAAATTCATTTTTGAAAAGTCACACAAATGATACAAAACACATAGCATAAAATTGGTATCAATTGTTGGTCATGTGGTTTCTCAATTCAAACATACATAACACAAATGTTACTAATTAAAAAATTTTCATCGTGAATGTTACAAATATTCGAACAATGACATTAATCATGTAGTATGCAATAAAACTAACTCATAGAGATTAATATGACCATATCATCAAAATCAACAAGTGAATGTTACAATATTAACATGTAGCTCATATGACTAATAAATTTTAAAAGGACATTTTCGTTTCAGATTAATATTCAATAAAAGCATGAATTGATCCAATCTTATTATTCACAAAAAAATATATAAAAAATGTATGAATTTTCTTATAAAATAATCATCAAAATCAAATGCGTGATATAACAAAGAATCATAAAAAATAATAAATATACAAATTTACACGTGAATACTAAATACTCAATCAACACGCTCATGTGTTATAACAAATATTCTATGCATGGAAATATATCAATTATGAAATAAATCATTAATAAACATATAATATTAATTTCCAGAAAGGTGCTCCTTACCACCTTACCAATACCAAAGATATATTCAAGCAACTTCTTCCAAGTGTGGCATTTCCAACATTAGGCAATGATACTTGAAATTTGTAATATGATCAAATCATATGCCTTGAAAATCCACATTCCACAACAAAATGAAACCTACACAACTTTGAAAATTTGCTCTTTTGGTACCCAAAATGTGTTAGGTCCATAGGGGTTAGTATACATCTTAGTTCCTTTTGGAATCCATGCAAATTTTCTTTTTCTAAATTTATATGGACATAAATCTGAAAAATGTGTGTGTCTACCACAATAAGTGCATAAATAGTTAGGTAGACTAGATGAGGCATCAAATTTCAATAAATTGGAATAAGTCTTTTTCTCATTTCCATCATCATATCCTATACCATTATTATTAAATCGAATCCTTTGTGTCTCAACAATTTTATGAAAATATTCATTTCATTTTGTAAAAGTATCTAATGATTTCTTTAAATATTCAATCTCCCTTTTTAACTCAATATTTTCAATTTCAAGAGGAGTAGTGACAATAACAGATTTTTCCTTTTTCAAAGATTTAATTTCATTTTTCAAAGATTCATTTTCTAATTTCAACTCATAAAAATCATTTGACATAGAATCATATTTATTTGAAACTAATGAATGAGACTTCTTAAGTTTAATATATCTATTTTTAAGTTCTTCAAAACTTTCACATAATTCATCAAAAACATTTTGTAAAACTTCATAATCATCAACTTCATCATTATCACTATCACTAGAGTTAGGGTTAGAGTGTACCCCATTTTCCATTGCCATGAAACATAGATGAGCAACTTCATTTTCATTCGAATCTTCATCGAAAGAGCTTGTGTCGGAGTCACTCCATGTTGTGGCTTTCAATTCCTTCTTCCCTTTTTTATATTTTGGACAATTATGCTTAATGTGTCCAACTTCATCACAATGATATCATCTTGGTTCAGATTTGGATTGATGATCATCATTGAACTCTTTTGAAAAATGTTTCTTTCTCCTTTCCTTGGCATTCTTTTTAGAATTGAGATATTTTTTGAAATTTTTAGCCAATAGGGAAATATCGTCATCATCATCGTCATCTTCACTTTCTATATTTTTGCTTGAAGATTTGAAAGCAATAATTTTGTTTGCTCTAGGTTTTTCTTCTTCAACAAATTCCTTGAGTTCCATCTCATGAGTGATTAAGGAACCTAATAACTCATCAAGAGAGATAGGTCTTTCTCTAATTGCTTCCTTGATAGCTAACTTTTTGGTCATCCAATTCGTCGGTAATGACCTGAGAATTTTGCTCACCATCTCATTGTTAGTATAGGTTTTTCCTAGAGATTTAAGGCCATTAATAATATTAGTGAACCTAGTGAACATATCAGAAATAGATTCATCAGATACCATCTTAAATAACTCATAACTATGAACAAGCATACTAATTTTATCTTCTTTAATTTGACTAGTTCCTTCATATGTGACTTCTAGTCTGTCCCAAATTTCTTTAGCAGATTAACATCAACAAATTCTGTTATTCTCATTTACATCAAGTGCACAATGCAAAATATTCATAGCTTTAGCATTTATTTGAATTTTTCTAATATCAACTTCATTCCATTCATTTTCTTCTTTGGGAACATTTTCATTATTAACAACTTTCATGGGGATATTATGACCATTTATAATAACTCTCCAAACAGCATAATCATTTGATTGAACAAAATTTTTCATTCTATTTTTCCAATAGCTATAATTATTTCCTGAAAATAAAGGAGGCCTATTTATTGATTGACCCTCACCAAGAGATGAAACATTAAAGTTTGCCATTGATCTTTAACTCTAAGATTGTTAAATCTAAAAATAAGAAGAGCACTCGCTCTGATACCAATTGTTGCCCAGATTATACTCAAGAGGGGGGGGTGAATTGAGTTTACACAAACTTTAAGTCAAATTAATATTTTAGAAAAAAAGTAAATTTAAATCACTTAAACAAATTTCAGATTAATAAAACTATAAAGAATAAATCCAACAATATCAAATAAATGTGACCAACTAATTTGAACAACTAGAAATACATATTTTAACACACTAGGAATCTTAAATTAATTTTTGTATTTAATATTAAGTGATATTCTGAAATTAATTATTTAATTCAAAAATAATTATTTTAACCTTAAAATTAATTTAGTCAAATTTAGGAATTAATTTACTTGATAGATAGTGTGCTGAAAATATTAACTCAAGCAAGCATGTGCAAATAAATAAATAAAAGTGCGGAAAATAAATGACACCGAAATTTAACGTGGTTCGGCCAAATCCCGGCCTACGTCCACGCGCCTAGAGCCCCCGTCTCCTTTGCGCTTCATTAAACCTGATCCATTTCCGGGTAGGATCAAACCACCGCGTACAACTGTTTGCAAGCTAACTACGAGCTTCAAACCCCGTGACCCACTTGTGGGTAGGAACCAATTACCGGTACAAATAGAAGCTTCAACAAAGCTTCACAACAAATCTGAATTTTTGTAGTACAAGATACAATACTGAAACTCCTTAAAATATAATTTGTAATCTGAGTTTCTGAGACTTCAATAAATGATGTTGAAGTAGGCACTAATCTTTTTCTTCAATGATTGAGCAGATAACAAAATTTATGGCTCTCTTGAATGTGTAGATTGGTAGTAAATTTGAATGCTCTCTATATGTTTCAAGTGTTGATCATGTGCTCATTTTTTTTGTTGCAGTAATGCAGCTCTTCAAGGCTTTTAAATGTGTCTGCCAAAATCTAGCTGTTAGACAAATGCTATTTGAGCATTAAATGCTCCAGAATTGGCTGAGATGAGATAGCTGAAAAACAATTGCAAATCTGATATCAAATCTTCATCTTTTATCTCTTCCATAAAAATATAGTTGTTGTAGCATGTAAATAGACATCTGAAAATATATGTCATTTGAAAGTAGCTTGGTAGATAACCCATATATTTTCTGCAAAAAGATTTTTAGTCCAAGAGATAAAATACAAATCTGATATGTAAATGGGGAACCATTGTGTAAAGAATATAACTGGTGTGTTAAGGACATTTTTCTGTCAAGAAGATAAGTTGGACAACGTAAGTAACAGATTTTGTTCAGGTGCATGTCCTTATATTCAATAAGGACAAGGCATAGCCGAAAGTATGGGCTGATGAACAGTCCAAGGTAATATAAGTCCTGTCAATTCTTGTGGCATATGATTTGACGTCATGTACAAACAAATCACAGGCTTGCAGGATTTTATAATCATATATATAAAGTATGTATATATAATATACTATGTTGTAAAAAAAATTTCTTATAGACGCTCTCAGCCAATGATGGCGCAACCTAAGTTTAATATATGTTGAAAGTTTTTGATCTATACTATACGTTTATTGCAAGCGCGGGACCCATGATTGTGATGAGGTGACAGTAAAAAAAAAACGACCTACAGTTAAGATAGAAATATCAGGGCATAATCTCACGCTAGCTATAAAGGCAATCAGCCATGACCATAAGGTCACATCGCCAAAGCTAAGGTCAAGTCTATACAGAAAAAAGAACGAAGGCTATATATATATATATATATATATATATATATATATTTATATATATATATATATATATATATATATATATATATATATATATATATATATATATATATATATATATATAGTTGGTGTTGTACTAGCAGAAGTACAACAATCAAAGCTATGAATCTACAAGGTCAAATCGACTACAGTTATTTAAAAACATACATAGATTTATTTATATAAAAGCTTTTAACAGTTTGTGCCCAAGGTGCACAAAACAACGCACGAGAATTAAAAAAAAACTGACATCTCAGTTTAAATCAACTCCTAAGGCATAATCAGACAGGTAAGGGACGAGTAAGTTCTCACGGCAATTCATAAAAAAAAAACTGACTTGACTTGTGAGAGAGTACACGCATGGCTCAATTATCAACTGTACAAGATTAAAAAAATTAGTAAGTGTTAAATGAATTGACAAGTATACAAATGAATTATCAACTGTACAAAGCTGATACACAAAAGAAAACGAATTGACAAGTATTGTAATTTAAAAATATTTTTCAAAATGAAAAATTATTTTTATCAATAAGTTCGGAAAATGACCAGAAAATAAAATATTCATCTTGCACCCAAAAAAAATAGTCACAGAAATATTATAAAATAAGAGATATTCACATACTACTTAAATAAAGTTTGTTTGGAATCATCAAAATTAATGTATTAAATTAAACTACAATGTACATTAATTAGACAAATTTAATCTATTAGAGATAAAATACATTTTCGTTGACAAAAACTATTACCAGAAGGAACTGTAAAATTAGGCTAACTGTAAAATTAGGCTAACTGTTTCCTAGTAATGACAACAATAGCCCACCCAAGTGGGGTTGTCCCCAGTTTTAGGTTTGAAAACTTTAGGTCTTCCTTGTCAATTATATCGGTTGGATAATTTCAATCAATGTATATGTGGTGGGTGGATGCTATCCATGTCATTTAAGAAGGATTAATAGACATTTATTTGCCCAACTTTTAATTTCCATTTCGGAAGCTAAGAATGTTGAAACACGACTTGGGATTTACATTTAAATACGAAAAAATTTCATCTCTATATATCTTTGATCAATTATGCATTGAAAAGGAAATAATAACTAGGTTTGTCCCACCAATTGATAACCCATCCTGGGTAAGTCTCTTTTAAGGAATTTGGGCACAAAACAAAGAACCATGTGTGTTTGTGCTCAGCATTTTGATAATAAAATGCTTTAGTCCAAGCCTGGACATAATCCCAATAATTATAGGATCCAGTGTGCGAACTAAATTTTCGCGCCTTCAAAGGATGAATTCTCCATTCTCGGGGACCAATGAACTGTTTTAAAATAGCCTTGCTATAAGCAATAGGAGACTTAAAATTATTCTGGTGTTTGTTAGTATGATTAAACACTACAGATTCAGTCTCAGTGAGAATCGCCTCATATACCGTCCGGTATTTGCCTTCTTGCACATCGTAGTTATGTGTATCAAGGTAAAGGGACATAATTTCCCATGGAGAAGACATATGCTTTTCATCTTCGTCATTGAGAATGAGTATTAATGCTGAAGTGCTCTGATTAGGAATGAAATCATATTTAATGGTTTCCAATACTTCTTTAGCAGATTTCTTTTTGCTAAAAGGGTTAGGGGGGAACTTAATTTTCCCCTATTCTGTGCACTCTGGCGAAGAAATTCCAAATAATCCTGTATCGGAGGATATTGGTCATCATCGACCACCATCTTCTCTTTTCCAGGCCTTTGGTGGGATTGCCCATGGCCTCGTCCACGCCCTCTAGAGGGGACACTCATTGATTCTGCAAAACTCCCTAGTTAGAAAATCAGGTTGAGAGTTGTTTTCACCTTTGATATGCTCAATATCAAAATCAAATGAGGATAAATTTGCTTGCCACCTGGAAAAAATCTATTTTGAAACAATATTTTCAACATCTTTTTGCAAAACCTGTTTAACAGCACTACAATCAATTCTTAGTAAAAATTTCTGATTTAATAAATCATCTTGAAATTTTGTTATGCATTTTACGACCGAAAGAATTTCTTTTTTAATGGTTGAGTAATTTTTCTGAACATCTTTCCAGGTGCCAGAAGTAAAACGAACAAGTTCTTCCTTCTTAGTTGAAGAATTAAGTTGTTTTAAAATACCACCATAGCCAAAATTCGAGGCATCAGTTTCAACAATTTTAGAAAATGAGGGATTAGCCAAAGCTAGGCAAGGCAATTGCTTGACTTTCAGTTTAATTTTCTGAACAGCTTTGGTGTGCTCTATAGTCCAAGGAGCAGGGTTCTTTTTCAACCTAGTATAAAGGATTGCACTATCTTGTGCAAGATTCTTATAATAATCACCAATGTAATTGAGACTACCAAGAAATCTTTGGAGTTGAGTTTTTTCTTTTAACTCAGCAGGGAATTTGGAAGCAAATTCGATACTTCGATCAATAGGGAGTAATTTCCCTTCTCCTATGTTATGACCTAAAAATCGAATATTACTTTGAAAAATTCTCATTTTAGGGGCGGAGACAACTAAACCATTAGTTTTAATAACGTCTTTAAAAATTCTTAAATGTTTAAAGTGTTGATCAATCGATTGAGAAAAGATGAGGATATCATCAATATAGACAATTGAAAAATCAGAATAAGGATTAAAAATATCGTTCATGATATTTTGAAATTCAGAGGGGGCATTTTTAAGCCCAAAAGGCAAAACATTCCATTGATAATGGCCAAAAGGAACCACAAAAGCAGTCTTATACCGATCTTGTGGAGCAATTTGGATCTGCCAATATCCAGATTTTAAATCAAATTTGGAAAAGATAGTGGCAGAGTTAAGTCGGTCAAGTAAATCCTTTTTATTAGGAATTGGATATCTTATCCATTGCAAAACATTATTAAGGGTCTTGTAATTAATTACAAGCCTAGGAGCACCTCGTTCCTTTTTAGTAGCCTTGTTAACATAAAAAGCTATACAACTCCAAGGAGAATAACTTTTAGTTATAAGCTTTTTATCTAAAAGACTGAATTTCCTTCTTATAAAGGTCAAGGAATTCAGTCTTCATTTGACTGGGTCTCGCCTTGGTAGGAATGGATTTTTCATTAAAATTAGTTTCATACGGAAGAGAAACAATATGTTTCTTTCTATCCCAAAAAGCATTAGGGATATCACTACAAACTTCAGTCATTAATTGGTTTTTAACACCATTAATCTTTTGCAGTACATTAGGTAACTCTAGCTTCTGCTTGATAGTTAAAAAAGAGATTTCTTTTTGAAGAAAATTCAAATGGTTTTCTTTGAAAATAATATTATTTGTCAAAGAGTTGATTTTATTAATCTCAGGTTGGGTAATAAATTCAAAAACAATATTTTGGTTTTGAACAGTGGCATATATTCCACTGGAATCAATTTTATCTATAGGCATAAGCAAAGATAAAAAGGGAGTACCTAAAATTATCTGCTGAGATAAATCGCTAATAAGCAAGAAGGTAATATCTAAACAAATTCCATTATTACAAATGGAGACATTAGTTAATTTATACTTAATGCCCATGCTATCACCACTAGCATTAAACAAGGATTGAGTAGTCTTCTCAAAGTATTCAGTAGGGACAATTCCTTCTTGAATACAATTCATATCAGCACCGCTGTCAACAAGAGCAATGATAGTACACAAAGTAAATTCTTTGTTAATAACAAGGTTGACAGTTGTGTACCACTTCTGGCTGGGTACACGGTTCATAACACCCAAATAATCCACTGAATCTTCAGTTTTAGGAATTTCCGAATTTGAATGTTTTGAAGTATTCTTGAGATTATTAATCTCAATTTGCATGTTATTATGCTGATTCTTAAGAAGTCTTAACTCAATTTTAAGATTATTGACTTCATGTCTTAGGTCTTTAATGTTAGCGGGTTTATTAGATTCTTCACCTTTTTCAAGACGGTTAAGTGCCTCCGAAAGGCTGTACTGTTGGTTTTGAGGAAGGGTATCTGAAGAATTAGGAAGGCTTTTCTGAATATAGCAAGACTTAATTAGTTTCAATTTAACGTCCGGGTCAGTTACTTGAATGATGACATCAATCATAGATTGTTGCTGACTAGTGAGAACATTAAGACTTAAACCATTCATCTGAAGAACTGATTGGAGATGATTACATCTCTCAGTTAAAGGCTTGCACTGACAATCTCCTTTCTCGGAGATATCTGAGTCACTAGAGCTTTATATATAATAAAGCTCGTCATCATTCTCAGATGAGTCCTCTAAATCTTCAGAGGAGTCAGAATTAAGTAAGAGTTTACTTAATTGGGTCTTCAAATGGTCATCAATTTGAAGATTATTAATTTTAGTTTCCATTTTGCATTTATTAGCAAAGTGGCCATATTTACCACATTTGAAACATTTAGGGTTAGTTTTGTTAGTTTTCTTATTTCTAACAAATTTCTTTTTAGAATTATCCCCCTGATTAATAACATTTTTATAATGTTTCTTTTTACGTTTATAAGGCTTTTTAGAAACTTTATTGTTTCTTTTGATTAGAAGTCTCAGTAGTATTGTAAGCAAATTGATCATAAAATTCTCCTAATTCTTTCTTTCCAGAAAGATTCTGTTTCTTAAGCTGCCTCTGAAGCTTAAGGTCATTACAGAGAGAAAGCCCCTCTTGAATGACAACACTGATAAGTTGGCCATAAGTATATTGGTCGTAAGGGATAGAGATGCTGTCATTAGCTTCTCTGAATTTCTTACGAACCTTCTCAACAAAGAAGGTAGGAAGGTAATCAATAAATTTGGCTTTCCAATGGTCATGATTTCCGTCAAGTCTCTGAGTGACCCTAGCAAGGAAGACATCCTTGTACCATCTGAATTGGATGAGGGTAGGGCATCTAAGGTTTTGTAATAATTCCCTATTACGTTCTCCAGTATAATCTCTATTGCCAACAAAATGAAGTATAATTGTAAGCATTAAGGTGTAAACAGCATCCTGTGCACCTATGTCTTGCATATGTTCATCTTTTATAATTTTGACAGCATTAATGACGTCATTTCTTTGACTGTCAGTAAGAATGTTCGACCACCAATTCCTAAGAGTACCAGTAAACCCTGATATGATCATCTGAGAAATGCTTTGATCAGAAGCCTGATTTTGTTTACAAATGGTGGAATACATGGTCATTTGATGAATCATTTCAAAGATTTGATGTTCAGATTTACCATCTATATTCCATTCATAAATGGTTTTACCCTGGAAGTTAGACTGTGGGTTCATTACAGTACATTCTTCAAAAAGGAGATCCTGAGGGGTTGTTTTGTGATAGTAATTTCTCACAGGTCCAACATAGCCAATGTTATTACTATAACTAATCTTATTGACATAATCTTCAGAATTTTTGAAAGAATCTTCAAAGTCACGAGCTTCTTTCAAAGGAATGTCAAATTCTGAATCAGAATCAACATGGGATAAAGTATTGATTTTTAACCCTTTGAGATTGTTCTCAATCGCTTTAAGTTGGGATATAAAATCAGTTTTATTTCCCATTTTAAAACCTTTAACCTCAATAGGAGGTTGAACTAATGGTTGGTCAAGACTTTTCTTAAAGTCTTCAGGTTTCTTAGCCCTAAGATTAACCTAGAGCTCAATCCTATTGAGTTGGTTTCCTATCATATTAGGGATAAGGTTGGTGTAATTACCTTGTTTGTAAAGAGGATTTAATTCTTTGTTATGTGTAAGAAGTCTGTCCCCAGTCTCCATATTAAGGAAGGCATTGGCTTCTAACTTAGGAGCACTGCTACTCTGGCTGGTGCTTTCAACATCTAGGGAAAGAGGTTCAGTAGGAGGATGAACTGCAGATATAATCTGTCCGTTCGATGTTTTCCAGGTTTTTAAATGTTTATCTTCTATTTTAAGAATCTGTTTATCCTCAAGAGCAAAAAGATGCTTATCTTTAGAAAACATTTGAAACCAGACAACAAAAGAAGTAACCTGCTGGTTATCTTCTACCCATTTATAAAATTCATTTTTATAATTATCTAACTCAGTTTTGCTGTATTTGGCAAAGTACCAATTACGAAATTTAGCATAACCAGGTAGATAAAATTCAGCATTAATTTCTTTCCTATTAACTGTAAAAATCATAAAAAAAAGGAAAGAGAGTTAAAGTCTAACGTTCATTTCAGACGGTGTAGGAGATTCTCTACGCTGAGAAGTATCTTTCTTCTCATAAATACCATAAGGTATTTGTTCATTGGTAAAAATACCATGAAGATGCATATCATCGTGATATGGATGGCTTCTAGGATCTTCACAAACAAAGTGTCGTGAAGTAGATGGAGGATAGGTAACAAAAGGTTTAGAAGACTGGCTTCTAGAGGATTGACACCTATAAAATTTTCTAAAGTTTAGAAAAACATCACCATCTTTATCCTCAACTATATCCCCAATATCTTCATTTTGTCGTGGTTGGGGAGGAACAACATTTTTTATAGCCCAAGTCTCTGGGAAATCAATTTCGTCCCAACTTATAGTTCTAGGTGTGTGCACATTAGAATCTATAAGGTGTGTGTTAATTAACACAGTTTTACCAAAATGACTAAATTGTTTAATATTGGGAGCCATAGTATTCATTACCTTATAATAAATCCTATAGATAATCCCAATAGTTTCCGATCCAGGAAGAAAATTATAAACTTTAGTTTGAACCCTAAGACTCAAAGCTTTACAAAGGTGCATATCAGACAAAGACAAAGTTATATTTGGAAACACGTCAAAATAATCAGGTCCATTATAAAGACTAGTTTCAATTGCTCCCATCAAAGATTGTCTAAAATTAGTACACCTACCATCACGTAGAGTAGCTTGCAGACATGCGTTCTTACCAGAAAGGGTCAAGGGTTTAAAAGCATTTTGAATTAAACCAACATGAATAAAATGATAATTTTTATCTTTTATATAATCTTTAAGATCATCCCATTTGAAGAGGTCGATAGACTTATCTTGCTCGTTTAGACTAATGGTTTGTTCCATAATTTTTATAGCGTACTTGCTACGAAAGTTATACCAGTTAGTATTATAAATGGTTTTAGGATGGACTTTAGGAATAGTCTACCTGTTCAAATCCTTTTGAACATCAAATTCAATTAAAGAAGAGTTCTTCACGAACTCTTGTGAGTTGTGTGTATCAATGGTGTTTAAATCCATAATACAAATGTTAATGTTTAGGATAGTAATAGTCTTATGATCTGAAATAGGAAAATATTATACAAATAAAAAATCTAGATTTAAAGGAATATAATAAGCCGAATTAGAAATCACTTCTAACACCCAGTGGTCAACGATTTACTGCGGGAATAAGCCTCAACGCCTAACACGGCAACACGATAACCCATTTACGCGACAAATACCAGTCCATATCAAAACCAGATTTCTATTTCTCCTTATTATTATCATTTAAATTAGGTTTTTAATGTGAATAGTAAATTACTATTCACACCGGTGACTAGTATTTTACTGCTCATGTGGATAGTAACTTACTGTTACGACATAAATTTCAGACCATAATCATCACTAACCTAAATATTAACAAACTGTTTTAGCCAATTATGGCTCTAATACCATAAACAAGATGATCAATATAAGCGGAAATATAATCATAAACAAGAGGATCAATATTTAAACAAGAGGATCAAATTAAGCGGAAATATAACTGGAATATATTACAGACGTTTATTATAAACTGAAATTGAAACAAACTTAAAACTTACAAACGGAATAAGAGTCCACCGGAGTAAGGCCGAAAAGTCCACAAGCTTATTACAATATTTAGAGAGAGAAAGAGAGAGTGAAGAAAGAGGTGTCTGAAAGATGAATCAGAGTCCTCTATTTATATTACATAAAAAGGAATAAATAATTCCTGAGAAAACGACCCTTGGGTCCCTCCATTATTCAAGGCTGACAAATTCTTTTATCGTGAAGCGTCGGCTGGTGTGTAATGGGTCCCGCCATTCATCACGTGTTGTTGGCTGATGGGCCAGTGGGTCCTATCACTATCGACGAGTCTGCCAAACTTTGTCTTCAAGCGTCGGCGAGCATCTTTGTGGGGCCAGGGGGCCATTTATCTCAAATCATCTAGGCCATCCTCTGGGTCGGGATTAGGAAAGGTACCATCCAATCTCCGAGTTGGAAAGGAATAACTCAGTGAGTTGAAGAATGCCTCCATCGTTGGCTCAGTAGGTAAGTTGGTTGTGACACCCCGCCTAATTAAATACCGGGCGATCACTCCTTTATTAAATTAAAATCAAGGTGAACAGTTGGTTCATTCTTAGCATCACTGTCGTAAAAATACTTTTCCAATTTAAACACCCTAAATAATTAAGCTAAGTGTCAAAACCATTTAAAACCTTATTCTCATTTTATTAAATCCGATTATAAAACCTTAAACCATTAACATCTAAAGAGTCAAACATTAAGAATAAAAATAGAATTGAACATACACGAATTTAATCATCAATAATAAATCCCAACATTTACAACACTAAAGGAAAACATCCTGACAGTAATAAATCCCGAAATAAAGGTACTGAAAGTAAAAATTTCAATCTCTGACAATACCAACTAAATAATAGAAAGAGGGAAACACATGCCCCTGCTAGATAAAACTGAACTAGGAGTAGAATCAAATGGATGAAGTCATCTAAACAACATGCCTGCAACTCCCACCTAAGCTGCGGCACGTTCCTTCCAAAGGATCCTAAGTAAGACGCCCCTGTGGTCGGGCACCTGTAATACATACATATATATACAAGAGAGAAAAGGAAATAGAAACGGGTCAGAGCCCGATAGTGTATATGATTTAAAAATTCGTTTAGCAAGTATTTAAATTGATACAGGCCAAATCAACAACATATTAGTGCGACACTCTCTTGAGAAATTCTCACCTCTCTTCTAATGTGCACACCTATCGCACTAACCTTCCTAATGGTCTATCCCGTCATATACAACACTATCTTTCCCTAATGATTGAACTTATCTTAGGTTATTCGCAGGATTTACAACTGAACTACACAAGTATTTAAAACGTAAGATTTCAATTTGTAACCAAGGTTCTCCTTTTAACTTTATTAATCAATAAAGTTTTCCAGTGTCATATTATACTTTCTCAAAACAATTATTTATAATTTGAGTCATCAACCATGTCCTACATATCAAATCACATTAGGCAGTTCCAGATTTCAGAATTTCATATATATATATATTAACTACTCGTATAATATATATATATCATAACAGCACCCCACTAATTTGAGTCATCAACCACGTCCTACATATCAAATCACAATAAGCAGTTCCAGATTTCAGAATTCCATATATATATTAACTACTTGTATAATATATATATCATAACAGCACCCCACATAAAAACTATGGTGCGGGCATACTCTACTATCCAATCCCCGTGTCAATCGTACTAAAGGGAATACACGTTCGGAATCACTCTCGAACTGTATAAATACACACACAAACAATATTGAGGCGAAGCATAGTTTCCAAGTCCAAGAGGTCAGTACATACCCTCACGTCTCTTAGGACCGTGACTACCGATTCGATAGCCTGTACCTAGGATTCCTATCTTCTAGGGTACGAGTCAATATCCCCCATAAGGCACACGAGATAAGATCGTCCCAGCGCGGTAACCTCAGGGATAGCAAGTAGCGCGGGCATGATTTTCACACAATCATATAAATATACCACTTTTATTATATCAATTTAGGTTTATCCCATAACCCACATTCACAACATTTATCCTTATTTTCACATTATTATTTATCAAGTATAATGGTTCGTTTCTAACTTTAATTCGAAGGGTTTTTCCAACTTACTACGTAACCCTCATGGACTCTATTCTTCCAAATGTATAATTCAGTAGATATCCATTTATGTTCCAACGTAACTCTCTCTTACGTGTCTCTACCCTTTAATATATACCTACATTATCCCTCATGGACTCTATGGATATGATGAATAGAGTCTTTAGGAAGTATTTGGATCAATGTGTTTTTGTTTTCATTGATGACATTCTCATTGATTCTAAGAGTATTGAAGAACACGAGAAACATTTAGAGACAATATTACAAATCCTTAGGAAAGAGAAATTATATGCAAAATTAAAGAAGTGTGAGTTTTGGATGCCTAGTGTTTCTTTTCTAGGACATGTCATATCCAAAGAGGGAGTGGTAGTTGACCTTCAAAAGATTGAGGCTATACTAGATTGGCCAAGACCAACTAATGTGAGTGAGATTCACAGTTTCCTTGGATTAGTAGGTTATTATCTAATATTTGTTGAAGTATTTTCTAGTATTACCAAACCTCTATCTAGGTTAACAAAGAAGAAGGTGAAATATGAATGGTTTGAGGAAGCCGAGAAAAGTTGTTAAGAACTTAAGAATCGATTAGTGACTGCCGCAATTTTGACTATTCCTTCAGGTACGAAAGGATTGGTGATTTATAGTGATGCTTCTAAAAATGGTTTAGGATGTGTGTTAATGCAAA
This sequence comes from Sambucus nigra, assembly GCA_949130495.1. Lineage (NCBI taxonomy): Eukaryota > Viridiplantae > Streptophyta > Magnoliopsida > Dipsacales > Adoxaceae > Sambucus > Sambucus nigra. Next base: position 653,771,195 of record OX422215.1, on the reverse strand, counting down.
GTGGAAAAGTAGTTGCTTATGCCTAAAGACATTTAAAACCATATGAGTAGAATTATCAAACCCATAACCTAGAATTAGCAGCTGTAATTTTTTCTCATAAGATTTGGAGACACTATTTATATGGTGAGACTTATGAGATTTATACTGATCATAAGAGTTTGCAATATATATTTACTCAGAAAGAATTGAACATGAGACAAAGGAGGTGGTTAGAATTGATGAAGGATTATGATTTAAATATTCATTATCACCTAGGGAAAGCTAATGTAGTAGCTGACGCTTTAAGTAGGAAATCTACACCAAATTTAGCATGTCTTATTACAAACCAGGAGGCTCTATTGAAGGATTTAAGAAATATGGAAATAGATGTTCGTATTTATAATAAAGGTGGAATAATTGAAAACTTATAAGTACAACCCATATTGATGAAAAGGATCAGAATTGCATATGTAAATGACCCACAACTGAAGAAGATTAGAGAAGAGGTTATTAAGGGAAAGAGAATGGAATTTGCGATATGGGATGATATATTGATGTTTAGAAATAGAGTGTGTGTTCCACGTGATGCCCAACTAAAGAGGCAAATTTTGGAGGAAAGTTATTACTCGAGATTCACGTTTCATCCCGAAAATACCAAGATGTATAGAGATCTTCAAGATGTGTTTTGGTGGAATAACATGAAAAGGGAGATATCGGAATTTGTATATCAATGTTTGGTCTTTAAACAAGTAAAAGTTGAACATAAAAAACCATCAGGATTACTACATGTAACACCCCATGATTTTTGAGACTGAGAAATTAAATTTTGGGAAAATAAAATTTAATTAAATTGGAGAATTCTAAAATTGGGAATTTAAGTCCAAAAATAAAGGGCATTTCAAAGTATTCCGGATGATGATTTTGAGTGTGCCATCGATCCCGGAAGGGTCGAGATAGTCAAAATGACTGTCATTAGCTTTTATTTCGGCTCCGGAATGTTTTTAAGTATGTTTGACTCGAATTGGAGTAAACGAGTCATTTAAATTGTGTATTAACATTTAAAATGGGGATTATTGTTTTAAGGGAATTTAAGGCTTACGGATGAAGTCATTTCTCATTTGAGAGAAAGAGAGAAAAAGCCCTAGAGGGAGAAAGAAGAGAGAAGAAGAAAAGAAGAGAGAGAGGAAGAAAAGCTTGGAGATTTTCGGCCCAACCTCGACATCGAGGACGATCCAACCTCTACAAATTTGAGGCAAGTGTTTAATCTTGCTAAATAGCTATTTGTGTATTTCATTTCATAATTTGTGGGATTAAGAAATGGATTTTGGGTATAAATATCAAAACCTAGATTTTTGGGTTTAAATCTTGAAATCAATGTTTATGTATGGTTTGATGACATATAAATGGTTGGGATGAGATGTAGGATGGATTTTCTTGATACAAATATTACTGGGTTAAATATTTGGGGGCTTGAGGATGATATGTGAGTGTTTGAGGGTTGTGGGTTTGCTGAAATTGGAAATTCGGCCAAGGCAACTGGTATGGCCGGTCGACCGCGGTTTGGGGACCGGTCGACAGCGCCTTAAGGGAAAAGCCTACTGCATTTCTTCATAGGCAAAATTTGGACCCACGGTCGACCGGTCCCCTATTTTTAGCCCAAGACTTGGACTTCTTTCTTCCCCTTTTTCTTTTGGAGTTTATTTTTAGGGGCTTCCTTAATGGTTGTTTCATGGGGTTTATCTAGGAGGACTTCTAGCCCTTTTTGGATGGGTTTATTGGTTTGGGGCTTTCTCTTATGAAGTAAGAGATATCTTTTGGTGACTTATAGGGGGTCTCTCACTTAGGATATGATAGTGGGGACTTCTTGGAATAATTGGATAAGAAATATCCATGTATGTTGTGAAATTTCTAGGCCGACATTTATGTCAAATCCTTATAAGGATAAGATATTGTTAAGATACAATCTGGGGCCAAATGGAAGAGAGTGGTCGCATACTCTTAAAAAGTGAGGGGTCTCATATCCTTAGAAATGTTTAGATTAAGGAACAATTGATAACTCCATAAGAGTAAGGGTTCTTGAGATTTATTTGAACCATAGGTGAAATTGGGAACGTTTGGGATTGTACTATCGACTAGAATAAGCGGTAGCATAAATTCTAGTTAGGATAGTTTACACGTAATTGTGGGGATATGACCATTGAGATTTCAATACTTGAAACGAGGTTGGAATAATTTGAGGTTTTAGACTATTAAGTCATGTATGTGCCTATGGTTAAATAGTACTAAAGGAAATTATGTACTTTTGAATATGGAGGAAATGTGTAGTGATGTATTCCTACACAAAATTTTGGGTAATAACCCTAAGGTTGAATATATATGTATATACAAATACATATGATTTTGGGAGACTATTCATCATAGGAAAAATGATTGAATATGTTTCAAGTGAGGGATTGTATTCACATATCAAGGTAAATGATATGATTTTGTGGTAACGGCTTGTATATTAAGGATTTATGTATACTTATAGCCGGGTTAGTATATCTTATACATATGAACGAGAACTAGTTTATATATATAGATATATGGATATGGGAATATGTGTATATATATATATATATATATATATATATATATATCTGTATGCATATAAATATATGGATATATTTATGTTGTGGACATACATGGTATGGACATTTAAACCGTATATGATGGTTTAATGTTTAATTATATGATTGGATCATATGGATGTATATATATTGTGCATGTGAATGATATATATACTTATTTGGTTAAGCATACCCATCTTATGCTATCATTGGGAAGTTGCGCGCGTAGAGGATGAGCATCCTGGCTAGAAAAGCAGGGTGTGGATATTCCCCAGGTCATAGTCGTCCCGTGTGTTATTATGTGATGTACATTTTTTATATTTTTGGGATGAGACGTGGTGGGTATGTTTCGTCTCATTGCCGGTTTGGAGCTATGACCACTTCCCAGGACGCCGTGTGCGTGAGTTTACCACGAGATGGGTGTCTTTTAGTCCCACCATGGTGGCCCCAGTATTGCTACGTGAGCCGGGCACTGGGAAGATGATAGCAATGATGCAGTTTATCGGCGCTATATATAGCCGGGTGTTTATTTGTGCATGGCCTTTGTACATCATATATGGTATGTATACATGGTCATGGGATTAGATGATGGTGTGTATATATATATATATATGGTTAGAATGAAATGCCTATATATATATATATATATATATATATATATATATATATATATATATATATATATATATATATATATATATATATATATATATATATATATATATATATATATATATATTATATATCCTATAGATGAAAGGATATAGAATCTTTGTGGAGTACATCTTGGATGATTATGGTGTACTAGATGGATGGGGGTTGATGTATCGCATTTAAGGAATATTTCGGTTACATCATCCCAAGGATATTATTGGTGATGTTAGTTGTAGTAGTAGTATTGTATTGTATACATGGCATTATGGATCTCTAGGATCGACATTGTCCAGGAGTAGTGTAACGGGGTGGTTCCTTGTTTGGATTTCGCTTTGCGAGACACCCCACGCATGAAACGCAGTGCAGTGTTGATATTGGAGAAACGTTCTGCCAATTATGGTATGTACGGCATTATGGATCTCTATGATCGACATTGTCAAAGAGTAGTGTAACGGGGCGGTTCCTTGTTTGAATTTCGCTTTGCGAGACACCCCACGCACGAAATGTAGTACATTGTTGAGAGTAGAGAGAAGTTCTGTCGATATTTATGTGTGGCATAATGGATCTCCAGGATCGACGTTGACATGGAGTAGTGTAACGGGGTGGTTCCTTGTTTGGATTTCGCTTTGCGAGACACCCCACGTACGAAACGCAACGCAGCGTTGAAATAGGAGGGAAGTTGTGTCAATTATAATAATTTTGTATGCATATTAATTAGAAATTAAATTCATATGTTTCAACCCAAATGCATATTGGGTAACTTATTAAATTTATAAATGGTTAAAGTATAAACTGGAATCCACTAAGCCTAATAAGGCACATATGATTGAAAATAAATACTTATCTGTGGTTAAAAAAGGGGTGGATTCTTGGCGTATGATAGGAAGGTAGATCTCGTGGGTGTAGCCTAGGCCTATGACAAGTTAGGTTGTCCTTATAATTGGGGTAATTTAACTAATAAAATCGAGGACGCGAATAGGTGCGCGCCTTTAGATGAGAGGTGAGTTGGGGTTCCACGAGAGTGTGATTCCACTTTTAACTATGTAATAAGTGCACCGATATTTATTATGCACGGTTAACACACTTGCTAAATATTTTCACAACTCGGGCTCTGACCCGTTTATTTTTTCTTTCCTGCTTGTATATATATATATATATATATTACTACAGGTATCCTACCGCACGGATGTCGGATGACCTTCTATCCAGAGTCTTGGGAGCCGTGACAGGTGCGGACTGTTGCGGGATATATCTGGTAGTCGCCTCCTACTTTAAAAAAAAAATCTAGGTAGGGTTCATGTTGTATATCGGGTTTGTACCCAAGGGATATTTATATACATGTTTATATTTATTCCATTTCAGTCATTGTATTTGCTGTGACCCGACAGCTTATTCGGGTTTACTTCCTTGTAGTATACTCAGTTGTAGTTAATTATTTCATTTTATTCTAGCATTTCATTTGTCATTGTTCTTTCCTGCATCTTTCTTTCCTTTATTCATAGTGTTGGGTTGCGTTATGTTGCATGTTTTAAATTATTTTAACATCTCGCTTATATGATATCGGGTAGTTAGTCCTATATTATGTAGTACCGACTGTTGGTGTTGAGACTGGACCATCTGAAACTCCTGATTTAATGTAGTATAGGGCTGGCCACCCGTGATTATTTTAAGCCGGGTGTTACACTACAGCCCCTACCTATCTCGGAATGGAAATGGGAACATATCACTATAGATTTTGTGACATGTTTACCAAGGAGTTCAAATGGTAATGATTCTATTTGGGTAATTATTGATAGGCTAACTAAATCTGCTCATTTTTTCGCCATTAAGATTATCCATTCTTTAGAAAAGTTAGATAAGTTGTATGTGCAGGAAATTATTAGGCTTCATGAAACCCCAATTTCAATTGTTTCTGATCGTGACCCTAGATTTGTGTCTCGCTTATGGAAAAGCCTACAATAAGCCATGGGAACAAAATTGAATTTTAGCACCGCTTTTCATCCTCAAACGGATGGACAATCAGAGAGAACTATTCAAACCTTAGAGGATAGGCTTAGGGCATGTGCACTTGATTTAAAAGGGAATTCGGATGAGCATTTACCGTTAAAGGAATTCACATATAATAATATTTATCAAGTAAGTATTCAATTGGATCCGTATGAGGAACTCTATGGTAGAAGGTGTCATTCCCCTACATATTGGGTAGAAGTTGGGCAAAGAAAATTATTGGGACCATAATTGATTCAGATCACAACGGAGAAGGTGAAATTAATACAAGACCGACTTTGAACTGCTCAAAGCCATCAAAAGAGTTATGTTGACAGTCGACACCGACAGTTAGAATTCCAAAGAGGAGATTATATATTCTTGCGAGTATCGCCTGCAAAGGGAGTAATATGGTTTGGAAAGAAAGGGAAGTTGAGCTCAAGATACATAGGACCTTTTGAAATCCTTGAAAGGATAGGAGTTGTTGAGTATAAAATAGCCTTACCACCTGAAATCTCTAGTGTACATAATGTGTTTCACGTATCAATGATAAAGAAATATGTCCTATATCCAACACATATCATAAGTCACGAACCTCTTCAAGTTAGAGAAGATTTGTCATATATTGAGCATCCAGTAGAAATTTTGGACCATACAGATCAAATATTACGAACCAAGATAATTCCACTGGTCAAAGTATTATGGCATAATCATTCAGTTCAAGAAGCAACATGGGAGCGGGAAGATGAAATAAAGGAGAGATATCCATACTTGTTTGTAAATTAATATGATTCAAGTTTGGGGACCAAACTTTTTATAAGGAGGGAAGGATGTAATGACCCCACTTTTATATTCTCATATGTATATAGTTCGTTTTTACACTCATGTGTTACTTATTATCTTATAAATGTTGTATTATTAGATATGTGGTATTATTGGCTATCAATATAAAAAACCCATTTTAAAATATGAAGAATCAACTGTAAATTGGATCAAATCGAGGTCTTATTGCATATATTAAGGTAAATAATAAGTTTTGAGGTAGAAAATATAATTTTATAAAACTTTAGGGACTAAAATAAAAATATAAAAGGGCCATTTTGTAAATAAAATATTTTCAAGGGCCTCTAAGAAATATTGAAAATATATAGTGTGAAATTACCAAAATACCCTTCATGTGTGAAATGACCCTTATACTCTTATCACCTTTCCACCACGTGCTGGTCACCTCCACCTTACACATGTCATCTTTAGAGAGAAAGCTAAAACACTTGTCATCATTGGGTGATGTTAAGATTGCAAGACCACCCCAAAATGCGACACCCAAACGATGACTTGCCACCGTAAATGCTTGATCACCTAGACACATGTCAACACCGTAATACTTTTGGAAACCTATAAATTGGGTCTTAGGGTTAATTTATAACTCACACTAATACCTTGAGAATTATAGTAAGAAAGAGTGATAGCTTGGGAAATATCTTAAGAAGGAGTTCTATAATTTTGAGGAAAGAATTTGTTTCCTAGGTATGTGTTGATGTAAAAAATTAGATCGCTCTAATTATTCAATCACAGATAAATAAAATGAAACAAAGATTTTTAAAGTGGTTCAGCCTTATAAGAATGGCCTACGTCCACTGTTATGTTATTGCTGAGTGTTTGGGATTTCTCGATTACAAGTTCAGTCAAGAAATTCCCGGTCCCTTTGAATGAGGGTGATACAAGGTATTTATAGCCCGTAGGCTGTACATGAATGGGTTGATACATTAAATGATATACATATGAAAGGGTAATACATTTGATGCAGCGTGTGCGTCAAGATGATAAACATTCAATGAATAGTTGAACTGTTAACATTCTGGCAATTAATACTACGGCCGAGATGCAGATCGGACCGCCTTAGTTGCTCGTTGCTCAGGAGTTCCTCGGAGCGCTAGGGTACCTCGGAGTGTTGCAGTACCTCGGTATATCCTCGTTGGTCAGGGAGAACATGAGTTGGTCGAGGAAATGAACTTCCTCATTGTTATTGTACCACGTAGATTGACAAGTGTCTTCGTATGATTCGTCCACATCAGCATATTAATTTTGGTATCAACAGAAGCCCCCAATGTTTCATATTTCGAACTTTGAGGAGTATGGAACATTCTTTCTCGGTTTATGGCAATATTGAATGATCTTCCTGGGTTTTAGGAGCATCGTATTTGAATTTATTTCCAAATTCAACGAATCCGCCTTTTTTCGAACTTTTAAGAGCGCTTCGATCTTAGTGCCCTTTTTGTCCTTTTAGCCGTCGGAAGTTCAATAGTTTCTTTTTTGTAATCATTTCCTTCGCCGCTTCCTAAGGCAAATTATTTAAACTTCTTAGGTAACCATACCGTCTTCTTCTTTTTCCAATTTCCTGCATTCAAGCTTTCTATTCTCTCCTTCTCTCTTGTGCATTCATCCTAGTTTTCGTTCGTTGTCAACATAACTCCTTTCTTCCTGTAAGATCTTCTTCCTTTCTTCTGTATCTCTTTTATTCAGTATGGTTTATATTGTGGAGTCTGTTGAGAAATTTCGTTCCGATTTTTCCATTCCTTCCTGGGTAACTCTGGAGGTTCTTTCTGAGCCTTTAGATTATTTTCGATTGGCTGAGGGACATTGGTTCCCCAGTCTATTCATTGCTGAATGTGGATTTTCTTTTCCGCCAAACCCATTGTGTCTTGAGTTTTGTCAGTATTTTGATCTTGTCCCTGCAAAAATAGCCCCCAATTCATGGAGAAAAATTAATGAGGTGTACAAATTAAATCTAACTCATGGGACTCGTATAGGGATCCCTGAAATTATGTATTGCTATAAATGGGCCATTCTAGATAATATTTATGACTTAAAAACTAGGTTTCTGAATAGGGCTCTTGTAGTTAACCTCCCTGATTCAAATAGAGATTATTTTGAACATGGGGTGGCTATTAAAAATTGGCAATATGCCCCTTTAGTTGGAGATGGAGTATACAACGGTCCCAGATGCCCCCCATATGGCAATGGGATAGGTTTATTTTTCATTTTATTTCTTTTACTTATGAAATTATGCTTTTATCATGTTTGACAAAATGTATGACTGATATCTCATTATGTGTTTGTTTGCAGTTGATAGTAAAAGAAAAACTCCAAAAGAATCAGAGGTTAATATTAAGCATCTGAAACTTATCTGGGGTTTGCATAAGAACGTTGCAGACGAGCACATCAGGTCTGCATCATATTTGCTACAGTATAAGAGTTATACAACCTCTTATACTGCTCGCCCTGTTGAGCCAGCTTCAACTCCAGAGGATTCTTCTTCAGATTCTCATCTTCCTTTAAGTCTGAGAATGGGCAAGAAAAGAGCTCATCCTGCTCTATTTGATGACATTACTTCTGCTGCTGGGGCCAAGAAAAGCAAAACTGATGTCCCAGAGGGGACTAAGAAGGTGGATGCTGCACCTTCCAAAGCTACCGAGAAGCCCCCAGTGGCTCCGAGCAAGAAGGTTGCTCCTGTGGAAATAATTGCTATCTCTCCGACCAAGAGTTCTTCCTTGGTTGAAGCTGCTGAAGTCCCTTTGAGGAGATTGAGGAAATCTTCCTCAGTCAATTTGGCTGAAACTGCGTCCTCTCTACCAGCTGGTGGTGTTGGTGTTCCAACCATCATTCCTCCGAGCTCTGCAATGAGCTCGGTAAAAACTTGGATCATACCCAAGGTCCAAGGAATTGATGAAAAAATTTCTAGGGATATGCTGACATCCCTAGCTACTCGTCATCTTGCTTCGGTAAATTTCTCACACTCTGAATTTTCTTTCTTTCTCTGAATGCTTGCATTTTGTATTGACTTTACTGTTTTTCTCATCTTTCAGTTGGTGAACTGTTTCAATAATATCGTGAAGAAGGATGAAGCTATTAAAGCTTCAAGCTCCTCGTCAGGTGTAGAGGATGCTCTGCTGGGTTTGACCCAATCCTTGAAGGAATCTCGCCAACAGTATAGTGAGGACAAGGCTGTTTGGGAGAAAAAGTTGTCAATAGTTGAAGCTGAGAAGGTGAAGTTGGCTGAGATCTCCAAGAGTTTGGAGAATAAAGTGAAAAGTTTAGAGGTCGAGCATAAGAAATATGATGACAAGCTCAAGAATTTTGGAGAACTTGAGGATAAGCTAAGGAAGGCAGAGGAAGAATTGTCCGTACTGCGAGATATCAAGGGCAAAAAAGAAGAATTGGATGCGAAGCTCTCCTCGGAGAAATTGAGAAGAAAGCTCGCAGTTAAAAAATCCTTCAGCGCAGGCTGGGATAAAGGATGGGACAAGGGGATTGCTGCGATGACATCCCAAGTTCAATAAGGGAAGTTGAAATACTTCCGAGATGGCTGGGTAGCTACCCTACAGGAATTGAAGATCAAGGATGATTCCGAGCTATTCCAGCTACACCTCCCTGGTCCTCCTCCACCAATTGTGGAAGAAGAAGAAGATGAGCCTATCTTTGATGAATCTTCTATGGCCATAGGTGATCAAGTACCTGCATCTCTATCTTCTGCCAACGAGGACATTTCTTCCATGCCTCCTCCTCCTGAAAAAATTTCAACTCCTGCAGATCAAGTTGCTGTTACCACCGAGCAACCAAGCTCCTCGTCCCAGCCTCCCGAGAAAGTCTTGGGAGACAAGGAAAAGGTGTGAAGTTGTTCGGTATCATTTCTATCTTTCATTATTTGTAATTAAACAATGTAATCCTTTTGTGATCTAATTAAATACATCTTTGTTCATCTCTACTGTTGATGATTTGTTTTTTGTTGATTGTTGTCTTTTTCTCATCCTTAGTTTGTTGCTAGAATGGAACTGATATCTGCACATGATACAAAGCTGATGCAGCAATGTCATGAATATTATAAGGCTGGTCATACAGACCTTAGTACATCAGAAATTGCTGACATCCTTAGCCATGATGCCTCAGAACAAGCAATTGAGGCTTATCGGTACTTGAAGGATTTACTTGACCGAGCTGTGGCCAACAATGTGGCCTACTATGACTTGATTGAGGAACTTCATTATTCTTTAGAAGATATCCAAGGTCAGCACAATGAATCAATGGCTTTGTTGCACAAGGAATATGAAAATAGATATCAACAACTTTCTTCTGAAACAGGCCATAAAAAGATCCTTGCTGGATACGATGTTAGGGAAAGAACTTTAAAGGGTGAAGTCGAGGCTTGCAGGCAGATTGCTGAGTTGCTGGAACAAGAGAACAATAATTTGCGGAAAAAGTTGGCACAGTATGAATCTGCAGTGTCATCTTCCACTGCTTTAGTACAAGTTACTGATGAAGGTTTCTCGTTCTTAGAGGTTGAGAATGCCAAATTAAGGCAAGAACTGGATAACTTAAGAAGATCTGTTATTCCTGTGACTGCTCGGGGACGAGGAAGATCTTCTTGTGGGCGAGGAAGAGCTGTTCAAAATGTTGCCGAGGAGCAAAGTTCTCCAGTCGCTGCTCGGAGTCGATCAAGAGTTCTTAGCCGTAATGTTGAAGAGGCTCACACACAATCTACTTTGGAAACTCAAGCATACCAATTAAACGCCAAAGATAGGGCTTTATCTGAAATGTCCAAGAAAAATCTATCTTTGGAAGATCAACTTACTGCAATGAAGTCTGCTTTGAATGATAAAGATGTTTTTGCCAGGAGCCTTCACGAACAATTGGATAGATTAACCTTCCAATTCCATAAACAGCCCAGGGAATTTTGGATGGCAGGATACAATGAAGCCCTTGTTCATTTAGATGCTCGGATTGAACATGCCAATAATGAAGGTTATAAGCAGGGGTGGTTGAACGCCCTGGGTGTACTGAAATTGGAGCAAGGGCATTTTTTATGGGATTATAACGCTCCAGGGTTACTAGATTTGCCTGTGCCACCTTTCAAATTGGACATGGAATGGATCCCAGCTCGTTCCATTCCTCGGAGTTTAATTTTAAAATATCTCGGCGACTATAGTCTTCATTCTCAGACTGAATTATCTCGTCCAGAGCATCTCTTGGATACACCTTCTGTGATGAACGTCAGAATGCTCAGAGATATTAATTTCATCAATTCTCCTCTTTGCTTAGAAGATCCTCCTGCCGGCGAGGAACCTGTTTCAAAAGCTAAAGGAAAGAAACCAATAGAATAGGTTTTTCAATGTAATAATTAGCACATATGTATAGCTTGTAATACATTTTTATCTTAATGAAAGAATTTCATTTTCTGTTTGCAAATTTGTATTGCGATTGTCTTGTGTTTATCAAACATTTTTACATTTGTGTATATGTATCTGTTAAAAAGATAACAATATGACGTTGTTCATCAAACAACTTAGTAATCAAAATTACAAGTATCAATGCTGCTCAATCACTTAATAATAAAGTAATGAGTATAAAATGTTTAAACTGTTTCCTACCAACCAAGGTTGTTAAATTGTGCTTGTCGACCAACTACAGTTGATGGGTTTTTATCCCCGACCAACCATACTTGGTAATCTTTTTCCTAAAATGTATCCGACCAACCATGGTCGATAATTTATCCTTGTCGACCAAGTATAGTTGATCACCGACCAACTATACTTGGTTCAGTTTGGAATTCTTTGTATTTTCTGGAATGATTTTACCTTCCGACCAACTTGTTGGCTTATTTTCAAATCAAATGATATTATTCTTCCCTCAACCGTAGTTGATTATTGAATTATCAGGTTCTTTCAAACTATCTTGTCCACTAGTTATCTTACCAACCTTAGTTGGTCACACTAGTGTACGCCTCCTAACCAAAGGAGTATATTTTTTGGTTCTTTCGAACTATTTATCCACTAGTTATCTTACCAACCTTAGTTGGTCACGCTAGTGTACGCCTCCTAACCAAAGGAGTATATTTTTTTGGTTCTTTCGAACTATTTGTCCACTAGTTATCTTACCAACCTTAGTTGGTCACGCTAGTGTACGCCTCCTAACCAAAGGAGTATATTTTTTGGTTCTTTCGAACTATTTGTCCACTAGTTATCTTACCAACCTTAGTTGGTCACGCTAGTGTACGCCTCCTAACCAAAGGAGTATATTTTTTGGTTCTTTCGAACTATTTGTCTTCTTTTTGCTGTCGAGCAACGTAGTGTACAACACTAGTATTCCCCGAAAAATTTTCAAACAAAGGAGAGGAAAATGGTGAAAACATCATCGTTTTATTCATATTGATGAACCCGTTGTACATTTTACATCATTGATAATACTTGCGAAGGTGTTCAGCATTCCAAGCATTCTTGAATTCTTCTCCTTCTAAAGTTGCTATTCGGTAAGTTCCTGGTCCAACAACTTCTGTAACTCGGTAAGGACCATGCCAGTTTGCCTCCAATTTATTGTGTTTCTGAATTACCTTCTTTAGCACATAATCTCCTTCTTTTAAATCGCACTTCCTCACCCTTTTGTTGTAGAAAAGAGCTGTTCATTGTTGATAAGCAGCATTCCTAATGGCTGCCTCTTCTCTGACTTCCTCGAGCATATCCAAATTCAGTCTTCTCATCAAGTCGCTGACTGGGGAATTGAAATTCAGCACTCTATGTGTTGGGAGACCTAACTCGGCAGGTATTACAGCCTCACTTCCAAATGCCAGCATATACGGTGATTCTCCAGTCGCTGCTCGGGGAGTTGTTCGGTAAGCCCATAATACTGATTGTAGCTCGTTAATCCAGTTAGCTTTAGCTTCACTTAGCCTTTTCTTCAAGCCATTTAGCAGTTTTCTATTCGTCACTTCAGTCTGTCCATTGCTTTGAGGATGGCCTGGTGCTGAATGGACCTTCAAAATGTTCGATTGATGACAATAAGCAGCAAATTCCTCGTTATCAAATTGGGTTCCATGGTCTGTGATGAAGGCATGAGGGAGACCATATCGACAGATGATATTTTTTCAAACAAACTGGTATACCTTCTCGTACGTCATGTCGATGAGGGGTTCAGCTTCTACCCACTTAGTAAAATAGTCTACTGCGACGACGAGGTACTTGAATCTTCCTCGGGTGGTCGGCAATGGTCCCACCAAATCAATTCCCCACATGGCGAATGGCCAAGGGGAAGTTATGGGTGTCAACAATGCTTGTGGAGTTCGTCGGATAGAGGAAAAACGTTGGCACTTATCACATTTCTTAGCATAGGCTATACAATCAGCCCTCATCGTTGGCCAATAGTATCCTTGAGTCATTACCCTTTGTAAAAGCGTTCGACCTGCTACATGAGCTCCACAAGACCCTTCATGGATTTCTTCAACCAATTCTTTCACCTCGGAGGGATGTACACATCTCTGGAAACCTGCCATAATTCCTCGTCTATATAAAATACCATTAGTTAATACATACCGAGCAGCTTTATACTTCAATTTTTTGGCAGCGAGCTTATCCTCAGGCAATCCTCCCTCTTCAATATATTTCCTGATGGGATCCATCCAAGATGGTCCTAAATCAAGGGTAATAACATTCATCGTCAAGTTTTCATCTATGCTCCGACTTTCCAATACTTCAATTGGTATCGTTATTCGCAGCTCGGTACGAGTAGCTGATGCTAGTCGGGACAGTGCGTCTTCTTGTACATTCTCCATCCTCGGTATTCTCACCAATTGAATGGCATCAAATTCTATCAGTAACTTCATCACCTTTGCATGATACTTTGCCATTAAATCTCCTTTAACTGCATATGTTCCTGTCATCTGATTTACAATTAATTGAGAATCACTGAATACAATTACTTATCGTGCTTCCATAACTTTTGCTAAGTTTAAACCTGCTATTATGGCCTCATACTCAGCTTCATTATTAGAGGCTTTGAATTGGAATCGTAAAGCATATTCCATGTCAATCTCGTCTGGGGTGCTCAAAACAATTCCTGCACCGCAACCTGCTGTGCAAGATGAGCCATCTACATATAATCTCCATATGGGTAACCCGTCTTCAAATTTCTTATCTGATAGAGTTCCTCGGTGAAATATTTGTTGCTTCTTTTCATCCTCCCCTGGAACTTTTCGCTCCTTGTTGACCATCTCTTCTCGTTCTTCAACCATCTGGGGCTGGTTTAAATTTAAAGTTGATGATCCTTCTACATCCATAGGCCCTTTTACCAACCGGAGTTGGTCTGGACTTATGTCTGTTGATCCTGTAACATCCACAAGTTGGTCAGCGAGCAGTTTTTGTTCCTCGGGGGTATCAGGATATGTAAATTCTGCTATAAAATCTGCTACAGCTTGCCCTTTCAATGATGCTCTGGGCTCATATACAATATCATATTCACTAAGCTTTATTGCCCAGTACATCAATCTCCCTGACTTTTCTGGCTTATGAAGGGCTTGCGTCAGTGGCATGTCAGTATAAACGACGATGGTATGGGCCTGGAAATATGGCCTCATTCTTCTACTCGCTTCAATTAATGCCAATGCTAATTTTTCCAGCTTTGGGTACCTGATTTCTGCACCTCGGAAAGCCTTACTTGTGTAATAGATTGGTTTCTGGACTCCATTCTCCAATCTAATCAATGCTGAACTGACTGCATTCTCTGATCCTGCTAGATATAAGTACAACTTCTCTCCTATTATTGGCCTAGACAACAATGGAGGTGCTCCCAAATACTTTTTCAAGTCTTGAAAGGCCTTTTCACATTCATCAGTCCACTCAAAAGTTTTTCGAAGTGTTTTGAAGAATGGGAGGCATTTGTCAGTTGCTCGGGATACAAATATGTTGAGCGCTGCAACTCGTCCTGTAAGACTCTGCACTTCTTTCTTTGTTGTTGGAGATCGCAACCCTAAAAGAGCTTTGATCTTATCTGGATTTGCTTCAATGCCTCGCTGGTTGACAATGTATCCGAGAAACATTCCTTCTCGTACTCCAAATGTGCACTTCTTCGGGTTGAGTTTCATCTGGTATTTATCCAGTTGATCAAATGTCTGAGCTAAGTCAACTAAATGATTTGCAGCTTTCTTGCTTTTTGTCAGCATATCATCGACATAGACTTCCATGTTACAACTGATTTGTTCGGTGAAGACCTTGTTCATCAGCCGCTGGTATGTCGCTCCTGCATTTTTCAAACCAAAAGGCATAACATTATAGCAATAAGTTCCCCTAGGGGTAATAAAGGAAGTACTTTCCCTGTCTTCAGGTTTCATATTGATCTGGTTATAACCAGAATACGCATCCATGAAACTGAGCAGCTCATGTCCCGAGGTAGCATCCACTAGTTGGTCAATTCTGGGCAATGGAAGATGATCTTTTGGGCATGCCTTGTTGAGATCAGTGAAATCAACACACATTATCCATTTATTGTTCTTCTTCTTTACCATCACACTCGGGGCTAAATACCCTTCTTCTCTGCTTTACAGGCTTGATCTCTTTATTCACATTGAGTTCGTGACATAAGAAGTTTGGATCTATTCCTGGCATGTCCTCATGACTCCATGCGAAAGTTTTCTTCCTGTTTCTCAAGAACATTATCAACTCTTGTTTTATTGAAGCATCCAACGACGAACCTATCTGGGTTACTCGTTCAGGGTGCTCCTCGTCCAGAATAACATTTTCTGTAGATTCTACTACCTGTCCTTTTACAAGTTGGGATTCGTCCCTGGGATCAAGAGTTTCAATTTCTGTACCTTCCTCTACCTAGTAGGTAATAGTTTTTTTCTTTGATTCCTCAAGCTCCTCTTGCTCGGCAGACGAATAATAACATTCCCGAGCTATTTTTTGATCACCTTTTACAACTCCTACTCTGAAGTTTGTTGGGAATTTTAAGCATTGATGCACTGTAGATGGAACTGCTTCGAACTTCTTCAAACCAACTCTTCCCATGATGATGTTGTAGGCTGACTGCACATTCTTATCCATCACAAAGAAGCATATTCTTTCTATTTGACAAGCAGGCCAAGTTCCAATGAATATGTCCAACTTGATCGTCCCAAGTGGAAAAACTTTCTCTCCAGCAAAACCCAGAAGGGGTCTGTGATAAGGTTCCAATTGAGATAATTTCAAATTCAAGCTATCAAACATGAATAGTACATGATGTCTGCCGAACTACCATTGTCCACCAACACCCTTGAAATCACCACATCTTTCATCCTCATTTTGATCACCAAGGGATCGTCGTGAGGGTAAAGAATACCGGCCAAATCGTTTTTTGAAAAACCAATAACTAGCTTCTCTTTATTTACCTTCCTCGAACGATCATCCTCGGCAAGATTTATTCGTTGAATATATGAGCAGGCTTGAGCCTCTCCGAGATAGGCCTTTCTTTTTGCAGTAAGGTCTCCCCCTCCAGCATCTCCTCCTGTAATAACATTACAATCAAATGACCCAAAACGTATGGAAAATACCTCTCGTTCAGGCTGTCTTGGCTTCTTTGGAAGATCGGGGTCTTCATCTGGATCATCTTTATGATCTCTTTTCTTCTTCTCCTCCGTCCGACGAGGAGATCTGGAACGATCTCTGGTTTTATCATCATTCTTCCTTTCACCTCTGCGATCTACATACTTTGACAACTTTCCTCTTCGGATGAGCGTTTCAATCTCGTTCTGAAGGGCTATGCAATTTTTGGTCGTATGGCCATGATCTTTATGGAACTCGCAATATTTGGTCCTATTCCTCATTTCAGGATTGGTCCTCAGTTTGTCTGGCCACTTGATTTCTTCGTTATTCTTGATTTCTTTTAAAACATGATTAATACCCATTTTCAATGGAGTATAATTATCATATTTCTTCAGGACTTCCCATGACGTCCTATTATTCTTGGAGTGCTTGTCACCACCATTACCTTTTTTCTCTTTCTTCTTAGATTTGTCAACCTCAACCTTGGTTTCTTTATCCATATTCTTCTTCGCAGCCATAGCTTCCTCGGCATTCATGATTTTGGCCGCTTTTGCCATCAACTCCGACATAGTTTTAGGTGGATCCTTGGCCAAAGTATAATATAACTTGTTAGGCAGCAATCCACTCATCAAAGCAATGATCGTTGTCTTTTCTTCGTAATCTATGACTTCCAACTTCTCATTATTGAAACGAGTTATGTAATCTCTAGTACTCTCACCTGATTTTTGTCTAACACTTAACAAGTGCGCTACTCACTTTACCGGCTTTGCTCCAAAACAGAAATTACCAATGAACAACTCGGCTAACTGAATAAAAGTCGAAATCTTACCCCGAGGAAGATTGTTGTAATATCTGTGCAGATCCGGTAAGAGTTCCCGAAAATTCTCTACACCTCATTTCGTCGGGGACGACATATATGTCGGCAGCAGCCTGGTATTGTTCTATATGAAGAACAGGATCTGTTTTTCCATCATATTTAGGGGTCACTACAGGTGCTTTAAATTTCGATGGTGTAGGAAAATTCATAATGGCCTACATAAAAGGTGTCCCTTGAACAAAAGTTCTCTGTAAGGGATTCCTTTCTTTAACCATTTCTCCAAGTCTATCCTCCAATCGCTGAATGGAACCCTTCCAAGCTTCATTTCCTTCCTCGGGCTGCTTAGTCCGAGCAATTGATTATTCTGACGTAGCTTCCTGAGATCTATCTCGACGAGTAGCTGGTCTTGATTGTGCTGATCCTTCTCTCAAACCTGATGGTGGTCAAAAGCTTCTCGATGGGGCTCTAGGCGGACTCATATTTCTCCTTGGTCCTAACCGACTGAAAGGAGATGCCCTACTTAATCTTTCCAGGGCGCTAGTTCTCTCCGGAGAGAGGGTGATATGTTGATCTGTATCCGTAGCCCGTATCGATGAAGTTCGCCCAGGTTGATAAGAAAAATCATTAGATTCTTCATTACGATATGACCCAGTACGCCTGGATCGCGATTGCCCACGATCACTCCTTTGCCTTGAATGGGTAGGTGCACCGCCGTGAAGAGTTTGAATGAGTTACCTCATTGTTTCTTACATGGCGGTTTGTCCTTCACCCAGATTCGTCATAATTCCAGCTAGATCTGGAGGCGCAGATGGATTTGGAGGATTTCCAGTATTTCCAGCATTTCGATTACTTGATTCTGGATTATCTGCCATTGATGATAAATGATTTTTGGTGAAAAACGATAGCAACAGTCGTTTCCCACAGACGGCGCCAATCTGTTGATGTAAAAAATTAGATCGCTCTAATTATTCAATCACAGATAAATAAAATGAAACAAAGATTTTTAAAGTGGTTCAGCCTTATAAGAATGGCCTACGTCCACTGTTATGTTATTGCTGAGTGTTTGGGAATTCTCGATTACAAGTTCAGTCAAGAAATTCCCGGTCCCTTTGAATGAGGGTGATACAAGGTATTTATAGCACTTAGGCTGTACATGAATGGGTTGATACATTAAATGATATACATATGAAAGGGTCATACATTTAATGCAGCATGTGCGTCAAGATGATAAACATTCAATGAATAGTTGAACTGTTGACATTCTGGCAATTAATACTACGGCCGAGATGCAGATCGGACCGCCTTAGTTGCTCGTTGCTCAGGAGTTCCTCGGAACGCTAGGGTACCTCGGAGTGTTGCAGTTCCTCGGTATATCCTCGTTGGTCGGGGAGAACATGAGTTGGTCGAGGAAATGAACTTTCTCGTTGTTATTGTACCACGTAGATTGACAAGTGTCTTCGTATGATTCGTCCACATCAGCATATTAATTTTGGTATCAACAGTATGATTTTATTTAAATGTTGTAATGCAGTTTTACAGATTTAATTTCGTGTTTTATAGCTTTGCTTAGTAGTTATGATGGTAAAATACATTAAAGGCTCCACTAATCAAAACATAAAATTTGGAAACAATCTAAATTGATTTTATTTTCAAAATATGTAAACTTTTTTGAAAATATATATACGCTTTTTAAAACGATCTTTGTAAGTAATTGCTAGTTATTATGGAATCTCATTTAAGTAATTGCAAAGTCAGTCCCGATGAAATTATATCTAGTTGTGATGGTATTTAAGTGGTGCCCTTGTGACCCTCCATCTCTACTGCGAATAAATCCGAAAATATTCTGTCTAGATGAGATGGTATTTAAGTGGTGCCCATGTGACCCTCCATCTCTACTGGGAACCGAATGATTAGGAAGACCTATGAATTGAATTCTTTAAATACGATGAATGAATATTAAAAATTCAGAAAATGGTTTTAGTAACCTTTCACAACAAGTTATTTAAGAATTAAAACACAATATTTAGAATTGGGTTTATTTAGAGTACGTAATTAAACCTCTATTATATTTATTAGATTAACGTGTGATCCAAGACTCAATATCTGTATTTTTTAGTCCCTATTTTAGGTGATTACTCTATGCAATTTCTTGCGCATGTTGATTATATGATATTTCGCAAACTATATATATTTTGTGAAATGCTTTTATTGTCAAAATACATCTGATACCGATGATTCCATCATTTGTTATGTGTGTATATATCTCGATATATACTTCTGATTTGAATTCTGAAATTATTGATTCGGCCTATGGAGACTCTCTTACTATGTTGGCCTTGAGTACCAGGTTGAAATATTTGGGTAGTACCTTCCCAGCTGGTTTATCGCTGGTGTGCCCTAAATAAGGCATTGTTCCAGAAATCATAATTCTCTGTCTGCGATGTTATCGGGTGGAAACATATGGTAAAACTATCTATTTGGGTATTAGAGTGTACATGGCCACTAAAACTGAATAATTGACATATGCTCAATTGTTTATCTGCTTTGTTCTGAACTGTTTGTTCTGAATATATATATATATATATATATATATATATATATATATATATATATATATATATATATATATATATACATATATATTCATTTACTTTATATATATTACTGGAAATTCCTATCTCTACGTATATGCCTTCTGTTCTAAATTGAGTAGGTATCAATTTTCTAAAAAACCCTGGAATGTCTAGAGATTGAATCTCACTCGGCTTTTAGCTAACGTCGTATAAATAACCATTTTTCAGGAAATAATTAAGCTCATGGATGGAACGAAAAAGGACTATGTTGAAGATTTAGCTTTTAAAGCTCTTTTTATTACCTTAAGTAGAAGTTTGTTTAATTAGATAGAGAATGTTTATCTCTTTGTGTCAAGTTGTAACCCGTTGATATTTTAATACAAATGAAGTTCCCTTTAGAAAGCTCTGATGATGTAATTCCTTCACTTTCAGAAATTCTGTCTAGTTGAGATGGTATTTAAGTGGTGCCCCTGTGACCCTCCATCTCTATTGGGAATAAATCCGAAAATTTATTTCTCTAGATGAGATGGTATTTACGTGGTGCCCCTGTGACCCTCCATCTCTACTGGGAACTGACTGATTAGGAAGAACTATGAATTGCATTCTTTAAATACGATGAATGAATAATAAAAATTGAGAAAATGGTTTTAGTAACCTTTTACAACAAGTTATTTAAGAATCAAAACACAATATTTATAATTGGATTTAATTAGAGTACATAATTAAACCTCTATTGTATTTTTTAGATTAACGTGTGATCTAAGACTCAATATCTGTATTTTTGAGCCCCTACTTTAGGTGAGTACTCTATGCAATTTCTTGCGCATTTTCATTATATGATATTACGCAAACTATATATATTTTGTGAAATGCTTTTATTCTCAAAATACATCTGATACCAATGATTCCATCATTTGTTATATATGTATATCTCTCGATATGTACATCTGATTTGAATTCTGAAATTATTGATTCGGCCTATGGAAACTCTTCAACTATGTTGGCCTTGACTACCGGGTGGAAATATTTGGGTGGTACCTTCATAACTGGTTTATCACTAGTGTGCCCTACATAAGGCGTTGTTCCAGAAATCATGATTCTCTATCTGTGATGTTACCGGGTGGAAACGTTTGGTAACACTATCTGTCTGGGTATTAGAGCGTACATGGCCGTTAAAACTGAATAATTAACATATGCTCAATTGTTTTATTTACTTTGTTCTGAATATATACATTGTCATTTACTTTATATATCTTACTGGAAATTCCTATCTCCGCGTATATGCCTTCTGTTATAAATTGAATAGGTATCAATTTTCTGAAAAACCCTGGAATGTCTGGAGATTGAATCTCATTCGGCTTTTAGCTGACGTTGTATAAATAACCATTTTTTCGGAAATAATTAAGCTCGTGGATGGAACAAAAAATATGTTGAAGATTTAGCTTTTAAAGATCTTTTTGTTACCTTAAGTAGAAATTTGTTTAATTAGATAGAGCATGTTTAGCTCTTTGTGTCAAGTTGTAACTCGTTGATATTTTAATACAAATGAAGTTCCCTTTAGAAAGCTCTGATGAATTAATTCCTTCACTTTTAGTATTTTACGATTCATAACTATGTGATTATACTCTTGCTACATATATTTAAAGAGAAAAATTTTAAGGCCAGAATATTGGATGCCTTGGTGGCACGTCAAGACACTCGTTCCCTACTATTTTTGGGTCAGGGTCGTGACAAGTTAGGCCTAGACTCTCAAGAAACCCAGTTTCACCCAAGCCCATATTTTGTACTTGTATATAAAGGTATGGGAAGGAATTTTAAGGTTAATGGTTATTATTATGATTTCATATGGGTTAGAGAAAACACTATTCATGCTTTTGTGAAGAGTTAAAGAGTGAGAAAACCACATCTCACTCATAAGGAATGGTTTTTATCTCAAAGGGTGACCACACACCTACCTAACTTTAGGAAGGATCATAAACTAGGAGATCCAAGATTTACGAAAGGTTAAGAAAGGTTTTTGGAGACCTTAGACTCGCAGTAACATCATCTTCATCATAAAAAAAATTATCCTCATACGAATCACAACAAGATCTGATACGATATGAATTCTTGAAACCCTAGGTTTAAGATTTAAACCTAGTTTCTTTTTCTTTTCAATGCGTGATTAATCAAAGATATTTAGGGATGAAAATTTTCCTCATTTAAATATCAATCCTAATTTTTTTCCCAATAATTGGTATCTGAGCCCTAGTTGAGATTAGTTGTGTATTGGAAAGGACCATGTATTCCACCCAAAAACCCTAGTTTTGGCATGTTGCACGATTATACATCTTTATGTATGGTGTTTTACTAATATGATTTTACATAGATTATATGTTTATATTCCTTACTTAATGGACACTAATGTTTTCTATGTGATTTGATACTTTGGTGGTTTATCTATAGTTATTATTACCTTCAAGATTCGATATGGTTATATTAATTAATTTCTATAAGTACTTCAATACTGACGTATTTGGAGGATTTTAAAGAATATTTTAATGTTTATTTACATCTAGAATAATTTATTTTCATGATTTTGGGAGTTGGGAAAAGTTTCATTGAGTTTGGTGAAGTTTTGACCCGGTTAAGGAGGTTTTTGCATTATTTTTACGAGATAAGGACGGAGGTTTTTGAATTGAATTGTTTTTAAATTGGTACATTTGAATTATATTTAGATTATATCGTGATGCATATTGTCTCTATTTTGAATGTATGTTTACATTATCTCTATTTTATTTGGATAAATGATGATTGAATAGGTACAATGTTGCTGTAACAGGTACAAATATACTGCTGGGCAGTAGTAGTGGCCAAACTGTCCAGCAGATTTTTTTTCAATTTTGCCCAGAATTATCACAATAAATGACCTTGACAATTTTTTTATAAAATGTCACGTTTTTGTCACGGTCCTTAACGGTGACAAAACTTGTCAAGGTCAGGGATCGTGACATGACCGTGATAATTCTAACGAACTTTTCACGGTCAATGACCCTGATAAATCCGTGACAAAAAAAGTTATCACCCCAAGAATTGTCATAGTCATTGACCTTGACAAGTTGAACTGGTCAAGGTCAATAACCGTGACAATTCAGCAGATTTGGTGTAGTGGTTGTCCCCGATAGGGTCAATCAATTGACCCTAGGAGGCTTATCAATCGACCTCTCCTAATCAGATCACATTTTGGAAGGATTCGATGTTGTTAGATGTTTCTTGCTCTAGTTCTTCATTTCGATCATTCCCAAAAGATGAAAAGGAGTTTTTTTAGAAGTAAATATCAAGAACTAATTGCTATGATGAAGTATACTTCAAGTTAGACTCTATGTTAATGGAAAGTCTTCTACACTAAGGATTATTGGCCTTAAAGAGTCTTACTTCAAGAAGGAGTCTAGGCCATGATGGATAGGGGCATGTTTGTTCTTATTATTTTATTTACTTATGCAATTATTTATTTCCATTTCCATCTATGTCACTTTATTATTCTGTTGCGTAATTTGGATTTCTAATCGAACTAATTTTGGAACACCCTTTTTATGGACAACATGTATTTAATTTTGAGATCAACCTAGATCACCGATTTTCTGAAAAATTAATTTTGTTTATTCTTTTCTAAATTTAATTAAATCAGGATAATTAAATTTTAAAGTGTGAGACAAATTGATATATTCAGATTATTTTTTTGGAAAATTCAAATTAACATTTTTATTTTAAGCAAAATAAAAATGTGAGATCAATATATCTTTTTGACACGTGTAAATTTGGAAAGTATTAGTGATTTTAATTAGGCCTTTTAGAATTAAATGATTTGTTTTCAAAACCCTCAAGTTTAAAATACTAAGTGGGAGAGTGGTTCCATTATAAACCTCAAGGTCTCAATTGGTGTTTTGTTAATCAAATGTGATTAATTATCCATGTCAGCTTGTCCCCCCCCCCCCCCCCCCCCCAAGAAGATGGAATTAATCTGTCCATTAAGGATTCATTAAAATTCTTAAGTGGTAATTATGAGAATTATAATGTGAGTGAGTTCGATCCCCTAACAGGGAAGTCCTTCAGGAGCGGGCTTTGTTTTAAGGTATGAACCGATGGTATATACTTAGACACAACTTTTGATATCATCCCCAAATGAGTCACTCTTATTAGGAGTACGACCAAAAGTTGTTAGCTATTCATTATGTTATATACAGAGGGTCATAACATTCCTGATAACATAGTAAAAGATCAAATTGTTTTGGTTCATGGTGGGCTGATTTAGGCTCCCAACGACAAATCTCACCTCATAAGGGAACTAGAATGTTCAACGAGATTAATTTTAAAAACTGGGTCGAAGGATGCCATTTTTAAATTTAATCCAAATAATTCTCGTGTGTTCATTGGAAATTAATTTTTTCAATATGATCATTCTAAGATTCAAAAATGTATTCAACATTTTCTCACTGTTTTAATCTTAAAGTTTTAGTTGGAATAAGTTGCAAGGACTGAAAATGTAATTGAATATTGTTCTTTGGGCATAATAAATCCACAAATACCATTAATATTTTTAAATATTGATATTATTCAGTCCTCACATCATCTCGTTTAGGGGGATCAAATATAAGTAATACATAATTTAAAAACATTACATGTGTTCGATCGCCCTAACGGGGAATGTTTATATGTGCATCTTTAATTTTAAAGAGTTGACTGGTGAGAATTTATAGTCACCTATGATTGGTTGATGACACTCAAGTGAGAATCATGTTCTTATAATGATTTTATCATTGATTGAATAAAGGATTATTTGGATTGAAGAAAACCGATACCATTTTGTAATTCGAGAGTGAGAATCATCGATTATCAAATGTTGGTGTTAGTTGCTTGATAAAATATTTACTTCTCCCCCAAAAGGGAGGTAGGAGGTTAAGGCTAAGTCTCACGTACAACCATTTTGGTTAAGGAAGGTTCGTATTCCTGAGGGGTAGTGAAATCGCCAAAAGTAAGGTATTTTGACTACAAGTAGTTATAAATTTTATAGCAACATGTCCGGTATTTCCTTACTTGCTATGGAAAAGAACATGGTAATGGTCTATATCTTAAAAGTAAATTCATAATTTTTGGTCCGATCTATGGTAACCTATGTAGAATTAGGAAACATAAATCGCGATTATAGCTCATTCCAAAGGTTTAAGTTAACCGAGCGATTACTTTAAAGAGAGGTGTTCCTAAGTTACAGTAAATTCATAATAACACAACGACATTAGTGGTGCAATATTCTTATGAATATTGGTATAGAAATAAGGTTACTATTGGTAAATTATTGAATGTATCTGATTTTAGAAATATTGGTTTCGATTTTTTAAATTGATTCTTAAGATATATATGATTGATTTTATAAAAGAATTTTATCAAAATTGGGATATCTTTTCTTTGTTCAGGTACATTGAAAATAATTTATACATTATAATATTTATCTCACCAATACTGCTAAATACTGAATTAAATAATTTTATGGCCAAAGATAATTAAAGATAAAGTTTCCTTCTAGAACCAAACACAATTTTTTCACTCACGCCTGGGTTGTTTTGTTTTAAAAGTAATTCAAAGACTGGTTTAAAATGAACAATTGAGTTTATTGGACATGGAGGCATGTTTATTCTTGAATTTTATTTTGAAGGTAAATGGCGAAAGGTCCCCTCACAACCAAGAGCTAAAGATTCTAAGATTTGTTGAAAATGTTTCACGTTAATTAGTTTAATTTAGAGATAATCCGATTAATAGGTGGTTTTGAATGCTTCATGGATTTCATTGATGGTCACTCAAAGGTATGAATATGTTTACCTTATACACCACAAGTATGAAGCATTTTTTTAGTTCAAAATGTGCAAGGCTAAGGTGGAGCACGAGTGAGGTAAATTAATCCAAATGTTACCATTTGCTCATAGAAGTGTTCACAACTTGGGACATATAAAGAATCAATATTGATGATGTGGGATTATATCCAGTTGCCCACACAATGGTATTACTTTGTGTAATGGTAAAGATCATAAGGAAAGAATAAGGCTTTTTAGATATGATGGTGTATATTGTTAGTTATTGAGGACTGCAACATTCTCATTTGGATTTTACATAAGAGCCTAGAATATACATTATGAATTTAATTTCCTTTTAGTCGGTCTCTTCAAATCCCATTGAACATTGGAGTGAGAGCAAACTCATTTTAGGGCATTATCGAATTTGGGGGTCCCGGTACTCATTTGATGGAAGGAACCAAGGAAGTTGAAATTAAGGATAGCGGTATGCCTCTTTCTTGGTTATCCCAAAGGTTAAAGAGGTATTTTATATCATACTTCTAAGTGAAATACGTCATTTATAGCATGAATGTCGAGTTCTTAGAAAATGGTTATATAATAAACCACGGGACCAAGTATAAGTTAGACTTACATGGTATAGTGGAATAACTTATTACCAAAGTAGGTAGACCACTTGTAAAAGGTGAAAATAAAATGTCGATAATACACTTCCTTGTCGTAGTGGGAGCATTATTGGTGATTAGGATACACGTGTAACTTATACTTGATAGCAAGTGGTGCCACATAGGGATGGCAATGGGGCGAGTTTTGGCGGGGACCCGTCCCGCCCCCGATCCAAATGGGGGAATTTTGGGATAATAAACGAGGTGGGTTCGAGGTCGGGTTTAGTATTAAAGTCCCTTCGGGGTCCAATTTAGTGTTTAAAAACCCCGAACCCTACCCCATTTAAGTGCATGTTTACTAAGATAACTTTAAATATGTACTTTGTATTTTTTTTTAATTTTTGAAATTGCTTATACATAATTTTTAATCTCTTAATATCTAATTTTTAAGTGTATTACCAAACTTAAAAACAATGAAAACTGTATTATAAAAAATACCTTAAGTAATATCATAAAAATGTTTTTAATGGGTTCGAGTCGGGTTCGGGTCAGGGCCCCGCGAGTTTTTTAAACGGGGTGGGGTCGGGGGAGGGCTTGGAGTTAATTAAAACGGGTAGGGGTCGGGTTCGAATAAACTCGCCCCAAACCCACCTCATAGCCATCCCTAGTGCCACATCATAGTGGGAGCATCTGGAGTCATCATGAGTGGTTAGTATTTTCGGTGATAATTTTTATTGGATCATAGGCAAACACGAATTGGGTTGTGAGAACTACACTGAGGTATTCCAATATAAGGAATTTATCTTTGACTTATTATTAGTCATGAATATTGTATTTAGTACATGTTATTCTTGCACATTCTATCATGATTGTGTTCGTTAATTCCTATATTTACACTCATTAATTAGATAACCTTTGTTATATATATATAGTTTGAAAGGTTTATTTGAGATTTGGAGGTGTTGGAATGCTAAACGAAGAAATTGGTTGCGTTTCGAGAAAGTCTGGTCACATGATGCAACTTTAAGGGTAATTTCATACTTCTGAATTTGGACTTTGACTTTCCACCATTGTGTATATCTATCTTCGTGTGGAAGTAAATCGTGCATCATTTCTAGTTTGGAAGATAAAGTTATGGTCGACTCTGTGAGAGGTAACATTTCTTATTTTGAAGCAAAAAGTGGGCTGAAAATATAGCATCGATTAATCGACGAACCATCGATCGATCCACCACCTCCATTTTTGTGCATACATGTACACATAAAGGTTTATTTTCCATCCATAAATGGATCAACAATCCATCAATCGATCGATCCTTGTTATTTTTATGAATATTTTTAAAGTAGTGTGTTGATTTTAGAAGCATCGATAGATCAATCACACTGGTCGATTGATCGCTGATACCATATTTCAGATATTTTTGTTCAGTTGATTTCGTTTCATATGTTTAATCAACTTAATACATATAGTAAATTGGTAGATTATGAAGCCCTTATACCTTTGACTCACTTGAGTCTATACTGTATAAGTGCTCATCTAATTTGGAAATTGTGACAAAATTGAGTCCAACCTAGAATCCAAAGAGCCTCAGAAATTGCATTGCCTATTCTTCTATCCATCTTGTAATGATCAAGACTATTGCCAACACTCACACACTTAGAAATCATTGCATACTTGTCATATTTCATTATTTTGTGTGAAAATGTGTTGAGTGTGTTTATATCCCTAAATTTGATTTTTAATAATTTTTTGGGATTTTTTTAAACATTTTAAAAATTATTGTTTTAATAATTAAAACTTGATTTAAAAGTTTTGGGGTCATTCTTTAAATATTAGTTTTGTGATTTGTGGCCTTATGTTACACTGGGTAGGAACCAAAAGCGCCAGAGACTTCAGGGTTCTTTGTAAATAGTTTGACGCGCGTTTTACATCCCCTCTTTTGCCAACACCTGTTGCCCTCTGATTGGTTGCAAGTGGGTTTCTTTACAGAGACAAAACTCGCGTGAGCTATCAGCCCTTGGATCCTATCTTATCTATGGCCTGCATGTCACCTTGGTGAATCCCTGTGTAATTGTTTAAACCAATCAACGTCTGTTTAACCACCGCCTTGTGTGAGCCCTTAGATTCAAGTCAATTTGAATTGACCTAATCCTGACCATTGGTTTTGATCAGCTATCTCGAACCTTCTCCACTCACTATATAAAGAGGCCTTCCCTCAGACTTCGAAGAGTTTTTCCATTTTTGCATTCTTCTGAGTTTAGAGAGAGAAGAGAGAGAAGTGAGAAAAGAGAGAAACCAGAGAGAGAAAAAGTTAGAAACCCTAACTTCGTTCAAATACTCTTTAAACCCTAACCCAAACACCATAACCAAAAACACCATCCTGAGTGTTTCTCAAGTGTTTGAGAGTTTAAGTTGAGTTATTCTGGTTGCTGTAACCTTGTGTTCTTGAGATCTTGTTTCTAACTTAGACTTGTACTCAGATCTAGTTTCTTTTTCAATATAAATCTCAGATCTAGAGTTTTTCATGTTACATTAAGCATAGTTTCGTTTTATTTCTCATCTTGAGAAATATTTTGTTGATCATTTTATCTAAAACGTTTTCTTACTTTGAGATCAACAATAAATGTTTTCTGTATCTTGTTCTTGTGAAACTAAACCTTGACCTAGTTGGAATTTCACTTGGAGGTTTTCAATCTCGAAAATCTTTTCAAAACTGAGATTGATTTAGATCTTGACTGATTTCGAAGCAAGATATCCGTGGATTCTGGGATAGATTAAAAGGTAAAAAAGGTTCTAAGTTTTGTAAGAAAGAAAGAAAAGAAAATATTACACCATATAGTGTAACTGTAATTTTTTAGGACTGTTTGTACTTAATAAGTGTGCGTGTGTGCATGCATGTGTTAGAGAGCACCTTCACAAACACTTTCACCCTACAACACGTAAAGTGTTGGTCATAAGATCTTGTGAACATAAGTCGACGTAAAGTGCTGGAACAAATAAGGAGTTGACAAACTGAGAGAACTACATCTATAATCAGAACTGCAGAAAAGTTATAAGGACGCCAGAGGGTACATTACTAAACTTATATAGGTCAGGATTGTTTGCATGTTAGTTAAATAGCTTTTAACTCATAAATTTGTTTTAGTGTATTTTTCTTTTTACTCCGTAGAGGGAGTCGTGGATGTTTCCTGAATTGGTGAGGTTTTACCACGTAAAAAATTGTGAACAAAATCTTTCTACATCTCCTCATCCCTGTCTTGGTTGTGCTGTGTTTAAAAACTTGTTTAAATTTTCTTTTAAACTTGTTGCTCAAAACTTGAACAGATCTCGTACATACTGTTTTATTAAACACATCTTGTGTTCAAATATTTTGATTAAAGAAAAGAGTTTCTTCAAAAAACAACTCGGAGTTACTTAAATAGTTTATTTTCATAAACGGCTTTAGTAACGGCTTTTTCAGATTATGTTTCATCAGTTACTTTTTATTGTAGTTTTTAGGTTAGATGAGTTTTTTTATAAGGTTCCTTCATTCTCTATCGTATGGTTTGTTGTATAAGTTACCATTTATCATCTCTTTCCTTTATTCAAAATTTTTTAATTGGTTTTAATGCCTTTTTAATTACTTATATTCCTTTATTAATTGCTTTATTTATACATTTCTTTCATTCCCTTGTCATTTACCATGCTTTCTAGGTAACTTAAATTAGGTTGAGATTATTGAATTCGCCTGGATTAATTGGATTCTTTGTTATGGTATGATGGTTTATGATAGTTTTTATGGGTTAGGTTGTTCTTGGTTTTGAACTTAGGAACCTTTATGGATTATATTATGTATGCCCCATATTTGTTACCATTCATGTGTAATTTCGGGGATATATGTTGACGTCAAAATCAAAGTAAGCTTTTATGAGAATTTAGGGAGTGATAACTCTAGATTTTATTAATTGTCCAAATGAGATATAATCTTAATAAAAAATTTCTTTCCATGTAATTTTTTATGCTAATTATCCTATGGTGAATAATATGATTCTTAACCTATCTTCCATTCTTTTTGTTTAATATAGTTTTATTAATTTTCTAAATTAAAAGTAGTTTTGTATAATGGAATTAAAACATCACATTTCACACTTTTATTCTTGAAGTAGCACATCAATTAAAGTCTAAAAAACATTCTATGTGGATTTGATACAGATATTTGTCGATATATTTATTAAACAACTATAGTTAAAGTTTTGGTTTTTGGCATTGTGATGATAAACCAAATAATGATAGTGTCCTTACACGACTACACGATTTTCTCTCCCAATCAACTTATGACTATGGATACCAAAAGGGATTATATCTAATCGAAACAAGTTTTGGGACATATCAACTTGTTAATGGGGTAGGCCCATTAGGGATAATTGGACCTACAAGAAGCTAAAATAAAGATGGATGGGAAGGTGAAAACCTCCAACGTAAGGATTGCGAAATGGTTTACTCATAAAGATAGGTATTGACTATGATCAAGTTTGCTCATTGTAGCCATGCTAAAGTCTTTTGGGATTTTTTAACGTCTAGACTGTATTCTTGAACAATCTTCTTGACAAGAACATAGTAAGAAATCTTGATAAGAAAAATAATGCAAGCTTGTGAAATTCATTTGTGGATTTAAGCTAACATTAACATCTTAGGTCATTCGGTTTGATCGGGTAATCATTGTCTTGATTTTAATTCAGGTCCTAAAAGAACTTGTTTGTATAAGAACTATGATGAAAATGTGATGGTAGTCTAAGTACTATTTAGGGATAAAACTTGTCTAATAGGGAGCGAGGTGGGAATATTATCTTATATAGGAGTGTGGTTGTACGGATATTCGATATAATGTATTTAGAATAATCCAAACGCATATTTATGATCAAGCCTTTTCTATATCATTTGCAAAGGATGTTGGGCTTATCCAGAGTATATTACATCAAAGTTATATACATAGGATTAGTGTCGGTATTCCATGAAAAGAGTTTTTATTCAAGTATGGAACCATTATATCTGGGTTTCAGTGTCTTGGGACACTTGATAGATGAAAGCAATGAGGAAAATATCTAAGGCTTCAGCGGTGGTTAGCCTCATGAATGATGTATATATTGTGTGCAAAGGACGAAATATGTTATGCCTTCAGAATGGCCAACATATTTCAATCTAATAATCTTGTAACTTTTGGGCACAAAGACTAAGGTTTTCATTCAAATAAGGTTTCCAAGTTTTTTACCTCAAAATATATATTTACCCAAGGAGGGTGAGCTATAAATTGGAGGAGTGTAAAGAATCTTAGATTGATAACTCCACTAGGGATGCCAAATTTATCGTCAATTCCGAGAAAAATAAGGAGGTTATATGGCTCAATTAGTTGCTAATAAACTTAGGTAATGTCCCTTTAAGTAAAATTAGCTAATACTATTTTTTGTTCATAAGCGGTATGATTGCAAGTTCGAGAGAATTGGTGACCCATAAAAGGGTTAATCCTATTGATCATAGCTTTCACCTAGTTAGATAGATAAAAAAAAGTGGGTGATAAATTTATGACCAAGGTTGTATCGAATAACACTCGGTTAATCCTTTATCGATAAGTAGTAAATTTTCATGTAGATGGATTGGTAGCCACGGTGGTAACACTGGAAGCTAAAACCATTGAAATAGTGGATGAAATGGGCAAGGAGCCCACTAGCAACTCGCTAGTGGTGATGAAGACGACATAAATGGTTTTTTTAGAAGAAGATGCCATTGATATTGTGTTTGAGGATTAAAACCCAAAAAAATGGCTATAGGGGTTTTATTGCTTTCTCTCTCTATAAGATCTAAAGAGTTGAAATGGTGAAGGTAAAAAATAAACTCATAGTTTAAAAGATACTTTTATACTGTTGATGTAAAAAACTAGACTTGATCTAATTTTATAATCACAGATAAAATATATAATGATAAATAAAGAGAGAGAGTTTTTAATGTGGTTCAGCTATGTAAGAAAGCCTACATCCACTGTTGTTTTATTGATTTCATAGGTTACAGAAAACTAAGTACTCTTGTGAACGAGAATATCCCATAATCTGTTCAACCGAGCCTTTAATGATAGGTATACAATGTATTTATAGTGATCCAGAGGTCAAAGGTCGGAATGTTAAGGGATGTAATGCATTTATATAATTAAGCATTTACATCCTTACATAATAAATGTGATGATTGGTTGTATAAATCATATGTAGTATAACCCTTGGTATGGTGATGTTTCATTAGTCTTGTTAGTCGGCCATTTTTGTAGTGGTCGGCATTCCTTATATTGGTCATCATTCTTCATATTGGTCGATAAATTTATTATCTACTGACTAGGATTTTGGCCATGTAGGAGGACACGTGTTAACTTCTGATTGGTCAACATAGGTGGATAATTTTTTGCATCAACAGAAGCCCCCAATGTTTCATGCTTAATGCTTGCGTAAAAGTATGGAGCATTTGATTCTGGAAGTATCTCGAAGTAGTTTCGTAATGCTTGGTCGGTAGCCAACTTCCCACACTTGTAAAATTTTACTAGCGCTGTTTGAAGATGGAATTTTTGAAGGGCAAATGGGTATTTTTTGCCTTCTTATACACAAAGCCATCGGAAGGTCAATCGTTGGTGTATTAAATCATTACGTTCATTATTTTTTAGGCAACCTATAAAAGGCAGGAGGTTTTTGCAGGTTTTACCTTACCCCAAATTTTCGAACCGTAGCAACCATCTCTGAGCTTTTGTTCGATCTTTTTCCATCGTTTCTTCTTTCTTTTGACAGTTCTTATTGAATCCTTAATCTTCGGTATGAATTCTTTATTTTTCCTCATTTAATCCTTTCTGAACCATGGTTTATATAGTTGCTACTGATTCTTTAGAGGAATTTAGGGAAAAGCATAAAATTCCCTCTTGGGTCAATTTAGAAGTTCCCCATGGACCTTTATATATATATATATATATATAGAGGCAGGCTCCTGTGCACACTAAGTTTGCACACTAAGTTTGCACATTACCTTTTAAAAGTGTGCAAACTTAGTGCTGGCGCACACCAATTTTTTTATGTGATATTTAAACATTTCAACGGACTCACATAAAAAAAATCAGCTCAAAAAAACTTTTTTTGCTATTTTTAAAAAATCGGTCAAACTTTCGCAGTTTTTAAAGGGCTTAAAAATTGCGAAAGTTTGACCGATTTTTTAAAAATAGCAAAAAAAGTTTTTTTGAGTTGATTTTTTTTATATGGGTTCCTTGAAATGTTTAAATATCACATAAAAAAAATCAACTCAAAAATATTTTTTTTACTATATATAAAAGGTAATGTGCAAACTTAGTGTGCAAATTTAGTGTGCACAGGAGCCTGTCTCTCTCTCTCTCTATATATATATATATATATATATATATATATATATATATATATATATATATATATATATATATATATATATATATATATATATATATATATATATATATTCATTGGGTGAAGGTCATTGGATATCCATTTTGTTTACAGTAGAGTGTGCTTTTTCATTTCCACCAAACCATTTTCTTCTTCATTTTTGCCAATATTTTGACGTCGTTCCAGCACGAGTGGCTCTCAACACCTGGAGAATTGTTAATGGTTTGAACAAATTAAATGAAATCTATAGGACCCATATTGGGATTCTAGAGATTATGTTCTATTGTAAATGGGCAATTGCAGGGGAGAATACATATTATTTGAAAACCAAAGAGGCTAGTAAAGATTTAGTGTTGAATTTTTCTGACTCCAATATAGATTATCGGAGTCATCCTTTATTAGTTAGGCAATGGAAACATGCCCCACTTGAGGGTGGAGTATCCTATCAGGGTCCTAGGTGACCTCAATCAAGGAATAGGATATGTTGTTATTTCAAAATTTTCCCTTCTTTTCTGATCTCCTTTTTTATGTGTAATAACTATTACTGCTTATTACTTTGTTGCATAATATCGAAAGAGAAAGTTCCCCAAGACTATTGAAGTAAATTTGGAGGACCTGAAATTATTGTGGGGTCTTAATCAGAGAACATGAAAAGATAATCCCCAGTCAATTTATATATTGTTAGAATATAGAAGTTCTCTAACTTCTTTTATTTATCGGCCAATAATTGTTGTGCCTTCAATCATAATTGATTTGGAGAGAGATCCAATTTCCACGTACTCTGCCACTGAGTGTGGTTGTTATTAAGTTGCTACGGGTGTCACTTCTTCTTCCTTTGATTCCGAACTTCCTCTTTCTATCATCATGGGCAAAAAGAAAATTCCTAACCTTTTGGAGGATGAATCTGCAGTTGGTGCTAATAAACCAGTTTATACTGTTGCTTGAAAGAAGAAAACCGATGTTCCCAAGAAGCCCCCAACCAACAAAGGTGATAAGTCTCCTTTGAAGAGAGTGAGGAGAGGTCCTATCGATAAGCAGGTTGAGAAAGTTGCTGATGCCGATTAATAAGGTTTAGTCGGCTTAGTCCCATCTCTTGGTGGCTCATCTGTAGCCTTTAATCCTAGCTTAGCTAGGAAGTTGATCAAGTCTGGCACCCTCCCAGATTAACGATCTGTTATTGCATCAATGTATCAATCATAACTATCAGCAAGAGCTACTCAAAGATTTGCCTTGGTAAATTTTCATGTTTGAAGTTGGTCGGATACCGTTCATGTTTTCTCTGGCTTGTACTAAATTAGATTTTTTTCTTGCAGTTCCTCGTTGATTACAACCAAATGCCAGAGAAGGACGATCAAGTACGTTCTTCTTTGGGAGAAGTAGAGGAGGCCTTTGAACATCTTTGGAAATCTGTTCTGGATTCCTAATAAGCTTTGGAGATGGAGCAGAAGGACTGGGAGGAAAATATCAAGACTACCGAAGAAGCTGAGCACAAAGCTGATAATGCCTTGTTTGTGGCTAAATCGAACACTACTCAAGTTGAGCACGTGGCAAAGACTGCTGAAGGATAAGTAGCTAAATTATCCACTAAACTTTCTGCTGAGAAGGATAAGAGAAAGAAGGCTAGTGAAGAATCCTTCAACAAGTGTTGGGATAAAGCTAGATCTTCTACCTCTGCACAAATTGGGTACACAAATAAAAAATTCTTCATGGAAGGTTAGTTGGCAACA
Organism: Sambucus nigra; assembly: GCA_949130495.1. Taxonomy (NCBI): domain Eukaryota; kingdom Viridiplantae; phylum Streptophyta; class Magnoliopsida; order Dipsacales; family Adoxaceae; genus Sambucus; species Sambucus nigra. The sequence goes on along the minus strand of OX422215.1, from coordinate 653,735,663 downwards.
TTAAAGGAGGTTGGCACTACTGAGGATTCTGAACTTTTTCTTAGGCATGACCTTATCTCTCCTCATTACCTTGATAATGAAATTGAGGATGATGCTGGTTCGGGAGAATCCTCTTTGGTGTTTGAGTCTACTTGCTCTTCAACCAATCAAGATAAAACTATTGTTGACTCAACTATCCCTCTTGTCAAATAAGCTAAAGCTCCTGTGGACCCAGTTACCCCTTCTGCCGACCAGGGTATACGCCCTGACGTTGAAAAGGATAAGAAGAAGGTTTAGACTTGTTCAGCTTTTGGTCTTTGCATTTTGAAACTTTCTTTTGTCTTCTTTCTGTCTCTACTCTGATGTACTTGTAACGTTCCTTATTTATTAATGAAATAAATTTACTTTAATTCACATGTCGTTTGTTATTTCTCGACTATTGCTCTATCTTCTTTTATTGTTGATGAATTGTTACTTTATCTTTATAGTGTTTAGCCAAGATGGAACAAATTACCTCCATTGACTCCAACCTACTCAAATGCTGCAAAAATCTGTTCAAAGCGGGTTAGTTGAACTTGACTAATGAAGAATTCATAGACTTTCTCGACGTAGATGCTTCTGATAAGGTCAGAGATGCATACACTTATCTCAAGTTTCTTCTTGATCGGGATATGGCCAACAATGTTGCATACTATGAGATGATCAAAGAATTAAAAGTAGAGTGCAATGAAGCCAAAGCTTTACTTCATGCCGATTATGAAGCCAAGTACAAGACCTTGAGTGAAGTTTGGGTATTTGAAGAGAAGTTTGAAAAATATGCCTTTGCTTTTAGAAAAAAATAAGTTTTTATTGAACCGTGAGGTTGATGAAGCCATGTAGATTGCTAAACTTCTGGAAGAGGAAAATAATAGGCTGAGCGATGAACTTGGGGACTTAAAATAGTCTTATACTGCTGGTGCCGATGAAGGTGCCTCTTTTCTAAAGGAGGAAAACGCCAAATTGAGGGAAAAGCTTGAAGCTTTGAAAAAATCCAAACCTGTACAATCTTCCAAATAGAGAGCTAGCCGACCAACTATAGAAGAGATTATGACCAAGAAAACTTTAGCTAATTAAGATACCCAACTGAAGGCGAAGAGTCATGCCATTATCGATTTGTACATAAGACTGGAAGCTAAAGACAAGGCCCTAGCCGACCAATCCTCTCAGTTGAAGGTGAAAGATGAGGTTTTGAACAAACTTCAACATCAAGTTGAAATGTTAACCTTCCAATTTCACAAACAACCCAAAGAGGTATGTGTGGATGGCTATAATGAATCTTTGGGCCATATAGATGATCACTTCACTCAAACTCATCATGAAGGTTATAAATGGGGTTAGACCAGTTGCTCGACTGTGATGAAGGCTGATCAAGGTAATGAACTTTTGTATTGGCATGATCCTAGTTTCTTAAACTACCAACAGACTCTGGTCAAGTTAGATGTCAACTGAATTCATGTTGAATCAATTCCCCAATGCTTGATATCGAAATATTTAGGGGATTATGAGTTACACAATGAACTTGAGATAGTTCGACCTCCTTATGTGACTAACATGCCAAATAGCAGCAATAGAAGGATGCTTCAAGATTTCAACTTTATCAATTCTCTTTATACGCTGGATAATCCTCCTGTTAGTATGAAAAAAGTGAAATCATCTTCCAATGCTGAGGGAAAATGTCCAGTTGAATAATTAATCTATATTTTGTAATTCATTTGAATGTAATATAATTTGTATGAATAAAAGGTGTTTGTTTTTATCAACTTATGATTATTTTAATCAGTTAACTTATGATTGTAATGCCATTGGTTATACTTATACACTTAGATATATTAATCAAAAGTTAGTGTTAGTTACAAGTGGTAATGACATTGTTTCTACTTGTGTACTTAGATATATTAATCAAAATTTATCATTAGTTATCAGTGGTGACCGAGTGTATGAGGAATTTATGTTTATATTCCAGTATCTAGGAATTTTTACATATCTTCCTGCATTTAAATTTGTCAAGTAAAACTTGTTTATAACTTTTTTAGTTTTATACCAAGTTTCACACTTCTTGTTCTTGACTTGTTTATACAAAACCATACATGAAGTAATCAACCTCCTGTTCACGATTTTGTTTTCACGAAGTCATACATGAAGTAAATTATTGTTGTCGACCAAGTGCTGAGGATTATAATCCTATTTTGACTTGATCGATTACTATTTTTCTTATTGTCGACCAAGTTCTGAGGATTTTAATCCTGTCTTGACTTGGTCGGAAATGAAAATAAAAAGTAATCTCTGTTCTGGGGGATGTATATCATCACCGTACTCCGAAAAAAATAAAAAATTGAAGAGACTGAAATCAACTTTTTATTGATACACAAATAAAAGCAAAAGAGATACAATAATGGAAATCATTTTAATTACTGATAATACTTTCGAAGATGTTCAAGATTCCAAGGATTTTTGAATTATTTACCATCCAAAATCTCTATCCGGTAGATCCTTGGTCGGATGACAACTAATATGCAATATGGGCCATGCCAGTTGGCCTCAAGATTGTTATTCTTCTGGATATCTTTCTTAAGAACATAATCACTCTCTTTTAGCTTAGTTTGCTTGACCCTTTTATTATAAAAGCGAGCAGTTATGTGTTGGTCGGCATCATTTCTCAGAGCTGCATCTTCTCGTACCTCCTCTAACATGTCGAGATCTAGCCACCTCATCAAATCACTAACTGTGGAATAAAAATTAAGTACCTTATAGGTTGGTAGGCCGAGCTCAACTAGTACCATGGCTTTAGTCCCAAATGCAAGAATGTATGGTGTCTCTCTAGTTGTTGTTCTTGGCATTGTTATGTTAGCATAAAGAATAAAGTGTAGCTCATTAATGCAGTTGCCCTTGGTAGCATCAAGTCTCTTCTTCAGCCCATTCAAAAAAGTTTTTTTTGTCACTTATGTTTAACCATTACTTTGAGGATGAATTAGTGCAGAATGCAGATTCTGGATTTTGGACTAAGCACAATATGCTTCAAACTCCTCGTTGTTGAATTAGGTGCCATGATTTGTAATGAAAGCATATGGTAAACCATATATACATATTATATTTTTGCAGATGGACTGATACACTTTCTCATAATGCATATCAACCAATGGCTCTGCATCTACCCATTTGGTGAAGTAATCCACAACAATAACTAAGTATTTGAACCTGCCTTTGGTGGTCGGCAGTGGTCCGACCAAGTCAATTCCACATATAGGGAATGGACAAGGTGAAGTTATTGGTGTTAAAGCAACATTAGGTGTTCTATGAATGGTATAAAATCTCTGGCAGTTATCACACTTTCTTGTAAAGGCTGTACAATCTTCCCTCATGGTCGATCAGTAGTATCCCTAAGTGTTGATACATTAGAGCAATGATCTTCCAGCTGAATGAGCTCCACAAGAACCTTCGTGCACTTTTTTGATCAAATCTTCCACCTTCATTGGATGAAAACAGAGCTATAAGGATATCGTTCATTCCCTTTTGTATAAAACTCCTTTGTTTAACACATATCTCGCTAATTTATATCGGAGATTCTTAGCCTCTTTAGGATCGGGTGGTAGGGTTCCATCTTTAATATAAGCTTTGGTGGGATCCATCCAAGAAGTTCCTAGATCTATAGCAATGAAACTAACCATTAGTTCTTCATTAATACTTCTATTAGCCAAGATCTCGATTGAGATTATTCTTCAGATCTCAATTATTGTTGCTGATGCTAGCCGAGCAAGTGCATCAACTCGAGCATTCTCTATTCTTGGGATCCTATTTATTTAGATGGATAAAAATTTGGTGATGAATTTAATGGCCTTATAAAGATACCTGGTCATCATTTCTTTTTTGAATCCATATAAATTCAGCACTTGGTTAACGACCAGATATGAATCACTATTCACTACTACTTGCTTAGTGCCTAATGAATGAGCTAAATTCAGCCCAACTATCAAGACTACGTATTCTACGTCACTATTTGATACTTTGAACTGAAACTGAGAGCATACTTAATATCAATATCATCAGGAGTATTAAGTATTATACCTTCTCCATTGTAAGTATCACATGAAGATCCATCCACGTACAAATTCCATAACGAAGCATTATGGTTGAAATTTTCTTTTATCAATAACCCATGATAGAATATTTTCTTACTCACCTCCGCATATTTTTAGGACTTTTCATGAATTTTGGATGACTCAGGTTGGTGGGCATCCATATCAGTTTACTTTTGAGCTAAGCTCCCTTCTTTTGAAGTCTGCTTAACAGTCAAGTTTTGTTGGTCAGGAACCTCCGAATACGTAAATTCAGCAATATAATTAGCCAAAGCTTGGCCTTTTAATGAAGACCTTGGTTCATAGAAAATGTTATAGTCTCCCAATTATACCACCCAATACATCAATCTTCCTGACTTCTCAGGCTTGTAAAGTGCTTGCCAAAGAAGCAGATCAGTATACATAACTATGGTGTGCGCTTATAAATAGGCTTTCATACATATATAATCCATAATAAGTGCTAAAGACAATTTTTCCAAGCGTTGATACCTGATTTTAGCTCCTCTGACGCTTTGCTTGTATAGTAGACTAGTTTTTGGATTCCATTGTCCTGTTTGACCAAGGCTGAGCTCACTGCTAACCTAGAAAAAGCAAAATATAGGTATAATTTCTCTCTTAAGACTAGTCGAGAGAGCAATGGTGGTGATCCCAGGTACTTCTTTAAATCCTGGAATGCTTATTCACATTCTGCATTCCACTGAAAAGTTTTTCCTCAACACCTTAAAAAATGGTAAACACTTATCTGTTGCTCGAGAAATAAATCTATTTAAGGCTGCCACTCTTCCAGTGAGCCTCTGTATATCTTTCTTATAGGTCGATGACTGCATTTCAATTAAAACTTTTATCTTGGCTGGATTAGCCTCAATTCCCCTTTGATTAACCATGAAGCCGAGGAACATCCCTTCTTCTACTCCAAACACACACATGGTCGGATTCAACTTCATCTGATGCTTTTCCAACTGATTAAAAGTCTGACTGAGGTCCGTGATATGATTTGAAGCTTTTTTTTACGTAAATCTCCATCTTCTTGCCTATCTATTCTTTGAAGAGCTTCTTCACTAACCTTTGATACATTGCCCCTATATTTTTTAGACCAAAGGGCATTATATTATAATAATAAGTTCCTCGGGGGGTGATGAAGGTTGTAGTTTCCCTTTCTTCAGGTTTTATTTTTATCTGATTATGAAAAGAATAGGCATCCATAAATTTTAAAAGCTCTTGTTTTGATGTAGCATCCACTAGTTGATTAATTTTAAACAAGGGAAAATGGTCTTTTGATCATGCCTTATTTAAATCGGTGAAATCCATGCACTTTCTCCATTTATCATTCTTTTCTTAACAATTACAACTTTTACCAACCAGGATGGATACTTCATATCTTCAATGAATCGGGATTTTTGTAGCTTCTCTAGTTCTTCTTTAATAGCTTGATTTTTCTCTAGACTAAAAATCATATGCCTCTGATTGATCAGCTTGGCATCCTTATTGATGTTGAGCTCGTGACAAAGAAAATTTGGATCAATCCCAGGCATATCTTCATGGCTCTGAGAAAATACATATCTTCGCTGCCTCAGGAACATAATCAATTCTTGTTTAAAGACGAGATCCAGTGTTGAGCCGATCTGATTAGTTCTTTCGAAATTATCATCATCCAGAATGATGCTTTCAGTTGCTTTTATAATCTGTCCCTTGACCAACTCTGTTTCATCTCGGGGATCTAAAGTTTTAACTTCAAATTCACCATTAGGCTCAGTAGTATCCACCTAGTAAGTGGTAATCTTCTTCTTTAATTTAATCAGGTCCTTTTGCTCTACTGGGGAGTAGTAACACTCTCTAGTCACTTTTTGGTCTCCTTTCACAACACCTTCCCCAAAATGAGTTAGAAACTTCAAGCATTGATGGATTGTTGACGCTATGGCTTTAGACTTCTTCAATCCTACGCAGCCGAGGATCACATTATAAGAAAATTGAACGTTCTTATCCATTATTATGAAGCATATTTTCTTTGTGTGACTTACTATCCAGGTGCCCATACACACTTCTAGATTGATTGTTCCCAAAGGGTAAAATTTTTCACCAGAAAAGCCTATTAATGGCATGTTATAGGGTTCCACCTGGCTGAGCTTCATGTCCAAACTCTGAAAGCAAGGATGAAACACAATATCGACTGAACTCCCATTGTAAATCAAAACTATGGAGATGATAATATCATGGATTCTGAATTTGACAACTAATGGGTCATCATCGGGATAAATCACTCCAGTGAGATCATTTTTTGAAAAACCAATCACCAGTTTGTCTTTGTTGACCTTCCTCGACTGTTCATCTTCATTCAGATTAATTCTCTGGATATATGAGCAAGTCTGGTCTTTATTTAAATAAGCTTTCCTTTCGGCAATGTGATCACCTCCTCCTGTATCGCCACCCGTAATCATATGACAATCAAATGAACCAAAACTGATCATAGCTACCTCATGTTCTAGTTGCTTGGGCTTCTTCGGTAGGTTTGGATAATCTTTATAATCTTCTTCATTATTTCTCTTCCTATCATCTCTAGACTTGTATGAAGAATTTGAACTTCTTCTAGGTCCTCTGCTATCACACGAATCAATAAATTTATCGAGTTTTCCTCGGTGGATGAGGGATTCTAATTCATTGTTCAAAGCGGTGCAATTATCCATTATATGACCATGATCCTTATGGAATTCATAATATTTCAATCTATCCCTCTTGTTAAGAGGTGCCCTCAACTTCTCAAGCCATCACAAATCCTTATTGTGCTTAATTTCTTCCAAGATATGGGTTAGGCTAAAACTCAATGGAGTGTAGGTTCCATACTTTTTAAACTTGTCTTCTTTATTTGGCTTTTGCTCTTTTTGCTCCTTCTTTTTAGGCTTTGTATCAGGCTTCGTGGTAGGACTCTATTTTGTGGCCATCTCTTCTTCGGCATTCATTATTTTTCCTGCTTTTGCAATGAGTTCAACCATATTTTTAGGAGGATATTTTTCTAGAGTATAATATATTTTCTGAGGAAGCAAGCCACTCATAAGAGCAGTGATGGATCTTTTCTCCTTATAATTAATCACCTCCAATTTCTCGTTGTTAAAATGCATAATGCATTCCGTGGTACTTCCCCCACTTGCTGTCTTACACTCAAAAGATAAACTACTCTTTTCACTATCTCAGCTCCAAAACAAAAGTTGCTAATGTGTAGCTCGAAAAGCTGATTGAAGTGGGAAATATGTCATCGAGGCAGGTTATTATACCATATTTGGGCTGAACACGTAATGGTACTTGAAAATGCACTGTACCTCCTTTCATTAGGAACTGAATAAATATCAGTTGTAGCTTGATATTGCTCAATATGGAGAACATGATCAATTTTACCATTATATTTGGGGGTAACCACATGAGCTTTAAATTTAGATGGAGTAGGAAACTCCACAATTGCCTGAATAAAAGGAGATCCTTTAACGAAACTCCATTGTAAAGGATTTTTTTCCTTTGCCATCTCCCCCAGCAGATCTTCAAACCATTAGAATGATCCTTTCCATGAAGGATTACCCACATCCGATCTATACGAAGAAGCTCAACTAATCCGACCATGTGTCTGCACTAAACTCTCCTCCTAAGAGGTCTACTCAACGCGTACAGATCGCCGGACGCTTGATCTTTATTTGACCAAGGCTTTTCGCTAGTCGGTCGTATATTGGGTGTTCCTAGATATCGCTCTGGGAGGGTTTCTATTTTCTCTGGGTCTCAGGCGATCAAAGGGAAAATCTCTTCTTAGCCTTTCTAATACACTTGTCCTTTTAGGAGAACGAGAGCGGATATCATAGGATTCTGTGGACCTGAATAATGAACTTTCTCCTGGATGATAAGACCTGTCTTATGAAGTTTTGGGATAACAATGCCTGCAAATATTGGAGGTGGAGGCAGAATTTCTCTCTGTGGTGATAGAACGGCCTGTTTTCTGTATAAGACTGGAGATCTGGCTTGAATAGAATGGGCTAGTTGCCTCACCGCTTCCTGCATGGCCTCTTGTTCTCTGAAAATACTAGCAATGATTCCAATTAGGTCTGTCGCCATAAGCTGAGCAGATGGAACAGGCGGTTTACCTTTATTTCTGGCCCTGGACTTAGGGTCATTCATCTTGTCTTGAACAAAGGTATATGAGAATGACAACAATACTTAGAGACACGTTCCCACGAATGACGCCAATCTGTTGATGTAAAAAACTAGACTTGATCTAATTTTATAATCACAGATAAAATATGTAATGATAAATAAAGAGAGTGTTTTTAAATTGATTTAGCTATGTAAGAAATCCTACGTCCACTGTTATTTTATTAATTTCGAAGGTTACAAAAATCTAGGTACTCTTCTAAATGAGAATATCCCATAATCTATTCGATCGTGCCTTTGATGAGATGTATACAATATATTTATAGTGACCTAGAGGTCAAGGGATGGAATTCATTTATAAAAGTAAGAATTTACATCCTTACATAATAAATGTGACGATTGGTTGTATAATCCATATGTAGTATGACCCTTGGTATAATGACGTTTCATTGGTCTTGTTAGTTAGCCTTCTTTGTGGTGGTCGGCATTCCTTGTGTTGGTCAACATTCTTCGTATTGGTCAGCAGATTTATTATCCACTGACTAGGATTTTGGCCATGTAGGAGGACACGTGTTCACTTCTATTTGGTCCACATAAGTGGATAATTTTTTGCATCAACATATACAACAAAAGACACGAACTATTAGGCCGCCAAAAAACAAATAAATAATTACCAAAATAATGGGATGCTTGTTCTCAAATTGACATGGGTCTCCTCAATACCATGAATGCAGGCTAAAGTGACATAACCATTTAATGACCTAGAGCAATGATGAAATGGATAGTGAACCTTTCAGATTGCAAGAAGAAGAAATGATTTTTTCCAATGTCCTTTGGTCTTCCCAACACAAAAGACTTAGCACGAGGTGACTAATGTAGAGAGATACTCATTCTCTAAATGGATTTTAGAAGATTTGGGTGAGGGGGTCCACTTAAAGTTTCCCCACTTCCCAAGATTGACATGTTGTAGAAGAAAAGCCCAGGGCGAGGGGACTCACCTTGAGTACCCTTTCGCCTAAGATTGATATCATTAAAGAGGGTCTAGAGCAAGGGGATCCACTTTAAGTGGCCCCATTGCCCTAAGAATAACTCATTGCAGAAAATAACTTAGTGTGAGGGGATCCACCTTGAGTGTCCTCACTGATAGAATTGCTACTTTAAATAATAACCAAGGGTGAGGGGGGCACCTCCAGTGGCCCCTCTGCCCAAGATTGATATCACATAAAATATCATAAGGCATGGGGGTCCACCACGAGTGGTCCCATCCCCAAGTTTTTTACATAGAAATGTCTTAGGGCGAGGGGGTCCATCGCGAGTGGCCGCATCCCCAAATTTATTTTCCAGAAATGACTCAGGGCTAGGGGGTCGACAATGAGTGGCCCCACCCCCAAATTTGTTATCCAGAAACAACTCAGGGTGAGGGAGTCCACCTCGATTTTCCCATCCCCAAGCTTGTTATTCAAAAATTAATAAAGTAATGATTATTATTTTCTTCTACAGTTAGCCTTAGTTGAGTAAACAAAGCTCAATCAGGCCAGTTGGGATCTCCTGAAAGCTTTAGTTTAGTGGTTGAAAGACAAGGTTCGTTGAAGAAGCTCAACACCTTGAAATTTTAAGATACAGAGAATAATAGTAGAGGGACTTTAGGAGTCACTCAAGCCCTCACACAACCAATAGTTAGTTATAACAAAAGTGAGTAGTCTAGAGGCTGCTCATAAGAAAAAGCAATTTTTATAAAATAGTCTTAGAGAGGGTGGTCCTCAAGTTCACTCTCAAGTTTCACAAATTTTGTACAACAAGTTACCGTTTGAAATGACATTTACTAAATCACATATTTTGTCACCATTAGGAGACATATTTTCTTTTTTACTTTTATTTGTACCAGGTATCGTCTGTCAGAGGGGACATGAAACTATAGACATATAGGAACAAAAGGTACATTGCAGACCTTATCCCTCTAATCCCTCTCATCTTTGGCACATAAAATTCAAAGTCAACCCTAGTATATACCTATAAGTAGGACCATTTGATAAGGTCAAGGACAATTAGAAAAAAATTCAAGCTACACTGTTACTCTGCCAAAATAGCACCAGAACTAGTATTCTCTCCCTTCTCTCTCTAGGTGTCAAAGCGCTTGTCTTTTCACTCCCCTCTAATAACCATTATTCTCAAAGGACCTATCTCTCTCTCTTTCTCTCCCTCCCTCTCTCTCACATATATTATTATTATTATTTGTGAAGTTTGTTCTTTTCGAAAGAAGGTTATATCATTTACTCCATTTTTACCAGAAGAGGAAGGTTTTATACCAGAGCTACTCTTGAAACTTTGATGACATTGAAAACAGAGTCCATTGGAGTTGGTCATGCCTCACCCGTTCTAGTTATTTATAAACCCCAACACAACCACCCTCTTATAGTACAGTTACAAAAACTAATAGTGTTAAAGTCAGTCTCACTTGAGGGAACCTCACCCGAGTTACTTAGGAAGTAATCGATCCATATAACCTCTTTAGTTTCCACAGAAATGGTAATAACTTCAGCCGTTTTGGTGGAGTTAGCAATCCAAGATTTCTTCACACTTCTCCAACTTGTAGCTTAACCTCCTATGGGTGAAAACATATTCTGAGGTAGGAAACTTGGAATCTTCATTTTACTAAAGACCTATTATTTGTACCCTAAAGGTATATGACTACGAGACTATAACCTTCTGACCATAACAAAGGCATGACAAATTTTGATCTAGCACGCAATATATCATACCTAAGGCTTCTGACCGCCGATGAATTAGGTATATTCCTCATTCCTTTCATCTAATGAATTTTCTTAAGACATTTTTCCCTAGGAATAATGATTCCATACATGAAAATAAACTTTTATTATGAATCCAATTTTAATCTTGCGCATACGATATTGATATAATTGACTTGGGATAAGCCTAACATCCTTTGTATCCGATCTAGTGAAAGATTAATCATAACGATGTTCCTGGCTAGTCCTAAGTTTCATATATCGAAATACATAGACAACCACGCTCTTTTTTAAGACAATGCGCCCAACTCTTTCCCATTAGGCAAATATAATCCACACATATTACTTAGAAATACCACCACATTTTTATCACGCTTTTTATACTAACAATTATTAATTGAACTTTGATCAAACTCAAAACTTGATAAACTGATAAAATCGAATGAACCAAAACTTTGCTGTTAGCTTATATCAATAAATAGACCTCATAAGATGATATCACTCCGCCTTTTCAACTAATTACTATGTGGATGCTAGGATAATTGTTCACGAACATAGTCTCGACGTTTAAAGAATCCCGACAGACTTTAGCATGGTTACCACGAGTGGATTTTCTCAAAGTCAATCACTATACAATTAAGTAAACTATTTTTCATGCCTTTCCTTTAAGGTTGGAACCTTCCCATCCATATATTTTTTCACTTCTTGTACGTACACTTTAATACAATGGGTTTTTCCCCATCCAGTACACCAAAACAGGTCAATTGTAACGGGCAAAAACCTTTACAAAAAATATTTGTAACAAATTAAATCCGTTAGAAAATTAGCGTTATTTATTTTACTAACAAAATTTGTAACGGATAAAATCTGTTACAAATTTAATATTCGCAATGGATTAAAAACGTTGCAATTTATTTTGTAACAAATTTATCATTGATACACATCACATATATTTGTAACGATTTTGACCCGTTACAAATATAGAATTTGTAACAGATAAAACCATTATAAAATAAATTGTAATGAATCGTGAATGTGATATATTTGTAATGGAAGTTTTTATTTGTAACGGTTAAAGTCCGTTAATAATATCATTATATTTTAAAAAATATTAGTCTCATTAAACAAATAGATATGAATACACTAGTAATAACTCACGTGCTCAACCAATGGTAATAACCGCCCGCAAATTTTACTCAAAACATAATTCCAAAACACACGTGACCAAATGAATGACACTGCCTTTCGATGATATTAAACCAATCTAAAACTATATTTAAGTCATAACCATTAAAATTCCTAAAACAAAATGTAGTACAAGATATACCATCAAACTTTTAGCCAAAAAATTGAAACAAAATCTAACATCATTAAATTTATACACATATAATTCCCCCCAAAGTTGTCTTCATTATATTCCTTACAAAAGTAGACTTCATTCTCCCAAAATTAATCTTCATATTTTCCATTAAGAACATGTTGAACAAAATCAAACTTAGTAAATGTGTAATCATAAATGAGTAAATAACACAAAATACTAGTGCATTCTCATGCCATTGACATGCATGTAATTTTATTGGGGAGTAATCGATACATAATAAATGGTCGTAGTTACGTTGGTATCTTTTGATGTGTTTGTACATAAATCTAGGTCGCTAGGTTGTTGTTTTAAGTTTTTACCCCCCCCCCTAACGCCCATTTTTAACCCTAAAAAGAAGCGTATACTAGTCAATTAGGTCAACTGAGAGTCCGATGAGGATGCAATTAGTTTAGACAAGTTACTTTGGTATCGCTTGATGATTTTTACTTAAACCTAGGCTACTAGATGGTTGTTTTCAGTTTTCGCTTCAAATCCCAATTTTAGCCCCCATAAGAAGCGTATACTAGTGAATTTGGGCAATCGAGAGTCCGATGAGGATATGGTTAGTTTAGATAAGTTACTTTGGTATTGCTTTATGTGTTTATATCTAAATCTAGGCAACTAGGTTGTTTACAGTTTTCCCCCCCAATGCCTATTTTTAACCCCCCAAAGAAGCTTATGCTAGTCAATTTGACAGTGTTTGAATGTCTTGGTTACCTCTCCTGTTTTCACCTTCGTGGGTGAGGTTTTCTTAGTTGGGCGACTACACTACACCAAAAAGCCTAAATTGGCACCCTTTAGCCTCCCAGCCTTGTCAAGGTCATTGAACGTGACAAGAAAATACGCATTTTTTATCATGGTCAATGACCGTGACAAGTCCGTGACAACTGCTCTTGTCTCGGACTTGTCACGATCATTGCCCGTGACAAACCTTAAAATTATTGTCACGATCAAGGACCGTCACACTTCCGTGACAATTTCTTCAGCAAAAAGCCCTACGCTTTCTTTTTTTTTTTCCACCGTTTTTGGTTTTTCCTCTCTTTCTCTCTCTAAGAGATTTCGAGCTCTCTCTCTCTCTAAGGTACGTTTTTTTCCTCTCTTTCTCTTTCATTTCTATATGTGTGTGGTGGGGTAGGGGCAGGGGGTGGTGGGGGTGGGGTGTGTGTGTACGTGTGTGTGTGTGTGTGTGTGTGTGTGAAGGTGGGAGGGGGAGGGACAATGGGGCTAGGGAGGGGAGGGACAGGGGGTTGGGTGGGGGGCAGGGGGTGGTGGTGGTGTGTGTATGTGCATGTGTATGAGTGTGTGTGTGGTGGGGGGAGGGAGGCAGGGGGTGGGGTGGGGTGTGTGTGTATATGTGCGTGTGTGTAGTGGAGGAGGATGTGGTGGGGGAGGGGGGTAGGGCGTGGGGTGGTTTGTGTGCGTGTATGTGTGCGTGTGTGTGGTGGAGGAGGGGGTGTGGTGGGGGGAGTGGGGTAGGGGTGGGGTGCTGTGTGTGCATGTATGTGTGCGTGTGTGTGGTGGACAAATTGATTAATATCATATGCAAGTAGGATTGCCCCTCATTAACAGATAATTGGTTAGATTCGAAATAACTTTAATTGTATAGCTTTAATAAAATAAAATGTATAGCTTTAATTGTATAGTTTTATATGAAAGTAAATTAATAATTAGTGCCCATTTCATATGAAAGTAGGATTGCCCGTTATTGTAAATTAGTAAATTAATAATTGTATAGTTTAATTGATGAAATGAATTAATTGAGTAGATGAATTAGAAGGAGTACGGGATACACATTTGTTGTTGTGGTTGGATTATAGTGGATCGATGTTGGGTTGGTTAATTTAAGAAGTGGTATGACCACTGGATTAATGTCCATATGGGGGTGGGATTTTTTAACTTTTTTTTAAAAATTACTTTGTATCACGAACTATATATATATATATATATATATATATATATACACGAACTATATATATATATATATATATATATATATAGTATGAAAACTAAATGAAACATACTTGAAATTACATATAGTGCGCATAGATAATAGCCTTCTAGTTCTTATGCGTACGCATTCAATAGCCCTTAGACCCGTTCGAGAGTCATTACCCCTATAATGAGATCTCTCAAATTGTCCCGTTTGGACAATTTGGGACAGCATAATTTCTGTATAATATTCTTAGTGGATTAAAGTTGTTACTTTTGGAGGAAGTTCTACAGTCGTATCCTAATGTTCTATGGGTACATACTAGATTGACAAGTGTGACTGTTATTTTAATTGATCAATTGAAATAACACTCACACTTGACAATCTACGTCGTGTACTTGGAGAACTACGGGGATATGCTGCCAAATTTTTTCAAATTGTAATAATGTGCATGAGCTGTTAAGTATATTACAGAAAAATGCGGTCTTGAATGGGATATGACCACACAGCCTTTAGAGGAGATGGAGGAAATAGAAATTTCTATTATAAATTCAATTTGAATATAAATAAGACATAATTAAATAAAACATACTATAAATATAAGTTTTGTTTATACTAATCCATGAATATAAGCTTCCTACCTTTAATAGGTGATTAGTTGTGATGGGATATCCGAAATACAAAGAGTGGATGGGTGAGACAAATAGAATGGGCGATGTGTTTCGAAGAGGTGCTAACGAATTTGTGAAATATGCAAAGAGATGTCATAATGATGAAGAGTTTCGTGTCCGTATGTTAGGTGTAAGAATGGTAAGGTGTTTGAGTGGAAAATAGTTGAATTACATTTGTTAAGATCGGGTATGCAAGATAGTTATAGATTTTGGAGTTTTCACGGTGAATTGAAAGTTCCTTTTATACCCGACCAACCTTCACAACAACCATCAACAAGTAGGATAGATGTAGAAGGGGACGACGTAGATCATAATATGTTAGAGGATTTAGTTGATGATGCATACAAAGTTTATGAAGTAGAGGAGAATGAGGTTAATGATGATGTAGAAGGTTCAAGTGCTCGCGAAGATATCACGATAAAACTTAATGATGACTATCATAGTTTAAAATTTAAGGCGACCCAACCGTTATACTCTGGCTCTGAGAAAGATCAAACAACTTTACATGCCATGGTTGGTTTGGACAGTTTGAAAACACAGTACGGTTTTTCTGGTAATAGCGTGATAGGAATTCTGAAATGGGTGAAGGGCTTATTACCCAAGGAGAATACACTTCCAAATAGATATATTATTATGAAAAAAAATTTGAAAGGTTTGGGAATGAAGTATAAATCGATTCATGCTTGTGTATATGAGTGTATACTATACCGAAAGGAGTATGAAAATCTCGATCGTTGTCCGGTATGCGATGAACCTAGATATGTCCAATCTACTAGTAAGGCAGGCACAAGCTTAAAAGTTCCTCAAAAAGTATTGAAATATTTTCCCGTTGGGCCTAGATTAAAGAAATTTTACACGTAGCATGGATAGCAGAGGCAATGACTTGGCATGATAGGGCAGAAGTAGGGGTAATATCATGCATCATCTTATTGATTCTACTACCTGGAGGAGGATGAATTATGAGTATCCCGGTTTTTCTCGAGAACAATGCAAAATTCGTTTGGCTATATCAACATATGATTTCAGTCCATTTGGAAATCTAATCACCAATCAGAGTGCATGGCTAGTGATCCTAGCCCCACTCAGCCTCCCTCCTTCACAGTGTATGAGACCTAAATTTTTTATGATGGCTTTATTGATACCTAGACCAAAGGCACCAAGTGATGACATCGACGTCTACCTGACTCCTTTGGTAGAAGAATTAAATGAGTTGTGGGAAGAGGGTGTGCAATCATTTGACTCTTTTAGAAAAGAAGATTTTAGGCTGAAAGCTATGTTGATGTGGGCAATTCATGATTTTCCAGCTTATGGGACATTATCCGGTTATGTAGTACATGGTTATTTAGGGTGTCCTATTTGTGGAGAGGAGACTGAATCTCTTCGTCTATCCTTTAGCTCAAAAAATGTATACCATTTCCACAGGAGGTTTTTACTCTCGGCTCATAGTTTCAAATTTGAGAAAGGTTCCAATTTTTTATTGGGCGGGGTTGAACATAGGCTACCGCTGAGACAACTTTCAGGTTCAGAAATTGAAAGTAAGTCTTTTGAATGTGGCCCTAATATGCCAGGTAAGAATCCAAATTTAAGAATGTCAAGCATAAGAAGACCCCAACTAGGACTGAAACTGAGACAAGAAAGGCATGGTCTAGGAGGTTAATTTTATTTGACTTGCCTTATTGGAAGAATGACTCGGTGCGCCATGTATTGGATGTGATGTATGCAGAGAAGAACTTCGCTAAACATATTGTGGTCACTTGCCTTGGGGGAGTCATTCGAAGGATGGAGAAAATGCACGAAAAGACCTTAAATCGTTGAAACATAAGCCACAACTATGGTTGAAAGAAGATAGTAGGGGAAGGAAAATAATTCCCCCTGGTGTTTTTACTTTGATGAGTGGGGAAAGGAAGGTGCTTTTAGACACAATATACAATTTAAAGGGCCCATCTACTTTTTCGTCTACCTTGCAAAGGATTGTGAATTATGCTACTCATGATTTACATAAGTGTAAGTCCCACGATTGGAATGTGATCATGCAATTAGTTCTTCTATTGTTTAAGCATTGTTTCTCCATGAACAAGGATTTGCGGAGGGCTATTATGCAAATTAGTATTACCTTCTCACTCTTGTGTGAGAAGGTAGTCAATCGAGAACACATAGTGGATGCAAAATTAGCGGTGACCGAAGCGATTTGTGTTTTGGATAAGTACTTTCCCCCAGCATTCTTTGACATAAGTGTTCACTTGTTGGTACATCTATGCGACGAGGAACTTCTTTGTGGTCCAATTAGATATCGGTCGTTGTATCCGTTTGAAAGATTGATGAAAGTTTTTAAAGATTACATCAAGAATACGCAATACATTGCAGGATCAATTGCAGAGGAATACATCACTGTGGAGTCATCAATATATACTCGGGAATATATGCCTGACTCGACCAACGTTAATGTCACTGATGAGTCTGTTGATGATGGTGGTCGTGTGATTGGAAAACGAGTGAAATTAACTAGTTTGCAACATGGACAAGTAGCTCGTTGTCTATTTGACACACATGAAGATGTCGAAGAATGGAAAAAGTAAGTTTTGATTATTATAATGTTTAACATTATTTTAGTTTATTTTTTACATGATTAATTTTATAATATGTAGAAAATATGAAGCTTGTGAGAATAATAAAAGACGAAAAATAATGGTACAATCAGACAACGAATTTAGGCTGTGGTTGACACATGAGGTAATTATAATGAAAATGGTAGTTATATAACGTTACATTACACTCAAATTTTACAACTAATATAAATAAATTATCTATATTCTCAGATCTTAAAGACGAGTGATGCGACATCAAGGTTTGCTCGTCTAGCCGTGGTACCTTTGTTCGTGGCACAACAGTACAAAAAGTATAGATTGAACGGTTACGTTTTTGGCACTAAAGTGTACGTAGAAAGTACAAATATACAGAACTCAGGCATTTCATACAGGCTCTTACTTTCTTTCGAGCGAGAGCAAAAGATAAAAACCTCGTTGAAGCTGAAATGACTTACTATGGTGTAATTTGAAATGTATTTGAATTGGATTATATAAGCTTCAAAGATGTTGTATTTTACTGTGACTGGGTAAGAGTTGAGGATAAAAATGCTTGTAAAGTTGATCCTATTAAAAATTTGATCATGTTTGACTTGTACAAGTTGAAGAGCAACGACCACGTGAGCGATGAGACGTTTGTTTGTGCATTTAAAAAGGTTAACCAAGTGTTTTACTCGGAGTATATCAACAACGAGCCGTGGTCAATTGTCCAACACGCGCCAAAGTGTCTAAATAGTAGTGTGGATGACTTGGCTTCTCCTCCCGAATATCAATCCATTTTTTATGATAACCTGAATTTTAAATAATTTTTCAATTTGTAATAAATATTCCAATTTGTACCGAAACTTCCATTTTAATGCTTTTAATTGATTTGCACTTCATCATTTTCACTCTTGTGTAGTGTACGTGTGTGTGGGCATTAGGGGTGGGGGTGGGGATGTTTCAAATTGAAAGTAATTGTACATATTATGAGCTAGATGTTGTTCTTTTGGAATTCAGAATTGAGGTGTTTAACAGTAACAATTCATTTTTATTTGTAGTAATTGTACATATTTGCATGTCTTCTTCTAATTCATTTTGATCTGTACTAATAACATTTTTTTACATCAAATGTCTCCTTCAGGTATTATGGAGAGGATGATGATGCTGGTTATGATGATGTCGTCTGGGCTCGGTGGTAGCGGAGGCGACGAGGGCTCCTCGGCTCCTAGGCTTCCCAAATATGGAAAATTGGGGATGGCCATCAAGAACAAGTCTAGGCTATTAGAGATATCCCTTAAGATCGTAAAGACGATCATCGGCCCGGGGTATACGAGTTGGAAGGAGGTTCCATATGAGGTCAAGTTAGCTGTTTGGGTGGCTCTACAGGTAATGTATTTATATTTAAATTTATATTTCAATTTCAATTTCAATTTCGATTTCGATTTCGATTTCGATTTTGATTTTGATTTTGATTTTGATTTTGATTTTGATTTTGATTTTGATTTTGATTTCGATTTCAATTTCATTTTATATTTATATTAATATTTATTCACAACTAACATTTTATTTGTTGGACATGAACAATTTATCCTGGATCCAAAGCTACGCGATTCCGTCTTGGAGAAGTTGAGGGAGCAATACAGGATGTGGAAGAAAAATATGTGGACCTGGTACTTTGGGAAGACACGAGGGTCCATTATCCAAAGGTGTGAATCCGTCCCTCCTAAGCATCCGATCTCATTGGCAAAATGGAAACAGTTCATTGACAATGAGATCGGGGAGCGACAATTGGCATCTCGCCAATCGGGGAGGGAAAATTGGGCAAAAAAGACGGACGTGCACTACTCCGATCGAACGTCTTACGCCGAGGTGGAGCATATGATGATGGTAAGATTTAATTTTTGTATAACTACAAAAATATATTATTCTGCATTATTTTACTTTGTGGGTCCGATGCTAATTTTACTTTATTTTATTTCAGGGGACAGGGAGTGGCCCTCAGGGTAGGTCACATAGGCTCGATACTTATGTGGTTCTTCGGACGAAGAAGGGGAAGGACAAGGAGGTGTCTCGGAGCATAGCATCCACGATTGTAAGTAATCCAACAGTTTACTTTTTGTTAATTACGTTATAATTTTTTAGTTTACTTATTTTACTAATCATGTGCTTTTTGTCATTTCAGGAAAAGCTTAAGGAAGTGTATGAGTCGCAGTCTGATGCCGACAAGGCATATTTGTCCATAGACGTACTCAACCAAGTGCTTGGCTCTGATTGTAAGGGGAGGAAAAGGGGGTGAGCTCG
Source organism: Sambucus nigra (assembly GCA_949130495.1). Taxonomy (NCBI): domain Eukaryota; kingdom Viridiplantae; phylum Streptophyta; class Magnoliopsida; order Dipsacales; family Adoxaceae; genus Sambucus; species Sambucus nigra. Next base: position 653,715,874 of record OX422215.1, on the reverse strand, counting down.
AGGGTGGCCAAATCTTGGATCATCGGATTGGAGATGAGCGACACCGGGTTGGCTCTAACAATGGATTCGCATAACGCGAAGCTGTCCCATTTGGAGGCGACGATCAATGATATGTTCTCATTCATGAAGCGTTCGTTGGGTGGAAATCGTAAGGGGAAAGTTAAGGAGAAGGCGGTGGAGGAAGAGGAGGAGGTACGGGAGGTCGAGGTGCAGGATGACGAGGATGTGGACGTCGCTGCTTCATCATTGACACCTGCAAACTTTGATGATCCACTTTCCTATTTGGATCCCTTCAATAGACCGATGTCGACACTTGGTTGTCCGAGCGTGTTTATAATGGACATATTTGATGGCAAACAGATAGGTCGGGGGTTGAGGGACCCGAATATGGTCCAGGGTGCACTAGTTCATGAACGTGCGCTTCAAGACATCGAGTCCAAGTTGCTCGTCACACATGTGATACCCGAGAAAGAGAACTCCCCATTGTGGTTGCGCGAACAATGCGGCACGATGTATATTAGTGGGTGTGTCAATTCTTACATCGTGTGGACCACTCACCTCCTCAGAGTTAACCTTACCCCAGACATTTAGTCACATTGTTTTAAGTTTGAATTGAATTGTTTTAAGTTGTTACATTTGAATTATATTTGTATTATATCTTGATGCATATTGTTTTGAATGTATATTTGCATTATCTTTATTTTACTTGGATATATGATGTTTGAATAGGTACAACGTTGCTATAACAGGTACAAATATAGTGCTGGGCAGTGGCAATGGCCATACTGCCCAGTAGATTTTTTTTCAATTCTGTCGAGAATTATCACGGTCATTGACCGTGACATTTTTTTATAAAATGTCACGGTCTTGTCACGGTCAAGGACCATGACACGACCATGACAATTCTAACGCCCTTGTTACGGTCAATGATCGTGACAAGTCCGTGACAAAAAAAGTTATCTCGCCCAGAATTGTCAATGTCATTGACCTTGATAAGTTCGACTTGTCAAGGTCAATGACCGTGACAATTCGGCAGATTTGGTGTAGTGCTAGGTAGTTGTTTTCAATAATATGTACATAATAAGTATGAGTAACATATCACAGAAATAATAGTCGGGTTCACGTAAAATTAGTTAAATAAAATCACATTAGGCTTTAGCATAAATTTAATTGTCATGAAAATCAATTCCTAATAAAACCTAATGTAAATAGAGTTTTAGCAGCTGAATACTAAACATTTATCTACTAAAAGGTAAAGGAGGCTGGATTTGAATGATAAGTATAAGGCATTGAGGAATTTGGTTCCTAACTCAACTAAGGTATAATAATACAATCTGTATTATTAGTGTTTGTGTTTGTCTTGGTTGAATGTGATAATTTTATTAATGCCAAAGTAAAGTCAAGAGCCCAAATTACAAGAAAATGGTAGCCCAATAGGTCCCCGGTCCAAACTAGGAAAAATTAGCTAAACAAAACAAAAGCTAACCCATTTGCAAAGCCCAAGCCAATAAAGAAAACATAGAATAACAAAGACAAACTATATTAAAGCATTCCAAATTTTACACACATCCCCTGTGAAATGAACCATTTAACTTTTGTAAAATTTCATCATAAACTTTACAGCAGATTTAAAATGATAAAAAAAGTCATACCGTAATTTCCCAAAAAGGTTTCTCACATGTTGACTCGATACTAATCATTTATCTTTTCCTTAAACTCCTTTGCAGTTTCCTTGATTCCCTCATTTTAAACTATAGCATAAAACTTTGTAAGAAATTCAAATCCAATCATAGTAAGAGACAATTATCAACAAATTATTTGAAAAAATAATTTTACCACAAAAGCGGAGTTTTTAATACGATCACCGTGAAGAACTTACCCAAGATTGTCTATGTTGTCCACTTTGGTATCAGACAGACAATATGGAAGGGAATAGTAAGAGTAAGGAAGTTGTGTTTTTGTAGAAGTCAGATTGTTCGTTTTCACCTTTAGAAGAAATAAATAAAAATACCTATTAAATAGTTGACATTTACAATATAGTTTAGATTGCTTGGACTAGACGAATTCCAGATGATATTTAACATTTTAACCACATAAATGTGACACCCCGCCTAATAAAATACCGGGTGATCAGTCCTATATCAAATTAAACGGGAATCTCAAATGGTTTCATTCTCAGCATCACTGTCGAAAAACAAATTAATTACTAATAACCTATTAGGCCTGGCGTCAAATTTTTAAACTTTCTAATCTTATTAAACTTAATGCAGAATTAAAACCATTCACGCAAGAATATAAACAACAACTGAAATGAATAAATAAACAACCGATAACTTTCGGTAAACATTTAATACAACCAAATCGAATACTCATAAAATAAAGTCCCTGGAAAAAAAATGACATCAATTGGGAAACATGCCCGGATATTACAACACTACTTCCTATCTTGATCACAAGGAGAGAAGCGTCTAAAACAATTTCCTGCTAACATCCACAGCTGCGACAACACGTCTGACTCGAAATGATAATCATACAGGCTTCCCTGTGTCTGGACACCTAAAAAGTATACAAAAGGGAAGAAAAAGAAAAATAGATACGGTCCAGAGTCCGTTTTTTAAAAACATTTTTAGAAAGTTCTTAATTTACTTTAATATATAAAATATGTGAGTCTTCATATTTAAATTAGTATCGCACTCACATGAGACTACCCTCACCTTTCATATAACAGTGCGTACATATCCCATGTATTTCAAAACACCCTAGTTAATATACCCCGCCTAACTAATACCTCACGAAACTTTCGATTCACCATGCGCTATCGCAACAACTCGCGTATGTACTATCCTAAGCTTTCGCTCGCTTATACATTATCTTTCTCACTGATAATTTAACCGTCCATAATTAACGCTCACTACTTTCGACATTTTTTACTTTCATGCGTGGGACGTCTCACAAAGCAAAATCCAAAGAAAGAACCCTCCCGATACACTACTACGTAGCTCTATCGGTTATAACTACGTACCTGAATAATAGCCCAGGTACCCAACCCATGTACTAAAGAACAAACATCTCCTTAACTTCTAATGTTACATAAAGCTTCATGCGCGTCTTGCAAAGAGAAATCCAAATAAGGAACCCCCCGATACACTAATACTTAACATTGCTGCCATTGAGATTCTTTTAGACCTCTATCCATAGCATGTACCCCTAATAACCCATCTATTGGCATAAAAGTATACTCATGTAAATCCCAACTCTTCCCAACCAATATATCCATTTAAATAATACTAAGAACAATAATCTAAAATTTCCTAGGGAATAACATCTCTCATCTCTCGACATTTGCTATTTTCATGCGTGGGACATCTCGCAAAGCGAAATCCAAATAAGGAACCCTCCCGATACACTACTATGTAGCTTTGTCGGTTATTGAGAACTATCGGTCCAGGGTCTAAGTCTATTAATATTTAACAGTTCATCATTAATAACTTTAACTAGTTATCAATCTCATACATGTATATCTATACTATACTATACACATAAAGTATATCTATACTTATATATCACACACTATATAAGTCTAATAACCATCCCTTAGAGCTATAACTAAAAGGATGCAGTCTCTCAGTGCTATCATCTTCCAGGGTATACTCACACATCATCGAGGGTACCAGCGTTAGAATTCTCAAACCGACTTTGTAAAAACCAAATCACAATGTAGGGGAAGAGACCATAGTTCTTCACTAGAAATAAGATGAATCATACCCAAGACGTCTTACCCCTGAACCTCACACATGGTTAATACTGGACGACTATGACCTGAGGACTATACTCTCCCTATTCCTCAAGCCAGGGGGATTCACCCACGTCGCGCAACTTCCCATGATAGCACTAGAGGGGTATGTTTTACATAATTATATCATTCACACACATATATATTTATAATCACGTCATATATATACTATCTCTATACTCGTATATATACTATCAAATTAGGCTATTCTTGCCTATCTCTCATGGAATTAGCCTATAATCCCAAACATATCAATTCGTATGGATTAATAAGTATACACACAATTTATCTTAATCCCATAAGTATTCACTCACTTATGATACAATTCTCACATATCTTATTATTTTCGAATAGTAGCGTATCACATTTAGCTATTATTCTTATATCATCCTATTCGCACCTTAGAATTAACTCATACATATTCAGCACACACACACACACACACACACACACATATATATATATATATATATATATATATAGAGAGAGAGAGAGAGAAAGGATCATGAGTGGACCAAAAGAATGGACTTTTTAATGGACCTAATAAAATATTAAAAAAAACAATTAATTGTAATTCCTTGGTGTGATTGGACCGCGCCAGCGGCACCCGACACGCGTGTCTCACGCGTATTTTTTAATACACACCCACCATAACACCAACCCCCCCTCCCCCGCCCCCCAGCCCCCACCCACCCCATCTGCAGCCTCTACGAATTACTGCCACTCAACTCTGATCCCCCAAACCCATAACCCATTGACCCATTATCCCTGTCTAGACCCATTTCAGCAAACCCAAACCCAGAAGTCCCAACCAAAAAATAACAATAACCCAAACCCAGAAGTCCGCTGGCCAGCCACAGCCCCTGCCGCCGACGACTCCAACCCGCTGTTCCGGAGGTTGGAATTCAAACCCAAACCTGTTCTTATCCTTTTTTTTACAACAAATGATGTGAAATTATTCATGTTGATATGTTTGCTACCAACTGACAAAATCGGTGGGTTGGGAGAGATAGGTTTCAGTCGGAAATGGTTCAAGGAGGCAATGGCCGCGGTTTAGTTCGCCGGAGCTTGGGGTCGCGAGTTCAGGCAATAAGGGGTATGGAGGTTATGGCTCTGCTGCAGAAGTTGGTTGGGGTTTAGGAGGTGAGGCAAGTGGCTAGATCGGGTTAGGCTTGGAGATATAAGGCAAGAGGTTGTGTGCAATTTGATTGGGCTAAAGCAGGTGGGTATGGGGGTATGAGGAGGGGGGGCGGCGCTTGGGGGTGGGGTGGTTAACATGGGTGGGTAGGGGGTAGGGGTGAAAGTGGGGTCTCGGGTTTTGGGTGCCGCTGGCGCGGATCAATTAAACTATAGGAATTAAAATTAATAGGTTATTAATGCTTTTTGTTAAGTCCATTAAAAAATCCATTCTTTTGGTCCACTTGTGATCCTCTCTCTCTCTCTCTCTCTCTATATATATATATATATATATATATATATATATATTACCCATATATAATCGGCATATATATTCTACACGCATAAATATTTATGTACGAACCCGTCGAATAATTCCTCGAATGTCATTCTTCCCAAACATTCCAAAATTTAGACCGCGGATCTTTCCCACTAACCCAAGACTACACATTTACTCTTTTATAGGTGCTCACACTCTATTTAGGATCCCCTAACATTGATCTCCAAAATGAATTCATCTCCAATGCTTTTTAGGCCAAGAAAAACCTCTTTGATTTTCTACCAAAGATGGACCGATCCGGTTCCAAACAAAATGAACCGGTCTAGTTCCCCCATAAAAGAAACCGATCCAGTACTCCAAAATGAACTGATTCGATCATAAACAAACTGATCCGGTCCGGTCCCTATAATTTTGGAAGTTCATCTTCTCCAACTCTAAAAATGTATTCCAACTCTCATCCAACTCAATTTCTATGGATTCTAACATCACCCAACATCCATATAAACATCTACACACTTAGATATACTCAATACAACAATTAATTAATGGGATTCATGAACTTTATAAAGAATTTAAACCCTAATTCCCTTAAACCCACCATTTCTATTTCCTCCAATTTCTCACCAAAATTTTCATCATTAACATGGATTTTAACTCAGATTTCATGTAAGATTATTGTCTCATAAATTTCTTATGAAATATCCTTCCAAAAACTCTTTTTTGTACAAGAATCACAAACCCAAAATATTATAGTTTTTCATCACCAACTATAATATGAAAAATAAACACAATTCAATTATTAAATCAAGTTAAACACTTGCCTGGTTGGATAAATTCGACGATCTCATGAGGAAATCCACTAGAGCTTGGTCGAAATCTTCTCGTTTCTACATTTTCTTCCTTCTTTCTCTTCTTTCTTCTTTCTTTCTCTTTCTCTCTTTCTCGCGTGGCTTATAAGAGAGAAACGAGGATTTATCCCTTATTAAATCGACTCATATACACAAATGCGAGTCCCAACTAGTCCAAAAAGTGCCTGAAACCCAAACACTATTCTGATTATCTCGGCCCTTCCAAAAACAACGGTGCATTCGAAATTCCCATCCGTGTCACTTATAAAAAATTCACCTTTTAAGTCCAATACAACTTCACGTGTATTTTCCAAACAAAAATATTATTTCTCAAAGTATTAAATTACACCACTTATGTAATTTAAATATCCATAAAAGTACGGTGTATTACATACTCTCCCCCTTACAATGAAATTTTCTCCTCGAAATTCGGATACAACTGCTACTTAATACTGAGGATCTTACAACACCGCATCCTCCATTACTCAAAACCAACCATAAGGTAAGGCTCAATCACTATAGCCCCAGTACTAAAGCAAGCTTGCATCGTTTATTAATATTGATATTCTGTATCACATTCCTTCTAACCATTACTATAAAGCCATTACTGGGATACTATCATACTTGTATAACACATCGATAAAACAAGTAATCTCAATAAAAATATATGCCACTATCAATACACCCAGTCGCCCGCGAATGACCCCAAGGTAACCCCACTATACCAGGGAAAACATATACATAATAATAATGTTATCGATATATACACTAAACTCATCTCACACGCGAATCTAGTGATAATTAAAGTATCGTGACTCATTCATGTCACACAAAACATGCCTCATTCTTTTGAGGTTAAAACTCATATTTTCACCTTATCAATCACCCTGACAGCTCCAATGGTTCGTTGACATAACACGCATTTCTGAACAAAACCCAAAACTATCTTAATCATTGCTCTAGCTAGGCACTATAATCCTATCCCTTTCCCTCACTTCGGGCAAAAACAATGCATGTGGTCCTACTCTCCACATAAAAATATCTCATCACATAATCTACTTATCTCCGACCATGCTGGCTATATTTAGGTTGTCCTTCTCTTGGACCTTGGTAGCCTCAACCTAGATGGCTACCCTCATTATTCCTTTAGCTCCGCTGGTACCAAGGAACACACTACTGGCCTTACCAATCCCAACTGAATCTATCATTATTCAGTAGGAATTCAGTCATCTGAATCGTTAAAATGGGTACCATGATGGGTCCCCCCCCCCACCACGGTGTTTCACTAGCACCGTTACATCTAGTATTACTCCCTAACTAAATTCTTCAACTCTTTTAGTTCCCTTCACAAAGAAGCATTAATATCTCTATGGACTGAACGCGACCTTTTTACTATCCGCGTGAACCATCCAAGCAGAATTTCCCTTAAGTGCGGGCAACTTCTCTCACGAGTCAATTACCCACTTTTGAATTTTCCTTTCCATTGTACCTACCTCATCTAGTATAAAACTCACTAGATAAAAAAATTCATTTTCACAACTCCAGCTATGAGGAGTTTAGAACAATATTCACCTCTCCTCCTGAACATTTGATAAAGGAACATAAGGTCTAACCATATCTAAGATCCTTCCTTTGGAATACAATTTCACTTTTCAAATGTTGTGATTGACTCCCACCACTATAACACTGCTCCCAGGAGCTAAGAAAAATTTACCCCAATTTTCACTTCTGGGCATACCACTATGCACCATATACCAAAACCTCTGGATATCTAACTTCCATTGGCTAACTCACATCCGCTCCGCACTTTCTAAAATTCCCACGGATGGTCCTCTTCAAAGACTAGTATGACTCTCTCCCATTTTAATCACGTTGGGCGAGTCTAACATGGCACCACTTCCTACTAAAGAGATAAATAAAAATCATAAGCTACACTCTGTAAGTAGGTGGATATTGGATCATCGAACAATGAGCCTTTTCTAGAGAGAGGATATGCTTAATGGTCGTTGTCTTGTCAATTCTAGGATAGTTGAGGAACTCTATGTGGACAGTTCTTATGAGGTCGGAGTCTACCACTCAGCTTAGGGATGCTAAGGCGTCAATGTGACTGTATTGACCCCTAAGGAACTACTGAATGTTAACTTTCTCAAACCCAGTAATGAGGTCATGCACAACGACGAGGTAGGCTTCCATCCTATTATATTTTGCGTTGAAATATTTGCTCACCTGTTTGGAGACCATTTTGGAGTCAATGAACACATTTAGATGCCTTTCCCCCAGTAGTTGGGCTTTGTGCGGTCCAACAATAAGTGATTCATATTCGGCTTCATTATTGGAGGCTTCGAATGCCAACCTTATTCCTTGCTTAATGATAGTGTTCTTCGGCGTGACGAGGACAATTCCTACTCCTGCCAACGTATAGGGTCTAATAATAAGATTGTGTTTCCTTATTTGTTTATTTCTCCATCATGTGTTGGTCAGTTGGCGTATCTCCTATGAATTCAGCAATAAAATTGGCCAAGACTTGTCCCTCAATAATTGTCTTACGCTGAAAGTGGATATCAAATATTCTAAGATTGATCGACCATTTGGATAATCGTCCAGAGAGGTTTGCTTTATGAAGAAAAACTTTGAGGGGGAAGTAAGGGATCACTAATATCAAGTGGGCTTCAAAATAATGCTTCATCTCCCTAGAGGCAACTACAAGAGCGTATTCGAGTTTCTCCATAGGCAAGTAGCATTGTTCTGCATCTAATAGTATCTTGCTAGAATACTAAACAGGGCTCTGTTTACCCTCCTTTTATCATACGAAGGTCGAGCTAAGAGCGTGGTTTGATACGGTGTGACACCCTGCCCAATTAAATATCGGGTGATCAGTCCTTTATCAAATTTAAAATAGAATTTTCGGTTGGTTCATTCTGAGCATCACTATCGAAAACATAATAACCTTATTAAACACCTAATAATTAATTAATCTAGTGCCAAAATATTTTCCTTTAAAAAAATAATCATTCAATTATTAATCCAGGAATCTAAATATAATCCATCCACCACAACTAATTAATGTAGATACTGAATCTAAATCACATACTGAAATAAATAAGGCTGGATAAAACATTCCAGTTCAAAACTCTAAACCAAGAACCATAGTAACAATAAATCCAACTGAAATGAAACGAAAGTAAACAAAATACAATCTCTGAAAAAAATGTCTAAAGAATGGGCGACACATGCCGCAAATGGATAGTTTATCTATAACTGAGTGAAATGATAGAGGCGTCTAATGTAAAGTCCTACAGCTTCCACAACAGCTGCAGCACGCTAGCAATCCAAATCTCTAAGTTTGGTGTCCCTATGTCTGCGCACCTGATATAATACATATATAGCAAGAGAGCAAAAAGATTCAAGAAACGGGTCAGAGCTCGATGTGTAAAAATATTTGTTTTAGCAAGTATATTAAATTTGCAATAAAGCAAGCATCAAATGCTTGTTAGTTCGAACTCTCACATGAGATTCTCACCCCTCAGTTAAAGTTCATGCCTAACGTACAACTAATCCACCCTAGCCATCTGAAATACTTCTAACCAGGTAAAGACTGTAATACCCCGTATTTTAGAAGACTTAAATAATTATGTGATTTATTATTATTGTGGGATTAATTAAATTAAATGTGAGAATTAATTATTAATCCGGATTAAAGTTGAATATTTACTAGCGTGATGATAAGTTAGTAACTATTAATATTGCTATGAGAAGAAGTAACATGGAATGACGATTTTATATAACTTGTTGTGATAGAGAAATATGACAGTTTAATATATTAAGTTGGAATGCGCGTGTGAGTCGTGGCAGGACTAATTAAGTGGAATATAAAGGTAAATTATTTTTAAGTAACTCGTATGCTCCTTTAGAGTGCGCCATTGAGTCGGTAAGGGTCGAGATAGTCAGAAAACTCTAACCGGGTATTTTATTTGGACTCCGGAACATTTTTAGGCCAAGCCGGCACCCGATGGGGATAGTTTTGTAATTTGGATTTTTGGAGGAATTAAATGGACGAAAATTAGAGGAATATTATATCAGCTAATTGGAGACAGTTAGGGTTAGGTTACACCAAAATTAAGATAGATCCATAGTGGGTGAGGGAGAGCAATTTCCAAAGGAGGAGAAGCCATTTTCACCATCTTGCACAACCACCACCACCACCACCATCGTGTAGATTAGAACGCGAGGAACGCATCCATACCAACAACATCAACGGATCAGACCTTCGAAATCGAGGCAAGTGTTTATTGCTTGCTTTTATTAGCGATACTTATGTTCATGTTAGTCTAGGTTAATAAACCTTGCGATGAAAATAATTTGGGTGAAATTGGAGAACTATATCATTAAATAGGGCTGATTTGATAAGGATTTGAATACCATATGTAGATAGGATGATGCCTACATAATTTGGATGATCTCTATGAAAAAATCTGGGTTAAATTTGAAGTTATGCATATTAATTTAAGAACTAGGGTTCTTGACAATAAAATTTGGGGATTTCGAATTATATGAATGATTGGTGATGATTTAATGATTCTAGGTTGTTAGAATTCATGTACAATGTTAGGATTCGATTTGGAAATAATTTATTGGAGTTTGGGATGATATATTAGAGGTGTTAGGGTTGAAAATGGTGAAAAACGAAGTTGTCTAAGGTTAAGGACGAAACAACCCAGGTCGCGCAAAGTTGCGCGAAGTCGTTTGGGCGAGATAGGGATGTCGCGCGAAGTCGTTCGAGCGACACGTTCAAGTCGTTTGAGCGAGATCCCTTCTGGTTCGAGCGAGATTACTAATTGTAGGGAAATTCCTATTTTGCCTCTGTGTTGGTAAGTGGTTAATTTGAGTGAGGAAAACTAGTGTTCGATGAACCCAAAATAGTGCAGAATTATTGAGAGTTATTTAGGGGTAATGATTTCAAATATTCGAGAAGGTGAGATTACCTTGGAGATTACGAGAGAGAGATAATCGTAATTGTAAATACGTCGAGAGTATTGATTGATAAATACTAACGATATTAGTCCTAAAGATATAGAATGTAAAAGAATAAAAAACAGTGGTTAATTGTGGGACTGATTGTGATTTTGTGTTAAGGATTTTCGGGTGACATATTATCCTTAGAAATATATTACGAGAGAGGGAATATCATAAATTAAAATACGTTGATAGTATTTAGTGATAAAAATACTACGTATGGGAAATGACACTTGGTTGTGTATACTATTTGATTGGATGGGTTGGGTGAATACCTATTACTTGCTAGTATTATTTGTATGACATACTTAGCTTCTTGCTATTACAGGAGGTGGGGTAGAGATAGTTTTATCCTGAGGGGATTTTGACTTGTATCTCAGAACATAGGACTGTGAAGACTTACTTGTGAGTTGGTAAGTTGCTGACTATGGGAGCGTAGGTATGTGTGTGACCCATAGGTATGTGAGCTATGTTCCCCTCCATTATGTGTGTTTTGTATATATGGTTCGTGGGAGACTTTTGAACCGATAGTCCTTGTTTGAGTACGAGAGGTACCGGGACATGAAAGAAGAGTATGCAATGCACTACAAGTATATCCTTGGGGTGCTGTATGACTATATATATAAATAGTGGTGGTTATTTATATATACTTGTGTTATACTTACAATGTGATAATTGTAGGCTATTAAGATTGGGTTAATGCATATATATAATAGTGAAAGATATATATATGTATGCTTTTGGTATATCTAAAATGAGAAAATATCAGATAATTAAGATAGTGAAATCTTTAGTAATGCAAATAAGTGAATACTTGACTTTAGTGTGATAACACTTGTTTAAAATGATAAAGGTTGAGATCTAAAATCGGAATAATACTATGAGGTGTAGTTAGATGGATAAGCCTTTCACCTAGTTAGAAGTGTGTCAGATGGCAAGGTTGGATTAGATGTACGTTAGGCGTGCACACTAGTCGAGAGGTGAGAATCTCATGTGAGAGTTCGAACTAACATGCATATAGTACTTGCTTTAATACTATTTTAAATACTTGGTAAAACAAATATTTTTCACTTCGGGCTTTGAACTGTCTCTTGCATTTCTTCTCTCTTTTGCTATATATATATATATATATATATATATGTATGTATGTATTAGTAGAGGTGTCAAGCCATAGGGACACCAGTTCTAGATACTTAGATGGCTTGCCGAGCTGCAGTTGTCGTGGAAGTTGCGGGTTATTTGAGATTAGATGCTTCTCTCATTTCATTCAGTTCCTAGTTCAGATATCTCAGTTAGGGCATGTTTCGCCCATCCTCATTAGAAGAGTTGTGCTCAGTTTACTTTGTAGTTCTTCTCAGTTGGTTTGAGTATTTATTATGGTTTGGCTTGTAATTGTAAACTAGAAGGTTTTATCCAGTCTTATCTATTCAGTATTTGATTCAGACAACATTTAATTCTTGTGTATGGTTTTTAAATACATGTTTCGAATTTTGAAATTAATTGGTTTAAGGTTTAATTGGAAAAAATGTTTTGACACTAGCTTAATTAAATGTTAGGTAATTAATTTGATTTAAGTTTTCGATAGTGATGCTAAGAATGAACCATCCGAACATTCTGTTATAAATTTTATAAAGGACTGATCACCCGATATTTAATTGGGCGGGGTGTCACTGGTGGTATCAGAGCATCAGGTTCTAGTGTCCTTTAGGATCTGTACGGCTTATTACGTTTCAGCTTAGCATTCTTTGATGTAGAGCCTTATTCAAGGATTGTTGTATTCCACTACGTATGCGAATTACGCTCTCCTGCGATTTAGTTTAGTGAAGTCAATTCCTATGAAAGAGTGATTGGACTTCGTACTTCGAACAATATGGGACGACCAGCGAAGGCGGTTAGCGGGACTGCAGGAGGATGAAAACAATTAAAAGTTGTGAAGCATTCGGGGAACGGTGATCGTGGTAGAAGTCACCAACAGTAATATCTAATCATGATGGGCCAGTGGAGGGAGCTAATCCAAAGGCAATGATGTAAAGTAGAGTGTAGTGACCCTCAGAATTTTAAATTCAGAAGAAATTTTCTAGCTCAGAGAAATAGCGAGGAGTAAAAATAGTTAATCCAACCGAGATATTGTGTTTAGGTTGACCATTTGAAATTTTCCATCTCTTGGTCAGACAGAAATATGGAAGAGATGTTGAAATTATCACCATTAGGTCGGGTAGAGACCGATCGTAAAGGATGAGTTAACTTGGTAAGCTAACTTCGCAACCGAAGTAGGAGTCACAAAAGATAAAAGGGTCCGTATGTTGAATATGGACACGTGAGTAGAATTCCCTAGCGTGAATGGGAGGTGTGAATAAGGTGACTAGTGTCAACATCATCAAAGTATATGTTTACTAGAGTATGTCAACGCCCCAGAAGACAGGGAGCCAGTCAAGTTGTGATACATAGCCGAAGGGCAAGGTTGAATTCAATAGTGTTAGTAGAACATCACTAGAAAGTATACCCAGTGAGGGGAAACCTATTTAAATGATATGATTAAATATTAACGTAATAGTGATGGATTCAGTCAAGACCAGCGGGTCGATCATGTATTCCATATGCCCTGTAGAGCGCAAGGAACAACGAAACTAATAACCATGAGTTAAGACTACCAGGTCCAAGAGAAGGACATCCCAACAAGTCCAAGAGGGTTAGTAAAAATGGAATTACCCTATATATAGAGATAAGAGTTACCAGTATTGAATGTGATCGCGTGAGTAGTGAAATTGATAAGTATTGAGAATAATAAATCGTGCCTGTAAGGCATACCGACTGGAGAAGTAAAATATCCAGTGTGAGGAGCGGGTCATGAGAATGGGACCGAGGAATTAATAACCTGAGAGTAGTGGGTCTAGACATGACCAGCATAGTCCTTAATAACTGTAGCATACCGTATTTTGGGGTCGACGGGGCCCAAGAAATAAAGGGAAGGCCAGTAAGGCCATATTTGAGGCCTAGAGATATGGGGCCAATGTATCAATGTTGGGCTGGTAAGCCATAAAATAGAATAGGAAGGGAAAATATAATAAATGAATTCGAAAGGTATAACGATTGTAGATAATTATGGGTCACAAAAAGTGTGTGTATGGGGACCCTAGTATCAGGCAAGACTGATGACGCTTTGTTTTATCCTTGTGAATAAATGATGAGTTCAAGTGACGTGGGTGTATCAAAACATATGTGAATAGTTAACACTAAGAATTTGAGTGTGCATTCGGTTTAGTGGGTACGCTGGCGACAACAGCCTTATTATGTAGGTGACTACGATCTGGTAGCGAGATTTTCCGTACCACCTGCGGGGAGGAGCAGGTGTGGACGCTAAGAGAAATATGTATATGGTATTATGTAACGATTCGTGCTCCTTTGAGCGTTATGATAGTAGAGCACATTATTATTATTATATTTTATAGTTATAGGTTACTAAGGGTTTGAACAATAGTAAATTGTGTGATAAGACTATTGTACTAAAAATTTCAAATTTTAAACATATGGTTTTGGAGAGGCATCACCTGAAAAACGGTTGAGACTGTATATGTGTTGTATTATATTATAGACTTCAGTGAGTATGTTGTCTTACTAGGTTGATTCCGGTGAGCAGGGATGTTTTACTGATGTGATTCAGGGTATATTGAATTATTGTAGAGTGGAGAGATATAGCTCGTAAATTATATAGCATTAATAACTTGTGATAGTGAGAGCCTTGCATTTTATACTGTCTTTAGTAACATGAGAGTGGACGAGTAGACATTTATGATCATATATGGGAATTCAGGGATATATGTTATGGATTAAGGACTTAACGGATCCCGACGACCAACAGTGTTAGGTAGTAGTGTATCGGGGGTTCCTTATTTGAATTTCTCTTTGCGAGTCATCCCACTTATGAAACTTAGCAAACGTTGGAGGTTAGGAAAAATTTGCCTTTAATTCATGGATTTAGTATCGTAATGATTACCCATATACGTGTTATAACTGTAAGATAATGGTTATATTACAAACTAAGGCCGATAGGGCCGTATAAGATTAACATGTGATAATGTTACAAATCGTTGACACCACGAGAAGACTAGTGGGATAACCTAAGATATAATTAGGTGGAAAAGGGTAGGGTGACTGAGGAGGACCTTACCATATAGTTATGCCAAGTATGTGGGGCATAAATTGATATTTATAACATGGCTCGTATAGCGGTGCTGTAATGCACAAAGAATAGCGTGTATGGGCACCCTAGATATTTTGATAATAAATTTATCTTCCTTAAGTGAAATATTGTGATACAACGCGTGTTGCGAGAGGTAACTGAATGTAGAAGAGTGTGACTTCAAGCTTTATCTATTTGATGGGTTAGGGCAGTTACAATCATTAATTCCCAGCTTTGCCACGAGGATGGTATGGGAAGAATCTGATAAAGTTTAACTCGAGAAAGTTGAGACTTACTTGTTAGGACAAGGAGAGAAAATGTTTTATAAGAATCTGAAGCTTAGAGAGAAGGGGAAGGACTTGCGACATGCAGTGATGACACTGTCTACTGAGCCATAGATATGGATGTGGTTATGAGAAAGGTAAAATTCATAATGATATAAATCCGTAGTAGTGATGGCTTAAGAAAAGAAAGCCATTTCTGAGCTCCAATTGACCATAAGGAAATAATAGAGTTCCTTCATCATTAGGAATTCCTTGGTGGTAATGGGAGAGTGAATCCCTGAATAATTACAGAGTTAATTACTTCGCAATGGGATCACAACAATAAGTGGGTGAAAGTGGGTCGGGTAATGAAAGTAGCTCGCGTTATGCAAAGTTAGGACAAATCATAAGGTGTAACATTCAACCCTAACCATTATTCTTGGGATAGTAAGGTTATAGGGGTTATAAATAGAGTTTTTGTCCGAAAGAGTCAAGATAATTATGACTTGATTATTGGGAAGAGTTCTGGGAGGCCCTGAATATCGAGATGCGAACATACTCAGCCTAACACACTCGCAGGCGGACGATAAATCTGAGAGTTTTAGTTGCACATTACGAGGTATGTTGTATCTCCAATTATGGGAAGGTTTAGTGTAATATCTTCCACTGGTGGAGTTAGCGTAAGACGACTCCCCTAAACTTATTAATGATAGAATTCCATTCGAGGCGTTATATATATAAATCCTTTTTATCCTTGTGCTTATTGGATAGAAGGGAGGACATTAATCTACTAGGCCCAGAGAAATTTTTAGGGCCCGTTAACCAAGGTGGAAATGATTGGGAGTTGGCATTATTGCATGTTGGAACGAGGAGATTGGTGCCGAGTGAGGTGGGATATTTTCCTATTATTGTTAAGTTGAGCCAGTAGCATACAGGCTTAGGTTTTGTATTCCTATGCGGAGGCCGTATGGCGAAAATTTGTTAACAATTATAGTATGTATTGTATGTAAGACAAATTTGTATATATCTAAATATCAATTAACCTATTAGTGCGAGTAGTAGGAGGCTACATAGTGACTATATATAATTTAAGTGGTGAAACTTAAATGGTAAGTCTTGGAGAGTAATTAATTAGTGAGGTGTTCATTATTAAGGGTATTCGGTAATGTATTGTATGGGCAGTACTGCGTAAATTCATGATATGTGAGGTAAATACACAGAGTTTTCCTTACCAAAAATGCCTTATTTTCCGAATTTTGGGACGAAATTCCGTTATTAGGGGGGAAGTATGTAATACCCCGTATTTTTGAAGACTTAAATAATTATATGATTTATTATTATTGTGGGATTAATTAAATTAAAATGTGAGAATTAATTATTAATCCGGATTAAAGTTGAATATTTACTAGCGTGATGATAAGTTAGTAACTATTAATATTGCTAGGAGAAGAAGTAATATAGAATGACGATTTTATATAACTTGTTGTGATAGAGAAATACGACAGTTTAATATATTAAGTCGAAACGCGCGTGTGAGTCATGCCAGGACTAATTAAGTGGAATATAAAGGTAGATTATTTTTAAGTAACTCGTATGTTCATTTCGAGTGCGCCATTGAGTCCGGAAGGGTCGAGATAGTCAAAAAACTCTAACCGGATATTTTATTTGGACTCCGGGACATTTTTTGGCCAAACCGGCAACCAGTGGGGGTAGTTTTATAATTTGGATTTTTGGAGGAATTAAATGGATGAAAATTAGAGGAATATTATATCAGCTAATTGGAGACAGTTAGGGTTAGGTAACACCAAAATTAAGAGAGAGCCATAGTGGGTGAGGGAGAGCAATTTCCAAAGGAGGAGAAGCCATTTTCACCACCTTGCACCACCACCACCACCATCGTGTAGATTAGAACGCGAGGAACGCATCCATACCAACAACATCAACGGATCAGACCTTCGAAATCGAGGCAAGTGTTTATTGCTTGCTTTTATTAGCGATACTTATGTTCATGTTAGTCTAGGTTAATAAACCTTGCGATGAAAATAATTTGGGTGAAATTGGAGAACTATATCATTAAATAGGGCTGATTTGATAAGGATTTGAATACCATATGTAGATAGGATGATGCCTACATAATTTGGATGGTCTCTATGAATAAATCTGGGTTTAATTTTAAGTTATGCATATTAATTTAAGAACTATGGTTCTTGACAATAAAATTTGGGGATTTCGAATTATATGAATGATTGGTGATGATTTAATGATTCTAGGTTGTTAGAATTCATTTACAAATGTTAGGATTCTATTTGGGAATAATTGATTGGAGTGTTTTAGGGTTGAAAAATGGTGAAAAACGAAGCTCTCTAAGGTTGAAGACGAAACAACTCAGGTCGCGCGAAGTTGCGCGAAGTCGTTTGCGCGAGATAGGGATGTCGCACGAAGTCATTCGAGTGACACGTTGAAGTCGTTCGAGCGAGATCCCTTATGGTTCGAGCGAGATTCATAATTTTAGGAAAATTCCTATTTTTCCCCTATGTTGGTAAATGGTTAATTTGAGTGAGGAAAACTAGTGTTCGATAAACTCAAAATAGTGTAGAATTATTGGGAGTTATTTAGGGGTAATGATTTCAAATATTCGGGAAGGTGAGATTACCTTGAAGATTACGAGAGAGATAATTGTAATTGTAAATGCGTCGAGAGTATTGAGTGATAAATACTAACGATATTAGTCCTGAAGAAATAGAATAAAAATTCGTTGTTAATTGTGGGACTGATTGTGATTTTGTATTAAGGATTTTCAGGTGACATATTATCCTTAGAAATATATTACGAGAGAGGGAATATCGTAACTTAAAATACGCTGATAGTATTTAGTGATAAAAATACTACGTATGGGAAATGACACTTGGTTGTGTATACTATTTGATTGGATGGGTTGGGTGGATACCTATTACTTGCTACTATTATGTGTATGACATACCTAGCTGCTTGCTATCATGGGAGGTGGTGTAGAGATAGTCTTATCCTGAGGGGATTTTGACTTGTATCTCAGAACATAGGACTGTGAAGACTTGCTTACGAGTTGGTAAGTTACTGACTACGGGAGCGTAGGTATGTGCATGACCCATAGGTATGTGAGCTATGTTCCCCTCCATTATGTATGTTTTGTATATATGGTTCATGGGAGACTTCCTAACCGATAGTCCTTATTTGAGTACAAAAGGTACCGGGACATGATAGAAGAGTATGCAATGCACTACATGTATAGCCTTGGGGTGCTGTATTACTATATATATAAATAGTGGTGGTTATTTATATATACTTGTATTATACTTACAATAAGATAATTGTTGGCTATTAAGATTGGGTTAATGCATATATATAATAGTCAAAGATATATATATGTATGCTTTTTGTATATCTAAAATGAGAAAATATTAGATAATTAAGATAGTGAAATCTTCAGTAATGAAAATAAGTGAATACTTGAGTTTAGTGTGATAAAACTTCTTTAAAATGATAAAGGTTAAGTTCTAAAATCAGAATAATACTATGAGGGGTAGTTAGATGGATAAGACTTTCACCTAGTTAGAAGTGTGTCAGATGGCTAGGTTGGATTATATGTACGTTAGGAGTGCACAGTAGTCGAGAGGTGAGAATCTCACGTGAGAGTTAGAACTAACATGCATATAATACTTGCTTTAATGCAGTTTTAAATACTTGCGAAATAAATATTTTTACACATCGAGCTCTGACCCGTCTCTTGCATTTCTTCTCTCTTTTGCTATGTATATATGTATTAGTACAAGTGTCAAGCCATAGGGACAGCGATTCTAGATACTTGGATGGCTTGCCGAGCTGCAGCTATTGTGGAAGTTGCGGGTTATTTGAGATTAGATGTTTCTATCATTTCATTCAGTTCCCAGTTCAGATATCTCAGTTAGGGCATGTGTAGCCCATCCTCATTAGCAGAGTTGTCCTCTGTTTACTTTATAGTTCTTTTCAGTTCGTTTGAGTATTTATTATGGTTTGGTTTGTAATTGTAAACTGGAAGGTTTTATCCGTCTTATCTATTCAGTATTTGATTCAGTCAACATTTAATTCTTGTGTATGATTTTTAAATACACATTCCGAATTTTGAAATTAATTGGTTTAAAGTTTAATTGGAAAAAATGTTTTGACACTAGCTTAATTAAATGTTAGGTAATTAATTGGATTCAAGTTTTCGACAGTGATGCTAAGAATGAACCAACCGAACATTCTGTTATAAATTTTATAATGGACTGATCACTCGATATTTAATTGGGCGGGGTGTCAAAAACACTTATGCTCCTAATGATACCTCGTAGTAATAACCCGTGATTCCCAACTTTCCACATTATTAATTGCATCAATTATTAATTCGGTTAAGTGTTATCACACTAAGTTTAGTATTCCTGGTTGACGTCATTTAAGAATTTGCTATCTTGATAACCTACTATTATCTCATAGTAGGAATAACACGAGTATACATATATATAACCATCACTATAATATACATATATAATTACAACACCCCAAGGCTAAACCTATAGTGCATTTCATACTCTGCTATCATGTCCCGGTACATCTCGTACTACAATAAGGACTATCGGCTAGGAAGTCACCCACGAACCATATACACAAAACACATATAGTGGAGGCAAAGATAGTTCACATACCTTTGGGCCATGCGCATACATACGCTCCTATAGTCAGCTGACTTATCAACTCACAAATAAGTCTTCACAGTCCTATGTTCTGAGATACAAGTCAATAATCCCCCCGAAGGTCTCCCAGGATAAGGCTGTCACTATGCAACCTCCCGCGATAGCAAGCAGCTAGGTATGTCATACACATAATATTAAGCATGTAATAGGTATCCACACATTTTATTAATATTTATTTGTATTCTCCCAGCCTTTTTGTATATTTACCATACGTATCTCATTCTCACCATTACATATTTTATAGTATTACTAAATCACCACCACACTTTAGTAATTTCTGAAGTAGCTCTTTTTTCCGGATTAATTAAAGTATAAAACTCACATACTTCCTCGTAGACCTGTCTCGTTTCAAATCTATTAATTGGAAATTTCGCTCACTCGAATAGAATGGAAAATTCCAAAACTGCCCCTAAGAAGTTTCCCAAAAATTCACCTTGTCGCTCGAACCAGATTGCAATTTCGTTTGAATGACTGCCACGTGTCGCTCGAGCGACTTCACACGAGATGCCTATCTTCCTCAAACGACCTTCACGTGACTTCGCGCGAGACTCACTGTGTCGTCTTCGACCTAGAATTTTAGCATTTTCCCACCATTTTTAACCCTAAAACCTCTAAATTATCATTCCAAACTCCAATCGATCAGTCCCAAATCGAATCCTAACAATTACACATGGATTCTAACATCCTAGAATCATTAAATCATTACGAATCATCAAAGAAATATGAAATCCCCAAATTAATTACTAAAACACTAGTTCTTCAAATTCTTATTCAAGAACATATGATTTCCAGATTCGTTCTTCACATAAGTTCATCAAAACGTGATTTCTATCTTACATACATGAAGGGTTTAATCTAATTAATCTCATATTCATATCATACATCCCAAATCTCCAATTTTTCATCACTTTTATGAACAAGATATGTTTATATCATCCTTATACTAACATGAATATGGTTAATGCTAAAGAAAAGCAAGTAATAAACACCTGCCTCAAATTAGTCGTTTGATTTCTTGATGTTGTTGGTATGGGCGTGTTCCTCTTGTTCCGGTCTACACAATGGTGGTGGTGGTTGTGCGAGGTGGTGCTAATTAGGCCTTCCCTCTTGGAATTTGTTCTCCATCATACTCTCTGTGGCCGTTCTTTAATTTATATATCTCTCAACCCTAATGGAACTCTCATGGATGATAAAATAACTCCCAATTTTCGTCCATTAATTAAACCCAAAATTACAATTTACCATAATGCTCTCTCAGGACGCCGGTTAGGCCTAAAATTGCCCTGCGACCCAACCTAAAAACTCGTGTATACTATTCTGACTATCTCGGCCCTTCCGGACTCAACGGCGCACTCGAAATGACCATATGAGTTACCAAAAATAAATAATCTTTTATTAAATTAGTCCCGACACGACTCACACGCGCGTCTAACTTAATTTATTAAACCGTCGTATTTCTTATTCTTGAAAATTTATCGAAGTGTATAGTTCCATATTACATAACGCACAATAATATTCAATCAATAAGTATTAACCCTTGGCATGTTAGTTAATATTTATTTTAAATCTGGATTAATTAACAATTAAATTCTCACATTTTAATTCAATTAATCCCCCAATAATAATTAATCCCATAATTATTTAAATTATAAAAAAGATAGGGTACTGCATACTTCCCCCTAATAACGGAATAAATCTGGATATTTCTCACGCATATCTGCCTCATGCTCCCAAGTAGACTCCTCCACATTGTGATGCTGTCATTGCACCTGAACAAGTAGAACTACCTTTGACCTCAGCCTCCTCTCACTATGATCCAGGATAGCCACCGGTCTCTCCTCAAATGAACTGTCTGGTTGTAACTCAATCTCCTCACTCACGATGTAAGTGTGTTCCAAATCATCCCGAAGATACTGCCTCAGTGACAAAATGTGGAACGCATCATGGATACGATGCAAGTGCTTCGGCAACCCAAGCCTATAAATAACTGGTCCGACCCTCTTTATAACAGGGAATGGTCCTACTTATCTCGGAGCCAATTTCCCTTTTTTCCTAAATCTCATTACTCCCTTCATCGGATATTCTCTCAACAAAACCTGGTCCCCCACAGCGAACTCTCGAAAGGACCTCTTAGCATCGGCATAGCTATTATGTCTATCCTGGGCTACCCGTATGCGATCTCAAATCATCTCTATCCTGATCGACGTATCCTGAATCACCTCTGGCTTGAGTAGCTTGTTGTCTCCCACCTCTAGCCAACAAGATGGAGAATAATAAGGTCTACCATACAATGCCTCAAACGGGGCCATGCCAATCGTAAACTTATTGGAGTTGTTATAAGAAAACTCTACTAGTGGAAGATACTTCTCCAAACCTCCCCCAAAGTCAAGGATATACATGCGCAACATGTCCTCGAGCATCTGATTAGTGCATTCAATCTGCCCATCGGTCTGCGGGTGATACATTGTACTGAACCGCAACTCGGTACACATAGCCTCCTGAAAACTCTCCCAAAAATGAGATACAAACATTTTGTCTCTATCCAACACAGTATTATGAGGCACACCATGCCAGTCTCACTATCTCTGTAATAAATAGCTGAGCATATTGTCCTGCTATATAGTCTGTCCTGACTAGCAGAAAATGGGCTACTTTCACCAATCGGTCCATAATAGCCCATATAGAATCGTGTCCTCTCTGCGAATTAGGCAACTCGGTAATGAAGTCCATGGAAATGCCCTCCCATTTCCACGTAGGGATCTCTAACGGCTGAAGTGAATCTGGTGGCCTCTAGTGGTCCACTTTCACTAGTTGACAAGTCGTACACTTGGAGATGAACTCTGCGATGTATCTCTTCATTCCGCTCCACTAGTACTGCCACCTCATATCTTGGTACATTTTTTCCCCACTGGGATGTAGCGTAAATCGGGACCCATGCGACTCCGTCATCACTACATGTCTAAGGTCCTCCCCCTGGAAGAAGGAGTCTCCCATTAAAGCGCAAACTGCCCTCGGAGCTCACTGAATAAGACTCGGCTCCACCGGCTAAAATCTGCCTAATTTGATCTTGATAGAATGAATCTACTGCCTGTGCCTGTACTACTCTCGTAACAGTCTGAGGTGTAACTGTCATCACAAACATAAATGATCGGGTCATGGTATCCTGGTGTCCTAATTCCTTCTATTTTGCTTTCCACACCTCGGCCCTATCGTCCACTGGCCTACGGCTCAACGCGTCTGCTACCACGTTAGCCTTTCCTAGGTGGTATTGGATATCGAGTTGATAATCCTTCAAGAATTCCAGCCATCGATGTTGATGCATGTTCAACTCTTTCTGAATGAAGAGGTACTGTAGTGACTTGTGATCTGTGAGTAAGTGAAATTTCTCCCCTAGGAGATAGTGCCTCCATATATGAAGTGTAAACACGACTTCCGCTAACTCCAAGTCGTGGGTGGGGTAGTTCCTATCATAAGGCTTAAACTTTCGAGAAGCATAAGCTATAGACTGATCCTCCTGGTGAAGCTCACCCCCAAGTCCTAGTAAGGACGCATCTGTATAGACTAGATAATCTACTCATGGCCTGGGCAGTGCTAACATTGGTGCTGAAGTCAACTTGTCTTTCAGCTCATCAAAAGCCAACTGGAAGGCATCGTCCCAGATAAATGGCACCCCTTTGCGAGTGAAATGAGTCAATGGATCCACTATCTTAGAGAATCCCCGAATGAACCTCCTGTAGTATCCTGGTAGGCCTAAGAAACTACGTATCTTTATCAGCGTCATAAGCTATCCCCACTCCCTAACCATTGACACCTTCCCCAGGTCTACGAATATCCCTCTATCCGAAATAATGTGCCCAAAAAATTGAACCTCTTTCAGCCAAAATCCACATTTTTCACATTTTGCATACAACTCGTGCTGGCGTAGAGTCCGCAAAACCAGTCTCAAATGTTCGGCATGCTCCTCTTCTGTCTGGGAGTAAATCAGGATGTTATCTGTGAAGACAATGACAAACTGATCCAGAAACTCTCTGAATACCTGTTCATTAAGTCCATAAACACGTCTGGGGCATTGGTTAGCCCAAAAGGCATAACCTGTAATACCCCGCATTTTTGATTGAATTGAAATTGAAAAAAAAAAAAAAACTATGTTAGTATATATATTCGAAATGTTTGGAAATAAAACTATGTCAGTATATATATTCGAAATGATTGGAAATGAAAAGTTAAAATGAAGTCATTGAGATACGAATGTGCGACTTAAATATTAGAAGCGAATTAATGCGTAAAAGGATCGAGAGGGTTAAATTTGGCGTAATGGCATTTTTGTAAATAAACTAACCCTAGTTATAAATAGAAAAGAAGAGAAGAAGTCTTCATTTTATCATTTCACAATAGAGGCTAGGGTTTGGTAGAGAGAGAGAGTAAGAAGAGAAGAAAGCTAAGAGGGTTTCAAGAATATTCAACTTCTCCATACAATCCAAGGCAAGTTAATAACCTATATGTGTATATTATGTATCTATAATGAAATTTCACATGAACATGTATTTGAATCCATAAATTAATATGAAATTGATGTTAAAATTGATATGCAATGTATTAGGATCATCATCCATGTAGATTCAAATGCAATATCATTATTATAAGGATTGAGATGTAGAACAACCTCTTGAATTTTAGAAATCTATGAAATTAAGTAAATCATTATATTAAAAACTGTTTTGAGCTGTTTTAGTTCCGAAAATGGATGTTCCGTCCCCATTGCCTAGTAGAAAATCATATTCTGAACAACTTTGTAGTTTTAAGTTTTTCCGAAAACGGATCGAAAAAGTCTCAAATCGGCATTTTAAAATTCTGCGCACAAAGTTGTCGTGAGCAGGTCCGAACTGTATATGTTAGTTTCGGGTCTTTTTTAAGAAGGCTACGATAGCGTGCTCGCGTGTCCTTGTATAAAATCACGTTCCTAACAACTTTGTAGTTTTAAGTTTTCCCAAAAACGGATCGGAAAAGCTTTAAATAAGAATTTTAAAATTCTGGGCAGAATGTTGTCGAAAACATGGGTGATTATTATATCTTAGTTTTGGGTTTGTTTTATGCAGCCTATGGAAACGTGCTCGCGTGTCTTTATAGAAAATCACGTTCCGAACAACTTTATAGTTTTAAGTTTTTCCAAAAACGGATCGAAAGAGCCTCGAATCTTCATTTTAAATTTTGGGCAGCATGTTGATGAAATAAGAGTGATGATGTTTTTCATGTTGTTAGTAAGATAATTATGGTGTTGTGCCTAATATCCTAACTTGATCACATACTTATGGTTATTACGGATATATAACCTTGAAATGATTTGATGTCGAATTAGCAAATTAATGATGTAAATTATATTATATTATAAATAATGACTATTGTATACCTCCAGTAAGAGACTTGACACGATTGTATATATACATAAGTGTGGAATTGTTTTACATTTGTATTGTTGAGTATACACTAGACTAGTCCTCCGGTTGATGTAGGCACATGTTGAATGCGATTTGTTTTGTGATTGATCCGGTTAGG
Source organism: Sambucus nigra (assembly GCA_949130495.1). Lineage (NCBI taxonomy): Eukaryota > Viridiplantae > Streptophyta > Magnoliopsida > Dipsacales > Adoxaceae > Sambucus > Sambucus nigra. The sequence continues at coordinate 653,690,020 of OX422215.1, read as the reverse complement.
TTCCGCTCGAGTGTCGTGTCGGAGATAAACCACCGGAACCGGACACATGATTATAATACGGGTCGGATAGAAAGACCTTGAAACGCCATGTGATTTAGGACTTAATACGATTGCCCTTGCCACGTAATATTGGGGAGTATTCGTGTGTAGGCCTAGTGTTACGACTTGTTCCCCCTGGGTAACGATAGTGACCCGATATGACTTGTTGTGTGAGATATTATGCTTGTGTCTTAAAGTAATTTCCCGAATCGATGCATTTGATATTATTATTAAAGAAAATATTTTGATACGTTAAATACTTAAATGAGATTAATAATGATTAATCATGATACGATGTGAGGCTACACGTTACTCGAGTTTGGGTTGGGTAGTCACGACATAGGAGCATTGGTTGGGTAATTGAACAACTTAATTACTGGAGACGAGTAATGACTAGTGTGCTTTCATTATAAGTACATCTTATAATCTTATAGCTTGTTTTCTTGCTTTGACGTTCGTCTATCTTGCTTCTTGCTCCTCTCCTATATATATAATATATGACAGGTCCTCGTCTCGATGGACAATAGACTATGGATCTTGATGAGATCATATCAATCTTAGGATTCCTGTAGCTGTGGAGTTATTCTATTTTAATTTATGTCGCTTGTTTCCCTTTTCTTGAGGGTGGTATCAGAGATTAATATAACGTTGTTGATACTTGGTATTTGAGAGAATTGTTGTATTATTCTTTCCCGTTTTGTGTTGGGTCGTATGTATTGGCATTTTATATTTTCAGTTTGAGATTACTGATGGATTATTGAAGTTAATAGTTATGAGTTGGTTTCACTTGTTATAGTTGTTATTATATGATTTGGTTACACATATGAGAGTGTAAATGTTTACTTTACCGCATTTATTTAAATTTTGTTTCTAATGCCAACATATTGACGTTTTGCTTTAATTTAATTGGGCGTAGCTAACCGAATTAGATATAAAAAGAAGAGTTATCACATTACCCTAAAATCATAAGAACCATATCTCGATAAGAAAGTAATATTCGACACATCCTTCTCCCTGATCCTTAACTGATGGTATCGCGACCTCAAGTCAATCTTTGAGAAGAAGGCGACTTCTCTCAACTGGTCGAATAAGTCATCGATTCGGGGCAATAAATAGTTATTCCGTATCGCGACCTTATTCAACTCTCGATAATCAATACACGACTATAACGATCCATCTCTCTTCTTAACGAACAACACAGGGGGACCCCAAGGTGAAGTACTCCTACGAATGAACCCCTGGCCCAATAGCTGCTCTATCAGAGGGGAATCTACACAAGTAACAAGATTCTCTGCTGTAGCTAATAACCCCATAGCATGTGCAAACCTCGTGGTAATAAAATAATATGTTCTCCTCGTATTAAATAAAATACGCCCCATAGTCCCCTGGATAGAAAAAATACCCTCAATTTCGGGTGGATCTTGTGGGGATGCTGCCTGATGGAGGTTATAAACCCGTCCATACTGAAGTTGTCCCTGATGGATTGGGACTGCTAGAATGGCTGGCAGCACTGGCATCTGAGGCGATGCAGGGAGGGCGGTAGGAAAAATCGGTCTTCACGCTCTTGTTGAGCACCTTGCTGCTACTGCGGTGAGGCCCTGCCCCTCTAAAGACAGTCATGTCACTTGTGTCCAGTATTGCCACATATAAAACACTTCCCACCAAATTTTCCCCCTCGCTTTCCCTGCTATCCTCGACCCTACTGGCCATTTCCACCTCCCCCTTGGCCCTGCCTAAACTACTTCTAGCCCTGATGTCCCTGTTGGCCTTGATGGCCATGCTGACCCTGCTGGACAGGCCTCAAACCTCCATGACCCTGACACAAACCTCTTGACCTGAATTGCTTAAAATCCCCCTGCTGGGAACTCTGATCAACCTGTCTCTACTGACCATGTGCTGGTTGTGCCCCACTAGCACCATTACCTCCAGTCCTTCCCTACTGGCTGGACTCCCCCGCTCATTTTCTCCCAGTCATATGGAAGCGATGGTCCTGGTAATACAGTAGTGCTGTATTAAGCATATCAATAAATGTCTGTAATGAGAGGTTACACAGAAGATGCTGCATGATCCTCTAGGTGAGTCCATCCATGAACATCTATATCTACTTCTCCTCGGTAGGTCCCTCTATTTGTACCAGATTAACTAGCCTGGTAAACTCTTCTTCGTACTCAACTACTGTCTTCCCATCCTGGGTGAGGTTTAGTAGCTTTCGCCTCATCTTAGTCTGAATGGCAGAAGGAAAGTACTTTCCATCAAACCGCACCCAGAAATCACTAATAGTCAAAATATCTCTATCTTATTAGTAGTAGTGAACTCCCACCACTATAAGGCTTCCCCTGTCAGAGCCCGAGGTGTCAAAAATATTTGCTTTAGCAAGTATTTAAAATTTGCAATCAAGCAAGCATCAAATGCATGTTAGTTCGAACTCTCACATGAGATTCTCACCCCTCGGCTAAAGTGCATGCCTAACGTACAACTAATCCACACTAGCCATCAGAAATACTTCTAACTAGGTAAAGAATTATGCTCCTAATGATATCTCATAGTAATAACTCGTGATTTCCAGCTTTCCACATTATTAATTGCATCATTTATTAATTCGGTCAAGTGTTATCACATTAAGTTAAGCATTCTTGGTTAACGAGATTTAAAAATTTCCTATCTTGATAACCTACGATTATCTCACAGTAGGAATCACACAAGTATACACACACACACACACACACACACACACACACACACACACACATATATATATATGTATGTATATATATATATATATATATATATATATATATATATATATATATATATATATATATATATATATATATATCACTATAATATACATATACACTTACAACACCCCAAGGCTAAACCTGTAGTGCATTGCATACTCTTCTATCATGTCTCGGTACATCTCGTACTCCAATAAGGACTATCGGCTCGGAAGTCTCCCACAAACCATATACACAAAACACACATAGTGGAGGTGAACATATTTCACGTACCTATGGGTCACGAACATACCTAGGATCCTATAGTCAACTTGTTTATCGACTCATAGATAAGTCTTCACAGTCCTATGTTTTGAGATACAAGTCAATAATCCCCTCGAAGGTCACCCAGGATAAGACTGTCTCTACGCAACCTCCCACGATAGCAAGAAGCTAGGTATGTCATACACATAATATTAAGCATGTAATAAGTATCCACACATCCTATTAATATTTATAGGTATTCTCCCAGCCTTTTTGTATATTTACTATATGTATTTCATTCTCACCATTACGTATTTTATAGTATTACTAAATCACCCCAACTCTTTATAATTTTCAAACTAACTCTTCTTTTCGGATTAATTGAAGTATAAAACTCACATACATCCTCGTAGACCTGTCTTGTTTCAAATCTGTTAACTGACAATTTCTCTCACTCGAATAGACTGGAAAATTCCAAAACTGACCCTAAGAAGTTTCCCAGAAATTCACCTTATCGCTCGAACCAGATGGCAATTTCATTTGAATTACTGCCACGTGTCGCTCGAGCGACTTCATGCGAGATGTCTATCTCGCTCGAATTACCTTTGCGCGACTTGGCATGAGACTCACTGTTTTGTCTTTTACCCAGAATTTCAGCATTTTCTACAATTTTTAACCCTAAAACCTCTAAATTATCATAAAAAACTCCAATCAATCAATACCAAATCGAATCCTAACAATTACACATGGATTCTAACATACTAGAATCATTAAATCATTACGAATCATCAAAGAAATATGAAATCCCCAAATTAATTACTAAAACTGTAGTTCTTCAAATTCTTATTCAAGAAAACATGATTTCCAGATTCGTTCTTCACATAAGTTCATCAAAACGTGATTTATATCATACATACATGAAGGGTTCAATATAATTAATCTCATATTCAAATCATACATCCCAAATCTCCAATTTTTCATCACTTTTATGAAGAATATATGTTTATATCATCCCAATACTAACATGAATATGGATAATGCTAAAGAAAATCAAGTAATAAGCACTTGCCTCAAATTAGTTGTCTGATTTCTTGATGTTGTCGGTATGGGCGTGTTCCTCTTGTTCTGATCTACACGATGGTGGTGGTGGTTATACGAGGTTGTGCTAATTAGGCATTCCTCTTGGAATTTGTTCTCCCTCACACCCTTTGTGGCCGTTCTTTACTTTCTGTATCTCTCAGCCCTAATGGATCTCTCGTGGCTAATAAAATAACTCCCAATTTTTGTCCATTAATTAAACCCAAAAATACAATTTACCATAATGCCCTATCGGGGCGCCGCTTAGGCCTAAAATTGCCCCACGACCCAACCTAAACACTCGGATATACTATTCTGACTATATCGACCCTTACGGGCTCAACGGCGCACTCGAAATGACCATACAAGTTACCAAAAATAATTAATCTTTTTATTCCATTAAATTAGTCCCGGCACGACTCGAAATTGTTGTATTTCTTATTCTTGAAAATTTATCGAAGTGTATAGTTCCATAGTACATATCGCAGAATAATATTCAAGCAATAAGTATTAACCCTTGGCACGTTAGTTTATATTTATTTTAAATCCGAATTAATCAACAATTAAATTCTCACATTTTAATTGAATTAATCCCACAATAATAATTACTCCCATAATTATTTAAATCATAAAAAATATGGGGTACTACATACGGCGAGGTAAAGGTATAGGGGATCTCCGTCATCGGGGATTGCCAACAGGGGCGATTTGCTGAGGTAGGACTTGATCTTCTCTAAAGCTTTCGAGTAGTTATCATTCCAGGTGAGGCCTTTATCCTTCTTTAAGAGCTGAAAGAATGGCCAACAACATTATGAGGACTTGGAGTTGAAGCGATTGAATGCCGTAAGCATGCCATTAAGCTTTTAAATGTCTATCAACGTTCTTGGTGGATGGACCTTGTTGATCACATTGATCTGATCTGGATTGGACTCAATCCCCTTTTTTCTGACTAATTAACCTCAAAATTTTCCTGACTGAAAACCGAACGAACACTTAGTTGCATTGAGTTTCATCTGGTACTTCCTGAGGATTTCTAAGTTTCTTGCCTGATCTTTGAGGTGGATGTTCCTATCTTTTCTCTTGATTAACATGTCATCTATGTATACTTCCATAGTGTACCACATCTTTATGACTAGCCTTTGATGAGTTGCCCCTACGTTCTTTAGTCCGAACGATATGACTTTGTAACAATATAAACCTATTGGGGTTATAAATTATGTTTTATCCTAGTCAGGGCCGAATAATAGGATCTGATGGTACCCAAAATATGCATTGAAAAAACTCATTCTTTCGTGAGTCGTCGTGGCGTCAACTAGTTGGTCGATCCTTGGTAGGGGAAACTATTCTTGGGGCACGACTTGATGAGATCTGTAAAATCAATGTAGACTCTCCAAATGTTATTGCTCTTCCTTACCACCACCAAGTTAGACACCCATTTAGGGAAATTGACTTCCCTAATAGAGCCTGCATCCATAAGCGTCATGACTTCATTAGCTACTACTTTATCCTTCTCGGGGGCTATTTGGAGGGCCTTTTGAGTGATCAATTTAAAGTTTGGGTCAATTTGGAGGCGGTGGTAGGCTACATTGGGATAAAGCCCGGGCAAATCCTAAGGTTCCCAAGAAAAAATGTCGAGATTACTTCTCAAGAAATCAATCAAATATTTCTTTTCGTGAAAACAAGAGTGGTTCTGATAAGAAACTTCTTATTCGGCAATCTATGATTGGTATCAACTTCTTCTAGGATTTTAATGACCTAACCAGCAGGGAGGATTCTGGACTCCTCTACCCTTGGTCGGCTATATAGTAGTTACTATTAGAGGGTGTATACCTATCCTGGGCTTCCTCTAGAGGGACCTTTGGTTCGTCGTTTCCTTTTATCATGGGTGAATGGCGGTGATGAATCATTTCTTACAGTGGCCTTGCCTCCAAGAATCTCGACCATGCCTGTATCAGTGACTTACTTGAGCTCTTGGTGTTACGTAAACGGTATGTCCTTCATAGCGTGCAACCAGCCTCTACCTAGAGTGGCACGGTATGGTGACTTAATATCTACCATAAAAAATTTAATCATCTTTGAGATATTCCCTACCCTTAATGACAGGACTATCTTCCCCATTGGCATTGTGATGTTCCATGTGAAGCCGACTAGTGGAACAGTCGCCTCTTTCAGATCGTCTAAGTTGAGTTTCATCTTGTGTAACAACTCTAGATGCATTACCTTCGCTGAGATTCCTTGGTCCAGTAGCAGCTTGTCGACACCCCAGTTCGTAATCCTAAGAGTGATCACGAGTGCATTGTGGTGTGGGGTCCTTACCCAAACCAGATCTTCCTTTGTTAAAATAATGTGTTTAGTGTAATCGACATCTTCTGGTCGGCAAAGCTTGCCAACCTATCTCTTTGCGGGGTCAATCTGGAATGCTTCTTCGAAAGTTGTGACCTTCTTCAGTTCTATCTGAACAATATTCCCTTAGATTTTCTTCAGGTCAGGCGCTCAATGAATCACTGCAAACTCATATCCCATGTCATCATCAAGGACATTATCCAAATTTTAGTCTCCATTGGCTGCAACCTTGTCACTTTTCTTTTCCACATACTTATTCAAGTGCCCAGCTTGGGCCAGATCTTCTAAGTGTGATTTCAGTGTTTTGTAACTCTCAATTCTATGGCCTCCTTCCTTGTGAAACGTGCATCTTAGGGCATTGTTTGATCCTTGATCTCGCTCACGATTTTGTAAATGGATTCCTTGAAGACTGTGTTGACAGCTTAGAAAGCTTTGGAAGGATCCACCACGCTTCCATTCTCGGGGCTATTTTCCCCCTGTTTTTATTCCCTTTCTTTGAAGTGTCACTATTGTCTCCACTTTTGACTATTTTCATGCGACCGTTATCCCATGGAATAGAGTGAAACACATCCTCAACCTTGGCGTATTTTTTAATATGCGCTATGAGGTCATCAATGGTGTTTGCCTCCTTCTTCGTCAGGGATTGGTGCAGCAGAGATACGATCGGTAGATCAATCTTATAGGATGCCACAGATACCTTCTATGAGCAATCCTCCCCTTCTTATAAGACCTCCCAATACTGTTTGGCATAGTCGTGAAGGCTCTCCCGTGGTTTATTCTTCATCGTAAGTAACGAGTCCATTCTCATGGGATGCGAGATGCTTGTGATGAAGCGAGCAGTGAAGACCTTAATAAGGGAATGAAAGCTCTTAACCGACCTACGTGATATCATCTCGAATAACTTTTTGTCTCTATCATGTAGGTTAGAAGGTAAGATTCGACACATGAGAGCGTTGTTATGTCTCTACAGGGTTATTGCCTATTTGTACTATCGGACATGGTCTATGGGATCAGTTTTTCCATCGTAGATCTTAAAACTGGGAACATCGAACTTCTATGGGGTCTCCTCTCTTTCAATCACCCTTAAAAGAGGGGATTTTATCTAAGTATGGAGAGACCTCCTAGATAGCTCCTTGGTGGATCTAGACCCTCGATCGAAGGGATCTTATTCCATCTATCTATGGACCGAAATTCGGATGTCTTCATTATGATTACCATTATCCTCGGGGTGTCTATCTACTCGGCCGTGATCCGATCGATCATGTTTGGACCTGACGTGTTTGGACCGATCTTGGTCTCACCTGGAGCTCCTTCCTCGGATGTTAGGCTTTCTCTCCTGAGGGAGAGGATACCCATCGGGACGCTTCTTAGAATCTCTACATAGATCTTTATCCATCTTTTCAAGTCGCCTTTGTAGGCGATCGTTATCTTCCATCTGGAAGCATGTTGCCTCCTCTTGATCTAGAAGTCTTGCTTCGTAAGCATTTACCAGCCTAGAGATTTGAGTAGATCTAGGTGGTTCGTAACTTTATTAAAAAGAATCACACACACAATAATCGATATACGTGGTTCGGCAATTTACCTATGTCCATAGAGAGGTTTACTGTTCTTATTAATGTCTCTCAAATGAGTGAAATTACATTCCCCTGACCCTGGTGTCTAGGTTTACATTTATAGATGTTGAAACAAGTGATTGAATTGTACAAGTAACTCAACCGGCTTGTTAGATAGCTCGTAAGTGTCCCTGAATATCTTTTTGAGATTCTTGGTAACTGATTTGCGCATATCTTCAAGTATTCAAGTATACGTTAAATACTTGGGATAAAATTACCTTTATCCATGTGGGCCGAGAGTCTATTTTATGTTCTGGGTTAGTCGATTGGATCATTGGGCTCAAATAAATATGCCCCCACAAAAACCATTAAGGCGTCCTTTTCCTTGTAGTTTAATAAAAACCAGACACGCTGATATAAGAGTTCGAAGTACTTGTAATGAGAATACTTGTTGTTCATATATTTTCACTACTATTAAAAAATATAAACTTTCTTAACCCCGAGCATTTATACCCTAGACTTAGCCTTACCTCGAACTTTTGAGAAATAAGTAAAAATATTCTCAATATCCAACACCATACCTTGGCTACTGATGATGCTCACTACCAGATTACGAATTGGTACCAATTTTCCCTATCATATCTAATCCAAAGAATACCTTCTTCAATCAACCATGTAGATCATTTCATGAACACGGTTCTTACTTGAGTGTCATCAACCAACCTAGGTTAAAAAAAATTCCGTCGGTACATTATTTAAATTAAACATGCACATATAGAACTTCTTGACGGGGAGACCGATCAAACGTAATGCTTAATTCAAAAGAATTACGATGAATTTTAAAACTACCATGATTTTGTGATCAATTCCCTCCGATGGTATCGAGATTGAAATACTAACATGCGGAATTAATCACATCATAATTTTAAAACGTAGATGGGAATCTTTGGTTAAACCAGTTTATTATCCCCTTAAGTTGGAAAAAAATGCCTAATAGCGTTTTCAATCCTTGAAACTTATTCAAGTTAAAACTATTAGACTTAAACAATGAAAACAAATTGAATTCATTTTTTAAAGATTAGAATCAACAAATTGAAAAAATTTATTTCTAATTAAAATTGATAATTATTTCGATTATATTTTGAACTGGCATCCTCTATCTCCAATTAGAAAAGTAATCCCGTTGGATATCAAAGTTCCCTTATGATGTGAGATTTCTCAATGGGAGATTATATCACACCACCTTGAACTACCCAGATTTTCATCTTTAATTATACTTTTTGAATAATTTAAGAAACTTTTTTCCATCCTAATGAATAACCGACACTTTTGGTCCCACTCCTAAAGACAGTGACTCCGATGGGGATTTTTTTAATGTATATAATAATGAATAGCTAGCATTAGTTGCGTTTAAATTTATATCGTCGGTTCGTTCAATGAAATGAAACTCGCTCAAGCGAAAAATCCTCGATGGGGGGACCAAACTAACTCACATTCAATTTCAATGATCTATCACTTAAGCATCTTAAGATACATGATGCCTTGATTAAATTCATCCGATGTGGGACCAGATCGAAGCTAACGCGAGGAAGTAATCACATCACAATTATAAAAAAAAAATCAATGGAGACTGCGAGGTTCATGTGGAAACACCACTTTCGTTTAATATTTAAACTTGAGGGTGCTAAGAAATTCATTAAATTATAAATAATCGAGTTAAATCCTTGTTATTTTCCCAATTTACTTGTACAAATTTAATTACCTGGCCTCACTATTTTAATTTTTCAATATTAAAAACAGTTAAAATTAAAATAAAACACCGAGAGCAATATTCAATTCTTACCTTAAAATTCATTACCTATATAATTCAATTTATAAAAGAGCAAATTAAAACAGATTTTCCAAAAAAAAATATGATCTAGATCGGTCTGATAATAAATCCATGATGTCCATAAAATGGGTGTTCCTAATTAATCAATTTGCAAGAAAAATTACACAACAAAATAATTAGAAGCTAACCAAACAAATATTAATAATAAGTGCAAAAGGAAAATAAAACAATAAGGAAAAATAGCCCATATCCAAGATGGCCTAGAATCCTTCTTTGATTACAAGTCTTAAAGAACAAGAAACCCATTTGAATCATAATTATATACCTATAAGAATAATCTTTGAAACATAATTGAAATTATCTCGTATTTGCTCTCACACTCTGCCTTTGGAAACAATCCTACTAATCATAGAACCAGTTGAGGTAAAGAATTCATGAGAAAAACCGATCGAAATTTACAGGAACCTACTGGTTATGGACCATGCTTCTGATCGATCCGACATGGACCCGAATAGATCCAAACCTATAGATGGATAAATTCATCTCCGCTTCGAAAATTTCATGAAAAAATGCCCACAACTTCCCCAGATCTTCACAAAACTTTAAGAAATTTTTTCAAACACTTAAACCCATGAAAAACATGATTCTAATAGTAAATAAACATTAAAAACCTCATCTTGCTCCTTAAAATACATCAATAAAGTGATAATTACAAAAACCTAATTATTTCAACCATATTGAATCTATGAGCGAAAAATAACACGAAAAATCATTGTAGGATCCAATCACACAAAATAAACACATGTGACCATAATGGAAAATATTTAAACATATAATTTATGCAAAACCATCTTAACATGACACTATACACAAGATCGTATAATCAGAGAACATGCAAAAAAATGGTTTCATGGTGGACATCATAGCTCTTTCCAAAACATGATATATCTCAACCAGGCAGTGATACCAATTATTGGGGAAAAACTTAGGATTAACATATAATACACGAAAACATTACATCCCTAAGAACTTCAAAATTTCATGCATTTAAAACAAAGACAAGAACTATATTAAAATATCAAACTTAGGGTTTATAATACAATACCATATCGAAGAATGTTTTCACATGTATGTGGTAACAAAAGTTGAATAATATGAAAATATTTATGTCATCGAAGGTATCCAAAAACCCTAATAGATTGCTCCAAACGCCTCTAATCGTCTAGTAAACTATCCACCCAAAGTAATCCTTGTGTGTGGGAAGTTTTGGACATGGTACCATGGTGTAATATGAGAGAAATCACCTCCTCTCTCTCTTCACCCCTTCACAAAATCGTGAATAAGTTTTTTTTCTCTTCCTCTGTAGCCCCGTATAATAAATAATTAACCTAAAGCCCTTTCTTACAGTAATATAAATAGGTATAGGCTAAAGAATTTTTCCAAACTTTATTCTAGAGAGTTTGGGACTACTACTTGGGTATTGACCTATACTAGAGACCCAAGACTAATAATTAAATTAGATTCCAAATAAATACTTTGAAATCCCAATTAGAATTACTTTAATTATTTACTTTCTTTATTTAATAGCGATTAACTCCACTAAATAATCATGACTGCATTCTAATTTAATTATGTATATACTAGTCAGAATAAATAGGTCTTATTTATAAAGTTGGTAATGGTATATAACATGATCATCGACGTTAAGTTTTCGATACTTATGGATCAAGTCAATTTTTTATTGATTGATTTTAACCAACCTCTAATAAATTTCTTAATTGTCATACGTATTTATTTTATACTCCATTGGGATTATAAAATAATCCATCGATATGGTTTTATTGGCGGAAACATAACGTATAAGTCTTAAAAGAGGTATTCTGATCCAAAATATCTCACGGATGCGAATTACTCCCAATTATGATCTCAAACATAACCATGCAATGATTGCCTAATGAGTCGGGATCATTTGATTCAGTCTAAAATCAAATCTCACCCATAGAAGACAAAGTAATAATCATTTAATTATTCCAATCTTCATGATTCTAGGTAGGGGTGTTCAGAAAACTGACCAAACCGAAGGACTGAATCGAGCCGAGCCGAACCGCCTTATTTTTGTCATTTTTTATAATCGGTTCGTTCCCTTTTTTTTTAAAACTGACTGAGTCGGTCCGGTCCTCGGATTTGGGCTTGACAGGGTTGGTTTGGACCAACCCGGATCGACAGGAATTAAATATATATATTTTTAATATTTTATGTGTGTCACTTATGGCTACGAGTGTGGTGTAAAATAAATAAAAGATGGAGGTTAAAATAGTCAAAATTGTAAAATATCTAACTAAACAAAACCCTACCTACTATACCAATACCAAGATATCATCCGTTCCTTTCTCACATCTCACCCAAAACAAAAAACAAAACAAAACAAAACTCTCTCACATCTCACATCTCACCCAAGCCATCCATCGAAGTTCCAACCAAGCCCCCAACCTTCTTTCTCCTAACCGAGCAGACTGCCGATGTCTTTGGTTGCTGCCGCCGATCTCCCTTGCTGCCACCGATGCTTGCTGCCGACGCTGCCTTGGCGTGGCGACGTTGCCAGTCATGTATTTTTTTTATCATTTGTTTTATTATTATCTGAATCTTTTGAACGACGGGAACGATCTAAGATCTAAACGATCTGAACGCTGCCTTATTTTATTATTCTATTACGACATTTTTTTATCAGTTATTTTACAATTTTTTATATATTTAAAACACTTAGAATGAAATATTTTGAAATGCTTTTTATATACCATATTTATATATTTATAAATGTTTTTTTATAAAGATATGAAAAACTGTTTTTATATTACACACACACACACACACAGAGAGACACACACACATATATATATATCTTAAAAAAAGAGTCAAAACAATTATTTTTTAAAATATATAATCAAAACAGTTTTTAAGTGTTTTTAAAATATAAGATTTTGGGCTTTGTTGTTTGTTGTTGTCTTGTAGATGGCTGAAAAAGATGCTAACATAGATGGTGGTGATGGTGGCCTTCCTTCTACTCATGGCATTATTAAGGTATTTGTCTTTTTTAATAATTGATTATCAATTTATTATTTAATCAAATTTTATTGTAACTAATTTTATTACTCTTTGTTTTCAGAATTATTGGGAGCTTCATCAACAATTGTGGATTGAAATCAATCATGTAGGTATGATTTTTTTTAGGAATGTATTGACCATTTTAAGGCTGCTATTGTTATTTAGCATGTGGATTGACATTTAGCATGTTGATTATTTGCAGGAATTTAAGGCTGTCTGTTTGGAGCTATTTGGACGTGTTTTGGGGGCTATTTTGAAGAAGTTTTGAGTACTTGTAATGATAATACTTGTTGTTCATATATTTTCACTACTATTAAAAAATATAAACTTTCTTAACCCCGAGCATTTATACCCTAGACTTAGCCTTACCTCGAACTTTTGAGAAATAAGTAAAAATATTCTCAATAGCCAACACCATACCTTGGCTACTGATGATGCTCACTACCAGATTACGAATTGGTACCAATTTTCCCTATCATATCTAATCCAAAGAATACCTTCTTCAATCAACCATGTAGATCATTTCATGAACATGGTTCTTACTTGAGTGTCATCAACCAACCTAGGTTAAAAAAAATTCCGTCGGTACATTATTTATATTAAACATGCACATATAGAACTTCTTGACGGGGAGACCGATCAAACGTAATGCTTAATTCAAAAGAATTACGATGAATTTTAAAACTACCATGATTTTGTGATCAATTCCCTCCGATGGTATCGAGATTGAAATACTAACATGCGGAATTAATCACATCATAATTTTAAAACGTAGATGGGAATCTTTGGTTAAACCAGTTTATTATCCCCTTAAGTTAGAAAAAATGCCTAATAGTGTTTTCAATGCTTGAAACTTATTCAAGTTAAAACTATTAGACTTAAACAATGAAAACAAATTGAATTCATTTTTTAAAGATTAGAATCAACAAATTGAAAAAATTGATTTCTAATTAAAATTGATAATTATTTCGATTATATTTTGAACTGACATCCTCTATCTCCAATTAGAAAAGTAATCCCGTTGGATATCAAAGTTCCCTTATGATGTGAGATTTCTCAATGGGAGCTTATATCACACCACCTTGAACTACCCAGATTTTCATCTTTAATTATACTTTTCGAATAATTTAAGAAACTTTTTTCCATCCTAATGAATAACCGACACTTTTGGTCCCACTCCTAAAGATAGTGACTCCGATGGGGATTTTTTTAATGTATATAATAATGAATAGCTAGCATTAGTTGCGTTTAAATTTATATCGTCGGTTCGTTCAATGAAATGAAACTCGCTCAAGCGAAAAATCCTCAATGGGGGGACCAAACTAACTCACATTCAATTTCAATGATCTATCACTTAAGCATCTTAAGATACATGATGCCTTGATTAAATTCATCCGATGTGGGACCAGATCGAAGCTAACGCGAGGAAGTAATCACATCACAATTATAAAAAAAAAATCAATGGAGACTGCGAGGTTCATGTGGAAACACCACTTTCGTTTAATATTTAAACTTGAGGGTGCTAAGAAATTCATTAAATTATAAATAATCGAGTTAAATTCTTGTTATTTTCCCAATTTACTTGTACAAATTTAATTACCTGGCCTCACTATTTTAATTTTTCAAAATTAAAAATAGTTAAAATTAAAATAAAACACCGAGAGCAATATTCAATTCTTACCTTAAAATTCATTACCTATATAATTCAATTTATAAAAGAGCAAATTAAAACATATTTTCCAAAAAAAAATATGATCTAGATCGGTCTGATAATAAATCCATGATATCCATAAAATGGGTGTTCCTAATTAATCAATTTGCAAGAAAAATTACACAACATAATAATTAGAAGCTAACCAAACAAATATTAATAATAAGTGCAAAAGGAAAATAAAACAATAAGGAAAAAGTGCCCATATCCAAGATGGCCTAGAATCCTTCTTTGATTACAAGTCTTAAAGAACAAGAAACCCATTTGAATCATAATTATATACCTATAAGAATAATCTTTGAAACATAATTGAAATTATCTCGTATTTGCTCTCACACTCTGCCTTTGGAAACAATCCTACTAATCATAGAACCAGTTGAGTTAAAAATAATTCATGAGAAAAACCGATCGAAATTTACAGGAACCTACTGGTTATGGACCATGCTTCTGATCGATCCGAAATGGACCCGAATAGATCCAAACCTATAGATGGATAAATTCATCTCCGCTTCGAAAATTTCATGAAAAAATGCCCACAACTTCCCCAGATCTTCACAAAACTTTAAGAAATTTTTTCAAACACTTAAACCCATGAAAACATGATTCTAATAGTAAATAAACATTAAAAACCTCATCTTGCTCCTTAAAATACATCAATAAAGTGATAATTACAAAAACCTAATTATTTCAACCATATTGAATCTATGAGCGAAAAATAACACAAAAAATCATTGTAGGATCCAATCACACAAAATAAACACATGTGACCATAATGGAAAATATTTAAACATATAATTTATGCAAAACCATCTTAACATGACACTATACACAAGATCGTATAATCAGAGAACATGCAAAAAAATGGTTTCATGGTGGACATCATAGCTCTTTCCAAAACATGATATATCTCAACCAGGCAGTGATACCAATTATTGGGGAAAAACTTAGGATTAACATATAATACACGAAAACATTACATCCCTAAGAACTTCAAAATTTCATGCATTTAAAACAAAGACAAGAACTATATTAAAATATCAAACTTAGGGTTTATAATACAATACCATATCGAAGAATGTTTTCACATGTATGTGGTAACAAAAGTTGAATAATATGAAAATATTTATGTCATCGAAGGTATCCAAAAACCCTAATAGATTGCTCCAAACGCCTCTAATCGTCTAGTAAACTATCCACCCAAAGTAATCCTTGTGTGTGGGAAGTTTTGGACATGGTACCATGGTGTAATATGAGAGAAATCACCTCCTCTCTCTCTTCACCCCTTCACAAAATCGTGAATAAGTTTTTTTTCTCTTCCTCTGTAGCCCCGTATAATAAATAATTAACCTAAAGCCCTTTCTTACAGTAATATAAATAGGTATAGGCTAAAGAATTTTTCCAAACTTTATTCTAGAGAGTTTGGGACTACTACTTGGGTATTGACCTATACTAGAGACCCAAGACTAATAATTAAATTAGATTCCAAATAAATACTTTGAAATCCCAATTAGAATTACTTTAATTATTTACTTTCTTTATTTAATCGCGATTAACTCCACTAAATAATCATGACTGCATTCTAATTTAATTATGTATATACTAGTCAGAATAAATAGGTCTTATTTATAAAGTTGGTAATGGTATATAACATGATTATCCACGTTAAGTTTTCGATACTTATGGATCAAGTCAATTTTTTATTGATTGATTTTAACCAACCTCTAATAAATTTCTTAATTGTCATACGTATTTATTTTATACTCCATTGGGATTATAAAATAATCCATCTATATGGTTTTATTGGCGGAAACATAACGTATAAGTCTTAAAAGAGGTATTCTGATCCAAAATATCTCACGGATGCGAATTACTCCCAATTATGATCTCAAACATAACCATGCAATGATTGCCTAATGAGTCGGGATCATTTGATTCAGTCTAAAATCAAATCTCACCCATAGAAGCCAAAGTAATAATCATTTAATTATTCCAATCTTCATGATTCTAGGTAGGGGTGTTCAGAAAACTGACCAAACCGAAGGACTGAATCGAGCCGAGCCGAACCGCCTTATTTTTGTCATTTTTTATAATCGGTTCATTCCCTTTTTTTTAAAACTGACTGAGTCGGTCCGGTCCTCGGATTTGGGCTTGACAGGGTTGGTTTGGACCAACCCGGATCGACAGGAATTAAATATATATATTTTTAATATTTTATGTGTGTCACTTATGGCTACGAGTGTGGTGTAAAATAAATAAAAGATGGAGGTTAAAATAGTCAAAATTGTAAAATATCTAACTAAACAAAACCCTACCTACTATACCAATACCAAGATATCATCCGTTCCTTTCTCACATCTCACCCAAAACAAAAAACAAAACAAAACAAAACTCTCTCACATCTCACATCTCACCCAGGCCATCCATCGAAGTTCCAACCAAGCCCCCAACCTTCTTTCTCCTAACCGAGCAGACTGCCGATGTCTCTGGTTGCTGCCGCCGATCTCCCTTGCTGCCACCGATGCTTGCTGCCGACGCTGCCTTGGCGTGGCGACGTTGCCAGTCATGTATTTTATTTATCATTTGTTTTATTATTATCTGAATCTTTTGAACGACGGGAACGATCTAAGATCTAAACGATCTGAACGCTGCCTTATTTTATTATTCTATTACGACATTTTTTTATCAGTTATTTTACAATTTTTTATATATTTAAAACACTTAGAATGAAATATTTTGAAATTCTTTTTATATACCATATTTATATATTTATAAATGTTTTTTTATAAAGATATGAAAAACTGTTTTTATATTACACACACACACACACACACACGCACATATATATATATATATCTTAAAAAAAGAGTCAAAACAATTATTTTTTAAAATATGTAATCAAAACAGTTTTTAAGTGTTTTTAAAATATAAGATTTTGGGCTTTGTTGTTTGTTGTTGTCTTGTAGATGGCTGAAAAAGATGCTAACATAGATGGTGGTGATGGTGGCCTTCCTTCTACTCATGGCATTATTAAGGTATTTGTCTTTTTTAATAATTGATTATCAATTTATTATTTAATCAAATTTTATTGTAACTAATTTTATTACTCTTTGTTTTCAGAATTATTGGGAGCTTCATCAACAATTGTGGATTGAAATCAATCATGTAGGTATGATTTTTTTTAGGAATGTATTGACCATTTTAAGGTTGCTATTGTTATTTAGCATGTGGATTGACATTTAGCATGTTGATTATTTGCAGGAATTTAAGGTTGTCTGTTTGGAGCTATTTGGACGTGTTTTGGGGGCTATTTTGAAGCAGTTTTGAGGCAGTTTTTACCCCTTTTTTTGTGCTATTTTGAAGGTTGTTATGAGGGTTGTTCTTAAGCCTCTTTTGGGACTATTTTATATGTTATTTATGGGTTGTTTTGGACAGATTTATGTGCTATTTTGGATAGATTTATGTAATGTTTTGGACTAAATTATGACAGATTTATGTGTTGTTTGGACTTATTTCATTTTAAACCATTTGTAAATAGTAAAATGAAGTCATTTTGGACAGTTTTAATTGGACATAATTGAAAAAAAGTTCAAGATTTTTTTAAAATATTATAATTAATTAATCTTAAGACCGACAAACTAAACCGAACGACCCTGTAACAAACCGAACCGAATAGGGTCAGTTAACAAAAATTATCGGTCCGGTCTTGGTCCATTTTTTTAGAGGACCGACATAGTCGGTCTGGTCCCAAAAAAAATTATAAATCGAACCAGACCGGACCTCGAACACCCTTAATTTCTAGGGATTAATAATCTATAAACCATTTGAAAATGGTGTGAAATCTAATCAAGAAAACCCTTTGACTAAAAATTTCAAGGGTGGCCTTGTTCAATACAAATGTATCGATCAATTTTTTTTTTTATTTTTAGACCTATCTATAAAGATTTGTTTTGCTTCACTCCCATGTGTTTTTAAAATTGTAAAAAAGTCCCGTAACAACCCAAAAATGCTTATAACTTGTTTGTAACCACCCATCTTTCTTTTTGCAGAGAATGACACTTGTCCCATATTTATTGTAATAGGACCAATAACTAAAAAACTAAAAACATAGGAGTGACCACAAGTAAATCTTTTCAAGTGGAACTAAAAACTTAAGATCCCAATATGTTTTGGGAAAAAGGTTCACAACTATTAAAGGCCACTCAAACACTATCATTTGCAATCAGTGAGTGAGGTTTATGTTGCGATAGATGATGGTGTGAGGAATAATTCTAAAGAAGGGTAGAGGCCCCGCTTTGGAGTCTATAGGTATATGAGAGTGGTTGAAACTACAGTTAGACATTTACCCGGGTGTTGAACTTCAAAGTATGGCTAATAAAATATGTTGGAAATTATACGGTGAAATGGGTATTTTTTCAAAGGGGAGGTGAATAATCCAACAAAAATTTAGATGGTTAGTTGGATTTTTATATATTGATATTGAACGATATGCGGATATGAGTAGTTTGTACACGTAATATCAATGGAGGGTTCTTTTGGTTGACATGTCTACTATTTTTTGAGGAATTTCTTGCTACATTAGCGATTTTTGGAGTTTGTCTAAAAAATAAGGCAACAACATAAGCTTTATTACAATGAGAGGGGGGGGGGGGGGGGGCATGGATCACGCTCCAAGCAAGGGTTTGGGGGGTATTTCTATATTAAATTCAGTCATAAAGGAGGTGGTGATTTGTAATAATGAACAGGAGGACCAAGTATGATAAGATATTTTTAGTGGGTGTGTTGTGTGGGTTTTGATAAATATATGTTCCAAATATATTATGATCATTTTTGGTATTGTGCCATATGCTTTGTTTTCTCATTTTAGAGCTAAAGAGAGACATGTGAACTCTTGTTCCTAAGGTGATGGAGTGGGTGAGATATGAGATTTTTTCCCCTCACCCATGGGATTTCTCAAAGGCTGAAGATAGTGGTAAGTATGAGTGGTGAGTGTATCATAAGTGTTCTTAATATGTATTATGGGTGTTTGTTTCTCATCGAGTTACATGGGGACCGGGATACACCGAATTGGGTACATAGAAAATACATAGAAAACACTTGTGAGCATAAGATTAAGATGGTTCTGGCTTCGAACTCTGATTCACTTGGATGTAGAGTATGTGTAATAAGGTTATTCTAGCGTATATAATATGCGATTTATCCTTTAGATATTCTCCACTGTACTTGTAATTTCTTCGTATATTATGGAATTAAGTATCTCCGGGATGTAGCCAAATGCGTAAATCACACATATCTTAGTGTTCTTGGTTTTTCTCTCTCTTTGATTACATATACATGTTCTTGTATATTATTACAAGTTTATTTTGGGTTTAGGGGCAGAACATGAAGTTATCACCCTATTGGTGAAATGTATTCAAATTATATAATAATTTCCACCAATTATTGGACCATCCCTGATGTGTGAAAGTGGGAAATAGCCTCTAGGATATTCCTTTCACCATTCTCTATGAGGCCCATCATTTCATAAGTTATTTAGATTAAACATTTTGGGAATATTTATGTCTACTGCTACGACCCTCAATAATCAATTATAAGTATTAAAATATATCATATTGCCATTATTAATCCACTAAACGTTATTAATATATGTTCCAACGATCCCAAAAAGGCAGGGTGAACAAACTAATTAAATGAATACAATCCCCCCCACCCCCACACACACACAACAAGACAAAATATATATTTAATACTTGACATATGTTCATAGGCAAAGTAATAAGTTTCACAATTATGGAAAATCAAGGTTGTATACAATATAACGTTTTCTCTACTTTTTTTTACATGTCTTAGTGTTAATGAAAGACTATTTATATGTCAAAAATCTTTAAGAAATTTTCAGTTGCAACATTTGTCTAAGAAAAGTCGTGATGATCTTGATTAGTCAAACTTTATTAAGAGCCTTTAAACCACTAAAACCATACCCTTTTATGAATAAGGCACATTTTTTAACCAAGGAGAAATCATATTTTTAGATATTTAAAACTCGTCCAAATGAAGTACTTAATATATTTGCATGATATATTGAGCATTCGTAAAAGCCTAATATACACACTAAAATAGTTTAAGATTTTTCTAGACATATCAATGTACCCAAATGGATTCTTTCATCAATCGGTACCCCAAAATATGTGAATGACCGTGTCCTAAAAATGTGATAGTTACGTAACATGGTAACCTTAACCTGAATTGTCACTCATTTGTCATGACCTCGAGGCATGAAAAGGTAAAAAAATGTCATTGTCTAGCCAAAGTTTTTTTTACCTTAGGTAATTATGTAATTTTGATGATATCATGATGATGAGTGTATTTACTATTTAAGTTGAAATTAGTTTTTTTATGCCCCATACTTATCAATGTCATTTATATGTGAAAGTATATGTATATTCATGTGCCTACAACTTGTTGGGTTTTCTTGATTTCTTTAACCAAACGAGCACTTTAAATCTTGGTCTTTGTTGTTCTCGAAAGATTTATCAAAGTAAAAGAGTTGACATTATATCATCAACTTCAAATCATATTTATCATTCTTTATGACGAAGGAAAAAACCTATATAAATCATACCCACCTTGGTGTGGAAATATAAAATTATTTTATAAACCGATTTTGTATGCATTTTAAATGTTTTTCATCATTGTATTCCATATAATTTTAGGTATGAAATGTATTTTCAAAATCAAAGACATATTATGAATATGATACCACTTCATTTCACAAAAGCATATCTCGATGATCCAAAATTATATGTGTTAAGAAGTGAAACAGAGTGCTGATGTGGCAATCCTAATGTGGCTCAAGAACTCATTAAAGGCCAAGCAGATGTAACCGAATTTTTTAGCTAGTTAGGTATCTAGAAGAAGTAGCCTATAAGAGAGGTTGTTAGAATGAGATTAAAAGAATTTTGGAATCTTATACGAGAGAGAGAACAACTGTATATTATTTTTTTTCTTTAGCAATCATAAGTTTTCTTCAAGCAATTTCTTTTCTTTACTACTGCATCTTGTCTTGATATCTGATCAATTATTTTCTCATTCATAACAAACTAGTATCAGAGCCATCAATGGCATCTATGAAGTTCGACATCGAGAAATTCATGGGGAAGAATGACTTTAGTCTGTGGCAGTTAAAGTTGAGGTCTCTTCTTGTGCAGCAAGGTTTGGACGAGGCGTTGGAAGGTGAATCAAGTTTACCAAAGACGCTATCTAAAAAAAGAGAAGATGAATGTTCTTAATAAGGCTCACAGCATGACCATCTTAAGCCTGGGAGATAAGGTTTTGTGTGAAGTCTCGAAGGAGAAATCAGTAGGGGGAATCTGGTTGAAACTCGAACAACTTTATATGATGAAGTCATTGGCTAACAGATTGTTCTTGAAGAAGAAATTATATGCCTTTTCCATGGCAAGTTCAAAATCTTTGGAAGATCAGATTGACGAGTTCAATAAGATTATTCTATATTTAGAGATCATAGAGGTTAAGGTAGATGATGAAGATTAAGCAATTATTTTTCATAATTCTGTGCCAGATTCGTATGAAAATTTTGTACATACCATGATGTATGAAAGAGATGCTTTGAGTTTAGATGAAGTGCAATCTGCTCTTTACTCAAAGGAATTAAAGAAAAAGTTAGTGATCAAAGAAGAAGCTGCGGAAGGGCTCATGGCAAGAGGAAGAACATAGAAGAGAGATTTCAAGACGAAGAACAAGTCAAGATCCAAGTTAAAGTCTAAAAATCGAAAATGTTTCGTATGTCACCAAGAAGGACACTTCAAGAAAGATGCCAGATAGGCAGAAGGACCATGGTGATGCAGACGTAGCATCAGAGGGTTATGAAAGTGCTGAGGTATTGGCAATATCTTATAGTGACGTACCTAATCAATGGGTTCTTAACTCAGGGAGTTCATTTCACATGACACCAAATCAATCTTGGTTCAGTTTTTATACCAAGATTAATGGAGGAAAGGTTCTACTTGGCAATAATAAAGAATGCCCTGTAATTGGCATTGGAGAAGTGAAATTGAAACTAACAAATGGTATTGTAAAGGTTCTGTAAGAAGTAAGACATGTTCCTGAATTAAAAAGGAAATTAATCTCAGTGGGAATGTTGGATGCCAAAGGTTACTGTATCAAAGTTGAAGCATGTGAAATGAAGGTCTTGAAAGGCTCCATGGTAGTAATAAGAGGTGATAGACAAAATGGACTATATATTTTGCTAGGAGAAATTACAGTTGGAGAAGTCTCAACAGTAATATCAAAGGAAGTAAAAATGGCACAACTTTGGACCAGGAGACTAGGCCACATGAGTGAAAGAGGCTTGTAAGCACTTTGCAAGAAAGGCCTGCTAATGGGAGATAAACTATAAAAGTTGCAATAATGTGAACATTGTGTGCTTAGCAAAGCTCACACGGTCAAGTTCAGTACTGGGATTCATAGGACAAAAGGAACTCTTGACTACATTCACTATGATCTCTGGGGTCCTTTAAGAGTAGACTCGATTGGTGGAGCTAGGTATTTCTTAACTTTCTTGGATTATTACTGTAGACGTGTGTGGGTTTATATCCTAAAAAATAAAAATTATGCTCTCGAGTATTTTAAGAAATGGAAGGTGTTAATGGAGACTCAGACGGGAAAGAAGATTAAGAGGTTAAGAACTGACAATGTCCTTGAATTTTATGGTAGTATCTTTAATGAATTCTGCAAGGACTTTGGAATTACTAGACATCATACTGTTACTGACACCCCTAAAAAAAGGCCTAGCTGAGAGAATGAACAGGACCATTATGGATAAAGTCAGGTGTATGTTATTAGGATCTGGTATTCCAAAGAGTTTTAGGGAAGAAGCAGTTATGACTACTGCTTATTTGATCAATAGGAGTCCCTATTTAGCAATTCAGATTAAGACTCCTATGGAAATGTGGTCTGGTGAGCTTCCTAGCTATGAAAACCTAAAGACTTTTGGATGTGTGGCCTATGCACATATCAAACAAGGAAAACTTGATCCTCGAGCTAAGAAGAGTATCTTCCTTGGATACCTTAAAGGAGTAAAGGGGTACAGGTTGTGGTCCTATGAAGCTGGGAAGCCAAAGATCATTATAAGTAGAGATGTCATTTTTAATGAAGAAGTAATGTACAAGAAACTTTTGAAGGAGCCAGATGTAGTTAATACTGACACAAGGCAAGAATTTGAGTTTGAGGTGGAGAAAGGTCAAACTATAGTGGAAGAAGGTGGAGCTAATAGAACGCAGGTTCAGTCTCAAGTTCATAAAAATTATCCAATAAAGGACTATCATCTCGCTAGAGACAGACCTAGAAGAGAAACAAGATAACCAATAAGATTTGGTTATGCTGATCTGATCTCTTATGCACTCTCTACTGAAGTGAGCCTAGAGGATGGTGATCCAAAGGATGACAAGGAAGCTGTTAGTTCCAATGAGGCACTAAAATTAATAGAGGCTATGAATGAGGAAATTGAGTCATTTGAAAGAAACAAGACTTAGGAACTTGTTGTTAAACCTAAAAATCAGTAAGTAATTGGATGTAAGTGGGTATATAAGAAGAAAGAGGGGATTCCAGGAGTGGAAAATGCTAGGTACAAGGCCAGGTTGGTGGATAAGGGATACAAAGAGAGAGAAGGTATAGATTTCACTGAAATTTTCTCTCCGGTGGTTAAGAATATCTCTATATAAGATTCTCCTCCCCTTGATAGCTCAGTTCAATCTTGAACTTGAGCAGTTAGATGTCAAGACAGCTTTTCTGCATGGAGAATTAGAAGAAAGGATTTATATGGATCAACCTCAAGGATATGTGGAGCAGTAAGAAAAGTTCCTGGTATGCTTGCTTAAGAAATCACTATATGGATTAAAGCAATCACCGAGGTAATGGAATAAGAGATTTGATCTCTTCATAATAGGAAACGTCTTTATAAGAAGCAAATATGATAGCTGTGTTTATTTTAAAAAAATTACAGAAAGTAGGTATATGTATTTGTTATTATATGTTGATGATATGTTTCTGGGATGTCATGATATGGAGGAGGTTAAGAAAGTGAAGGCAATGCTAAAATATGAATTTGAAATGAAAGAGTTGGGCTTTGTGAAGAAGATACTTAGTATGGAAATCCATAGAGATAGGAGTCAATGGAAGTTGATTCTTACTCAAAAGGGTTATGTGAAGAGAGTGATTGAAAGGTTTGTTATGTCTAATGCTAAATCGATCTCTACACCATTGTCTCAACATTTCAAATTACCATCATAAGATTCTTCTAAAACTGAAGAAGAAGAAGAATAAGCTATGAGCACAATACCTTACGCTAGTGTTGTTGGGAGTTTAATGTAATCAATGGTATGCACTAGACCAGACTTGGCTCATACTGTGAGCATTATGAGCAGATTCTTAGCATGACCAGGGAAGAGACATTGGGAAGCAACTAAATGGATTCTCAGATACCTTAAAGTAACATTGGATACTGGCTTGTGCTATGAAGTTAAGAGAGGAAGTGAAAGTTGTGTACTAGGATTTGTCGACTCAGATTATGCACGTGATATTTACTCTAGAAGGTCAATAACAGTATATGTGTTTCAAGTGTGTGGTTGCACAGTTAGTTGGAAGTTAACACTACAACATGTTGTCTCTTTGTCAATAACTGAAGCGGAGTATATAGTAGTCACTGAAGCTTTTAAGGAGGCGTTGTGGTTGTCTGGACTAATAAAGGTGTTAGGACTGAAACGAGGTTCAATTATTATGTTGTGTGATATCCAAAGTGATATACATTTGACTAAGAATCAAATGTATCATGAACTCACCAAGCACATTGATGTGAGGATGCATTTTGTGAGGAAAATAGTCTCAGAAGGTTATGTTCTGATTGAGAAGGTTTCCACTAATGAAAAACCTGCAAATATGCTTACAAAGTCACTTCCTAGTACCAAGTTTGATTACTTCAAAAGTTTTGTACGGTTGGAAGAAAACTAAGGGCTGTAGCAAAGGAACTAGGAGACAAGAAGACTCAAGAAGATCAACAATCTGTCTCATGGTGGAGATTGTTATGAAATGAAACAGAGTGCTGATGTGACAATCCTGATGTGACTCAAGAACTCATTAAAGGCCAATCAGATGTAACTGAATTTGTTAGCTTGTTAGGTCTTTAGAAGAAGTAGCCTATAAGAGAGGCTGTTAGAATGAGATTAAAAGAATCTTGAAATCTTTTACGTGAGAGAGAACAACTGTATACTATTTTTTTTCTTTAGTAATCAGAAGTTTTCTTCAAGCAATTTCTTTTCTTTACTACTTCATTTTGTCTTGATATCTGATCAATTATTGTCTCATTCATAACAATGCGCATCCTTTGTAAAAATATTTGCCTGGTTCTTACGAAACTATTCTTGCTTGCCCCGAAAAAGGAGTTACCCATTCCCATGTTTTGAACCAATGTTTTGGGTGGATACATAGGACTAACCTCGTGGCCTCTTTCGTTGAAGCTTCCTATAGTAAAGCATTAGTGAATCGCTTGCGAGGTTATCAACGGAGTCTCCCAAGTAGATATCATTGTGAATGATATTAAAATTTTACCTCTGAATTCATGTCAAATCCCCCCATTTGGAAGACTTAAGATTTCTTATTGACCACCCACTGTAACATGTGTTACTAGCTAACATCAAATAGTATTTTTCATTATTTGGGTTTCTGACATATGTTCCTTTAATAACAATCAGATTTAAGTGTTTAAGATTGGTTATCTTTTTAATACGAAAGAGCTTCTTTTACATTTAGAGTAAGAGATAAAGCCAAGTTCATATTGTTTTTATTGATCACATTCTCTACTTTTCATTTATTAATATACTTTCTAAAAATTAAAGGCTAACATAGATGAGGAAGATGGGTTTTCCAATCGTAGAAGAGTTTTTTTTTTATCTTTGTGGATCACTTTGTGATTCCTGCACTTGGATTCAAGATTATTTCATATTCAAACAAGACTGTTGTTTTAGAGGTTTTAGGTCAATAAGGTTGATTATGGAATAAGGCATTGAGATGTTGACATCTCACCAACGTTATAGATTTCCATGCCTGCTAAGATTGGGGGGGGAGGGGGGGGAATTGGTTGTGGAGGTACCACAATAAGTAGTGCAATACGTTGAGACTCTTTTTAAGTATTTACCATGATTTGGTTAGATTGTTGCATTTGTATGATTTTTTTTTCTCAGTACTAATTTTTTTCTTGCGCGTGTAATATTTTGTTTTGATTCATCTTTTATTTCTTATTGAAATTTTAAATAAGACTAAAACTTGGTTTGTGTGATGAATTAATGGTAATTTTTATCACATGCATGCTTTAGCTTTCACAATTATTAAAATTTGAAAATGATTTTAATTGGTGTGTATCTATTTTAAATATGTATAATGCAGTTTCAAATGGAATTAGTTATAGTCCTCATTTTTTTTAGTTTCCTATAAAGAGAACGGAATTTTTGTTGAAATAAATAATTATATTATGCATGAGACTGTCATTGAAAATCATGATGTCTTATATGTTAAGTTTTTCGTTTCCAGTTCTTAAAATGACAATGTGTCAAATGAAATAGAATTAAATCAATTGTCATGTTCCGCCATAATTGAGATTTTACATTCTTGTAGATATTAAAGTGATGAATAGTGCAATGAAGATGATTGTGATTTTTAACAACGATATGATACAAAATTACTTAAAATACTAAGTTCAGAAAACAATCGTTCAAAACTTCCATAAAATTGAGAAATTCCAAAAAGAAATTATTTTTTTTTAAATAGAAGGTTTTAACGTAGCTAAGGTGGAATCTTAAAATTTTACTTTGGGAAAAAAATATTTGTTCGTGAAAATAGGAAGGTAACATAAATGCTTGAAAACTTGATTTAAAGGATTACAAGAAATCTAATGACTCTTTATATAAAAGGATCCCTATCTATTGAAACAATTTGGTCTATGCTAAAAGTGTTATAGTGGATTAGGAAAATGCGTCTAAGAAGATGGAAAATTGGTTTTATCCCATACCCAAGCTTCTTATGATAAAAGTGATATTTGTTCAACAAATTTGAGGCGTCACCATCCATAAAATCTATGACCACATTTGTCAAATATTTACAAAAGACTCAAATTCTTAAAGAGTATTCTCCACCTCCCATGAAGAATTTTTTTTGAAGACTCCCAAGGAAAGAAGCCCTTATGTTGTTCTTAGATGCACATTTTGTCCAAGGATATTTGAGGACCTTTTTGTTTTGAATATTCAAAAACCTAACAAATTTTCCAAGAGATCAAAATCCAAGTTTTTTTTTGTTCAATCATTATTTTAGTAACCCCCCGTTGAAAATTCATGAGCTATATAATCGACTATTGAAAAGATTTCAAAATAATAAATATATGAACATGAGTTATCAAATGATAGGCCAGAATGTATAGTCCTGCAAGGCACAAGTAACAACATTTTACGGCTAAAAACAAAGACTCAAAATGTCTTTTCATTTATACCCCCGTTTTTTTAGAAAAATGCTTCACAATATTATTTTAACACTAGGTGTTCTAGGCATATGATAAGAACAACTCATGATTTTTAGAATTAGTTGAAAATAATTCGATACAATCATGTTTGGGGAAATGTGCAAGTCTTTTATGGTTTTGTTTGGTTGGTGGTGTTTTCGACCAAACCCACCAACCATCCCGTCTCAATCTGATGTTATAAGATCGATCCATCCTGGCCATTATATGGATTTGATTGTTATCCAAACCAATTTGGTATGAAATCAGATTGATGTGACCTTATGTGTTGACAGTTTCATCGTCGCTTTGCAAAAATCATGAAACGACCATAACTTCCCCGAAGGTACATGAAACTTCACGAGACTTTGCCCAACATCCAAACCCATGTAAAACATGATTCTATGTGTATAGAAATATTAAATATCCTCATAATCGCCTCCAAATAAACCAATAATGAAATAATTACAAAAACCTAATTATTAAAATTATATCTAACTGTGAGAGAAAAATAACTATGGATAAATCATCGTAGGATGGGAGGTATTTAATCAAAGAATATCTTCCAAACCATGTTAGTCTGATTCCATACAAAAGATTGAACAATCATACAACATGAAAAAACTGGGGTTTCATAGTGAACAATATAAACCTTTCCAATGCATGATCAATCTCAGCTCGGACTTTTATACCAATTATTGGGGAATGGATTGAGATTTAAAATGAAGAATAATTTCAGCCCTACAGGTCTTTAATTAAATGCATTTATATGAAATCAAGAAGTATGTTTAAAGAATAAAACTAGGGTTTCAAAAATACAATACCAAAATGAATGATGTTGTGATTCTTATGATGAGATAAAGGTTTAAGAAGATTAAATTCTTGATGTACTCCACAGTCTCCAAAAACCATGTTTGAAATCTCGCTCATCTTGAATATTTAAGCTTATGATCAACTCAAAGTAGGCCTTGTGTTTAGATACTCTTAGATATGACACCATGGTGAACCTTCTCTCCCCTCAACCCTTAAAAAAACATAAATAGTGTTTCCATCTCCCCTGTAACCCTCCATAATGGATCATTCACCTAAGTCTCTAGCTTACACGAATGCATATAGGTATGGACTATGAGCCTAGTCCAAATGGAATTTTAGAGAGTTTCAAGCCTACTAATTGGGAAATGGCCTATACTATAGACCCAAGATAAATAATTAAATTGAATTCCAAATAAATACTCAAGAATACCAATTACAATTACTGCAATTATTTCCTTTATTTATTTAATTATGAATAACTCCGCTAAATAATCAGGATTGCACTATAATTTAATTATCTCTAAATCACTCGAAATAAAGACGTCTTATTTGCAATGTTTATTACGATACATTATATGATTACATACATTAGGTGTACGATACCCACTTGGTCAAATAAATTTTCTTCTAATTGAGTTTAATCAATATCTATTCAATTCCTTGGTTCTCATACTTAACCTAATTAATAATCCACCAAAATTATAAAATAATCCATCGACCGAGTTATACCCATGAAACAAAATATATAAGTCTATTAAGGGGTGTCACAATCCATGGTATTCATTGGACGCGAGTTCGTCCGAATTATAATCTTATACCTACTCACACAACTGTCATCCAATATGAGGAGATCATTTAATCTGATATAAAATCATATCACGCCCATAACTATCGACGTTACATTTGGGTAAGGATTCTAATCCTTATAATTCTCGGATTAAGAACATATACCCTTTATAAATGGTGTAAGATTTCCAGTCTTTTAAAAACAAACCTTAGAGTCAAATCTCATAGATGGCCATATTTAATATATTCACATGATGTACCAATCACAACCCTCTATCAAACTATCAAAAAAATTCTCTAACCATCATAAAGGTTCCGAAAGTTTAAGATAAACTACTAGGATAACATAATAACCGTTTCGATAGGGTATCAACTCCCTATTTAGGTTTTGAAATTTTCAATTATGTTAGAATTGAAATTCTTATCTCCAAGTTATCAACTCGAAGCCGACTCACCATAATTCCTATTGATATCTATTTACCGACATGTCTACAATATATTTAAAGCTAATATAAAGCATTTTATTAACCATGATTCTTATTTTAAAATCAATCTACACATCTTTACAGAAAGGTAACCATCATACATGGTTTTAATAATAAAACCCCAACATAATAAAATCAAGCTGACTCATCTTGGCAACAATGTCAAGACCCCTCAATCCGTCCTCCCTCTCGAGAAATTAACATAATTTCGGTCCCACAACACCACCATTTTTCATTGTACACCTTGATGTATGGTATCATATGAACATGGTTTTGTAGACATATTTTAATTGAATCCCATCCATCATGGTTACATATATTTTTCTATGTGAATTGATCCTACATTCGTTAATCCGTACTTATTTTTAGTTAATAGTAGTTATTATTAGATCCTAGATTGGATATGGTTGTAATAATTAGGTTTTTGTATCATTTCATTATTGATGTTTTTGGAGGTGATTGTGAGGGATGTCATGTTTGTTTAGAGTTATAATTATTTTATTATAAGGGTTTGGGTGCTCGAAAATATTTCCTGAAATTTTATAAAGATCTCGATGAGTTATGGTTATTTTCATGAATTTTTTCAAGGAAGTTGAATCTATCTAGCTACAAGGTTGGGTCGATTCAAAGGATTGGCGAATCAATCCAAAGTGGATTCAAAGTCGGATCGATCTGAAGGGGGTAGTGAACGATGATGGTTTTCATTTTATGGTGGTTTCCAATGATTTTGCATGGTCGTTGTTCTTCATCATTCCTCCCATACCATAACAAATTGTTCCCAACATAAAAGATCATCATGAACTCATATTTTAATGGATGTCTACATCGAGTGGGACTCAACATCATGAAGAAGTATTCTCGAAGAAGGATTCTTGGGCTTGAAGAGTTTTACTTGAAGAAGAGTTATAGACCATGATGGAAGGAATTAGTTTCCTATTTGATTATTTATTGCTTGATTATTCAGTTTTATCATAATTACACTATCTTGTATTTGATATTTTCGTGTGCTAATTAATTGGTTAATTGGGAACACCCAATTTTATGGACAACATGGATATTTTGTGACTGACTTAGATCACCATTTTTTTTAAAATTTGTGTCGATTGTTTTTTTTACAAATTCAATTTAATCGGGTAATTAATTTAAACATTTAATTTCAATATATAAAAATTGTGAGATCGCGAAATTTAATTTATGCAAGTTAATTGGAAACTTACTATTGATTTAATTCAGGATTTAAGAATTGAATAAATGTTTTAAATAGCTATGTGGGAGAGCAGTTTGAACATAAACCCCACGATTTTCATCGCTTTTTATGAATGAGATGTGCTTAATTCATCGCATTAGTCCGTTTGCCCCTACCGGATCGAGTTAATCAGGGCATTTGATATTTTCAAAAATCTGAAGTAATAACTCCTAGGATTATAATATGGGTGCGTTCGACCCCCAGTGGGGAAGTCCTTCAAGAGAAGGTTCTAATTCAAGGAATGAACTGATGCTATACACTTAGATATAATTAATGATATCCTCCCCAATTTAGTCATTGTCATTAATTGTGGAACCAAAAGTTGTCTACTATTCAATTATGTTGCACAAAGGATCCCGAACTTTTCAGAGTACACCATTGAGAGAAGAAAGTTTGTCTAGATCAATGTGGGGTAATTTAGAATCCCTACTATAAATCTCACTCCATAAGGGAACTAAGATGTTTGAGGGGATTAACTTTTAAATGGTTGTGAGAAATGCCTTTTTAAAATTAAATCATAATAATTCACACATGTTTATTTTAAAATTAATTCCATTATTTAAATTTATGACTCTTAGATTTAAAAAGAGGATATTCTCTCAACCTGCTTACTTCCATCTTAAAGGGAAACAAAATTATTATATTTAACTACATAGACTGGAGAATAAACCTGGACATTTTTCTTACTACTAAGGGATACTAGTTTGTCTTCATAGAAACCGACCTTGCCAAGCCCGAGGAAGGGGAACCCAAAACGGATGTCTAAGCGTATCATAGGTGGAAAAAGGATGACCAAAAGGTTTGTTTCATCATATTGTACTTTATGACCGATGTTTGTAACACCACACGTGCTTACGATATGATTTTGAATCGTAATGACATTTTTTAGAATCTGAATCGTGTCACAAGGCTGGATTCTATGGAAAGGATGTTTAAAACCAAGATGTAATAGGGTACTCTAGGATGCGAGAATGTTCTTAAAAAGATGTCCATCTTGGGAAAAGTGGAGGTGCTTGTATCGAAATATATGTGGAAAACAACTCGATGATGTTCCTCAGCCACTACTTGAGTCTTTCAAACAATTTTTCCTAAACTATTCCACGAACAAGTTTGATTACTCCCTAGTCAAGTTCTTAAAGAAATCTAAGTACCAAAGACTATAACAAAGCATACTGGTGTAGTTCAAGTTGCTTAGAAAGGCTCATCTTCTTTTCTCCTTTAAGGTAAGAAGAAAAATGGAAATTCATGGAAAAAACCTGTGGTAGCCAAGACTATGTTTAAGCCTTATAAGGAGGATAAGAAGAAAAAAGGAAGCAATTATATCTTCAAATGATTAAGACAGTGGAAGAACAAATGCTCAATATACCTATCAACGAATAATGGAAAAGATAATTTCTCCTTCATCATTGAGATATATTTTGTGGCTCAATCTACCTAGTGTGTAGTTTCGGTTATCATATTTGAAATTATTTGGAGGGGTTCCAGGAAAACCAAGGAACTTAGTGATGGAGAAATATTTTTATTCTTAGGCGATCACCATATGGAAGTAATAGTAGTAGAAGGATATTTTTTTTAAAATTTTGGTGATAACAAAATGCTAAAATTGGTTAATTATTTATTTGTTCCTAAAATTAGAAGGAATTTAAATTATGTGTCTAAACTTATTTTTAATGGACATCTGGTTTATTTTAATAAGGTTATATTTAGTATAAACGAAAAGTATCTTATCTATTCTGGTGAATTGGAAAATGATCTTTATATTATAAGACATATCTCACCATTATTGCTTAATATTGATATGAATAACTTAAATGGAAATAAACTAAAGAGAAAAGGACCTTATAGGTTGAACCAATATAAAAAGAATATGGCTTAAATGGACATAAAAAGAATATTGCTTAAATGTCCATTGAATTCTTTTTATAAGATTCCTTTTTTATATTGATATGACATAAAAAGAATATTGGGTTTTTCACTAATGATGGCTACATATTGAACTTAGATCATTCTAAATATTTCTCAAAGACTCACATTGAACTCTGAAATGGATCAAGTGTAGTGTACATGCTTGAATTTGGGTTAACCAATATATGTGTTGTGTAACTAGCCAGGGAAGTTGGAATCAAGGTCAGATGTATGTTTCTTTATGGGTTATCTAAAGAGAACTAAGGGTGCTCATTTGTTAACACATAATCTCAGTACTTGGAGGATGATTGTATAATTGATCACAATCCCAAGAATAATATTATTATGAGAGAAATAAGATGTGAATACCAAGTAATTTCATTAAGACCACCCATACATGATGAAATACAACATGATATCGACAATATACTACCTAATAATAATGGGAGTTATACCAATGATTAGGATACTCCCAATTATTAGGATACACACAACGACCCCAAGTGGATCCAAGTCATAGTGGGAGAGTCAGACATCAACCTAACAGGGTTGTGTATATTGGTGAACACTTCAGTGAAATCCTAGAGGAACATAAATTGGATCTCAGCAGCAATGCCGAGGAACTCCAAGACAATGATTTTGAGATTTAGCTTAAGGTTATGGATACCATGGTGGATTAGGTGTATTCTAATCAAGTTTGGGAGATTGTAGACTCTCCTCATAGGGTAAATCCCATTAGATGCAAGTGGATATAAAAGAATAAGAGAGGGGTAGGTGAAAAGTTGTGAAAAGGTTTAGGCTTGTTGTGAAAGGGTTTAGTTAGAAATAGGGGATCGACTATAATGAAATCTTCTCATTGGTAAGCATAATAAAGACTATCCAGGTTCTCTTATCCATTGCGATGCATCTTGATTCTGAGATTTGGTAAATGAACATTAAGACTGTGTTATTGAATGACAATGTTAACTAGTTCATCTTTATAAGGATAAGAAATAAAGGTGTACAAGATTAAGAGATCCATTTAAAGACTTAATCAAGCGTCAAAGTCTTGGAACATCCAATTTGATCAGGAAATTAAATCTTTTGGTTTTTATCAATGTTTGAATCAAACTTTTGTGTATAAAAAGTACGCGAAAGCATTGTGGTATTTTTAGTATATTATGTGGATGATATTCTCTTAATCAGTAATGATGTGGGTGTATTGTCTAGTAAAAGAGTGTGATTGCCTAGTGAATTCAATATGAAGGAAATAGTAAAATACTATCAGATACTCATGATCAAACTTATGTGTGGTAAAAAAATAGAATGTTGGTCTTAGACCAAGCCACTTATATCAATAATGTGCTCAAAATTTTTAACATGATAGATTATAAGAAAGGGTTTTCCCTTTCAGACATGTAATTTCCTTTCCTGAGGATAAGCATCTTAAGACACCTGATTAAATAGAGAGAATGAGGAATATATCTAATGCTTTGGTGATGAATATCCTATTGTATTCTATGGTGTGTACTAGATCGAATATTTTTTATGTCGTTGGCATGGTCAGCATATTCTAGTCTAACCCAGGTGAGCGACAATGGACTAATGTTAAGCATACTCTCATGTACTAAAAATGACTATATATTATATACTGGTTTACTCAATGAATATTCTAGTACCCATTGGGTATACAAAATCAAATTTTCAGTCAAATAGGGATTTTAGGAGATCGATCTTTGTATATGTGTTTGCCCCTAGAGTTAGAGTCATAATTTTGAAGGGTATAAAAAAATCATACCGGACTGGTACGAAAACAAAAGACAAATATATTAAAGCTACTGAGGCAGCAAAATATGTTGTTACAATATAGAACTTCCTAAGTTACTTGGTTCTCGTTCCTTTAGTGCAGCCGATTATTACTCTTTATCATGATAATAGTGGTGCAGTTGAAAATTTGGGCATAACCAAGAACTCATAAGAGGGTGAAGCGGTTTGAGCAAAAGTATCACTTGATTGAGGAGATTGTGAAGAAGGTTGATGTAATCGTGACAAAGATTGCATGACAGGATAAATCGATAAATATTTTTATAAATATCTTACCATCAAGGACTTTTAAGAGTCATGTAGAGGGAATGAGAGTCAAGTGTGGCCACATGTCTTTAAAACCGTATAAAGACATATCATTTATTAATAAAGGATTGTATTATTCATTTTGAAATGAGAATCATGTTTGTGAGAATGATTTATATTTATGATTTTAATATATTGTTCTATATATGTCGGTTAATAGTACTTATTAAGAATTTCGCGGACTTAGATTTGTGTTGATCACAAGAGATCAGAATTCCAGCTCTAATAGTATTGAATAGTTCACAACGTAGACAGGGAGTTTAAATCTTATCAGAATAGTGGTGTTACAATCTTAGGGCTTTATCACAAGCAACAACAACAGGTGAGATAATTCATAAACGTTTAAGATAATTTAAAAGAGTATTGTGATTGGTATATCTAGAAATGTATTAAATAGGGCCACCCATAATATTTAAGTCTAAGGGTTGTCTTGATTAAACTTAGGTAATCTACACCCTTTTTTGAGGGTGCATATACTCTTAATACCAAAAATTATGAGCATTTAAATAATTACATGATTATAACTTTGACTGTAATGGGAAAGAGTAAATTTAATTAAATTTCAATCTTTGTAGATTGGGTGATCAATGTGTGAGTAGGTCTGATATTATAGTTCACAGGAATCTGCATATCGATGATAACTTGGATTGTGATACCATTTGATAAACTTTTAAGATGTTTTTTCACTAGTTAAAACCTGAATAGTGGATTATTTAGTAATTCGGTTGAGTAGAAAATAAAGTTAAATATGAGAATTTAGGAATTTATTAGGTTGTTTACAGTCAAATAGCAATAAATTGATTTGACCAAGTGGGTATGGAAAGCTTAACACAAGGAATCACATTATGCACCATTATTAACTTTGCAAATAGGACCTCATTATATCTGATTTATTTTTTTAGATAATACAATTGGAGTGATGTGATAATTATTTAGTAAAATTAGTTATGATTAAACAAGGAAAGGAAATAAATTGTGAGATTTGTAATTTGGGATTTTCAAGTATTTATTTGAAAGGCAATTTATTTTTTTGTCTTGGGTCCCTAGTATACTCCATGAACCCAAGTAGTTAGGACCAGACTCTCAAGACATCCAGTTTGGCCCATGACCACCACTTAAACTAGTAAATAATAATTCAAGTTCGAGTTTTAATCTATATAAGTCATTATTAGTGTTTGATAGTAGGATATAAAACACTATTCACTTTTTTGTGAAGAGGCTTAGAGAGATACCACCACATTTGACTCAAACATAGGCGTTCTCTTCGTCAAATGACCCACATACCTTCCTAGGTTTTGGAGGACCATATAATTGACGATCTATGCATTTTAGATATTTCTTTAAAGATTTTGGAGATTCAAATATAATAAGTCACTCATCTTCATCAAATACCTTTCTCCATATCGAATTGCTATTAGATCCGCAAAAGTATTATACTCATGACCTTAGATTTGTTCTTCAGACCTAGTTTTTCTTTTAAACATTCTATTTAATGATTAATCGACGATTCAGGTGGGACTCATTTAATACCCTTTCCACATTTCAAACAACCCATAATATTCTCCTCACATTTGTAAAATTATCAAATTGATATCAAATCACTTACATAAAAATCATTTCAATACAAATCATGTAGAGGAAATTACTCCTATCTAGGAAAATCATCACATAAAAAACACCCAAATGCTTCAACATGTAAGAGTCATAGGCTCCTCTCTAGGCAGTAACAACCCCCATTTTCCACGTAAGGGTTAGCTATACACAATATGCCGAAGATGGGTCTTGTCTATTAATCTATATCATTCTTAGCATCAAACCATGATAAAATATTTTTATTTTGTTTAAATCAATGTGCACTTAAAACAAACTAAATAATAACTAACAATAAATAACCCAACATCTGACTAGTAATAAAAACTTCCATTATAAGTACGAATGATTAAAAAAGACTGAATAATAAACTTTGGTCTTATGCCTGTACAATCTCCAAAGTTATAAAAGTAACTGGAATGTAAATAACAACCTAAGCTAGAGTCAATGATCTGAATGACTGATGAGCAAATTTGACCGCAAGTCTAATCTCCTGTCAGCCTTGCTATCCATGTCTAGGCAAACCTGGGGGGAAAACATATTATAATTTGGGTCAGCGCCCTAAAGTTGCAAGAATTGTCTTATGAAAATAAAAGTCAATAATGCAGTTAATTTAACGTATGCATTGCCCATCAGCATTATCATGCAGTAAGTATCTCACCCCTCATCTAAGTGCAATATTATACTCAGATAAACTCAAGTCCCAAATATGAAAGTCTAATAATTATGAAAATAAGATAATGCTCGATGCATCTATAATAATTCACATACTAAAGACGATCGTCTACATATATGCTTCTAGTTCCTAGAGTAACCCCCTTACAATACTACCCACAAGAAATAACATAACATCAATTATACATTTTGTACTATTGGGCTTGTTATTAATTGTCTACATCATTAGACTACATGAATTAATTCTCAATTAATTTATATAATTATATATGTCCTTATTACATATATAGGACACATAAAGGCATCTTGCTTCATTGTCTCTTCCGTGCACTATCGGTAAGTCCAGAGGAGTTCCTTATCCAAATGGACATCATAAAACACATAAAAGTTGGGTGGTCCCTAGGTTGTACACCATTGCACGATCCGTACCTCGATGGTGTCAATGAATCTATCATCTACACCTACCTCCTCATAAGTGGCGTTTCCACGTAGTACCTCAAACAACGACCTACACAACGCTTAGGCTCACATGTGTCGATGCGTGCTATTGTCCCGATAAGTATGCCAATTGGCCACCCACGAACATGGGTATATCCACACAAATAAATCAATACATATTTTTAACAGATAATATGTATAGGTAAATAACCCTATAATTACCCCCAAGGAAGTCCCGTTTAATCTACACATAATATGTATAGGTAAAAGCTATGATACCAATTTGTAAAGGAGAAATAATCGCAAGGGTGATTTCAAACAAAGAAATGCAATACCAATTTTAAATGCGGAAGACAATTTTAAACATACTTTTTTATTTTTATCCTAATCATGCATCTTTGGTGATAAAACGGATAAATGAAACCAACAAATACAACAAGGCCACGTTTCAGAAAAAAAACCCAAGGGAATAAACTTTTATTCACTTAGAAATTTACAAGAGAGGCGACTTACGCACTACTTGATATCCGCCATAAGTATAATGCGTTATACTTCAAAAATATCTGAAGAACAACTATGATCATGCCCAAGCCTTCGTCTTTAGCAGTGAATTGTAACACCAAGCCTAATTAAATACCAAGTGATTAGTCCATTATTAAACTAAAATCAAGGTGAACGGTTGGTTCATTCTTAGCATCACTGTCGCAAAATAAAATTTTCTAATTTGAACACCCTAAATAATTAAGCTAAGTGTCAAAACAATTTAAAGTCTCATTTTCCTTTTTTAAATACTAATATGAATACCTTTTTAATACCCAACAGTTAAGAATCACATACTTACTAAGGATGGCAATAAACACACAAGAATTGAACCATCTCGATAATCCAAACCAAGTTTAATAACCATAAATGAAATCATCTTGACAATAGTTAACTCCCAAGGAGTACTGAATACTAGAAATATAAATAAACATGAATCTCTGAAAAATCCAAATGGAATAGGAAATCAGGCGACACATGCCCTAACTATGAAGAACTAATATAGGAACTGAATCGATGAAGAGGTCGTCTAAAGCAAAGGCCTGCAACTCCCACATAAGTTGCAGTACGTCCAATCCAAAGATCCAAAGCATGACGCACCTGTAGGTGGGAACCTGTAGTATATACGTATATATACAAGAGAGAGAGGAATGACAAAAAATGGGTCAGAGCCCAGGTGTAAAACAGTTTTAAAAATAGTTTAGCAAGTATTTAAAATGCTTACTGATTAATACCACAACCATGTTAACATGCGATACTTTCTTGAGAATTCTCACCTCTCATCTAGTGTGCACTCCTCTCGTTCTAATGATCTCATAAGTCTATCTAACTTATTCCCATGAAGTTTTATCCTAAAAAGTACTAAGGCTGTGATATTTAGTTTTAGAAAATTAATCTCTTCCCTTTTCTTACGTTTCTTAGAATCATTTAGTACTGTTATAAATTCACGAACACTTGTTATAAATCTAAAACATTTATTCATTACTTAACTACTTATATGCACAGTAGAAATTTTCCATACATATCAGTGTATATATATATATTAGTCACTCATATAATATATATACTATCGACACCCCACATAAATCTATGGTGCTGGCATACTCTACTATCAAGTCCCTGTATCACTCAAACTAAGGGAAATACTAGTTCAGAATCACTTTTGAACTGTATTAACATAATACACAAACAAATGGAGGCGAAGCATAGTTCCAAGTCACTAAGAGGTCAGCACATACCCTCACGTCTCTTAGGACCGTCTGACTATCAATCGGATAGCCTGTACCATGGAATCCTATG
The DNA here is from genome assembly GCA_949130495.1 of Sambucus nigra. Classification (NCBI taxonomy): domain Eukaryota; kingdom Viridiplantae; phylum Streptophyta; class Magnoliopsida; order Dipsacales; family Adoxaceae; genus Sambucus; species Sambucus nigra. Next base: position 653,649,942 of record OX422215.1, on the reverse strand, counting down.
TTCTAGGGTACGAGTCAATATTCCCCATAAAGGCCTAATCGAGATAAGATCGTCCCGGCGCGGAAACCCCCGTGATATCAAGTATATATATATATATATACACACACATTTCTAAATTAGGTGTGCTCACGACCCATAATTATAATTATCTGTTCCTAACACATTTTACTCGATTACTCACATAACGGATTCTTCTCTTTTTTTTATCCTCATTTATAATTTATTTCGTACTTACTTCTCATCTCTCGAAGTATTCTCTCTCACTAAGTATAAGTTTGAGTAGGTATACCCTCACTTACCTTCTAGTCTAAATCTTTCATGAGTCCCAATTATTTTAGTGAACATACGCACAATTTCCAATGCATGAATAACTCCCCGTTAACCCACACTATCAACTAATATTAATTTCACTCAACGAAGTCTACTTAGACACTACTGGTCATCTTCATAACCCATTATACTCCATCAATGATTACCAAGGGTTCCTACGCATTTTAATCGGACTAAACAAAAATGGGAAAAATATGTAGTTTTCCAGGAGGGTTCGATCGAGGAAAGGGGGTCGATCGATCGATGGTCTTGGTTGATCGATCGATCAAGCAGTTCTTGCCCAGTTTTCTGCAATTTTCAACCTACGGGTTCAACCTTTATAACCTCTCCAAACCTCTATAATTTCATCCCAAACTCCCATCAAAATTATCCAAATGTATAAGCAATGTATATAAATAAGTTTTAATGTAACGACATCAATAAATACTCAACGAATCAATCAAAAGGGGTTTAATCTCTCATTTATTTATAAAACCATTTTTTTTGCATGAATAATCACAACTATTATTTAAATCCATATTTTCTTCCCAAATATCATACTAAACTCGTGGTTAATCCTCTACATATGATCCAGATTTTAGTCTACATGAATTCTCCCTACAACACATATAAATTCTCTTCCAAAACGTATAATTCTTCAATTAAAACCTATGATTTTCATTCCTAGACTAACATGGAAGGTATATTAACTTGGAAATTATCAAGATAGATACTTGCCTGGGATTCAAGGATCTGATTTGTTGATGAAAATTATATGGTTGCGTTCCTCATCATGCGAACTACGTTTGGTGGTAGTGGCGGTGCAATCGGGTGAGTTCTAGGCCTTGGATTGCTTGGAAACTCTTCACCTTCTTCTCTGATCTCTTCACCTTCTTCTCTAATGGTGGGCTTAGGTTTTATGTTATTTAAACCTAAGAGACAACTCCAAATAGATGATATATTCTAAGAAAATTCGTGGGTTTAATTACCCAAAAATATCAAATGTCTAAAATACCCTCCCGGGATGTCAATTAGGCCTAAAAATGCCCCGAGACCCAAACTAAACCCCCGAGTACACTTTTTTGACTATCTCGACCCTTACGAACACTGTGACGCACTCAAAATTACCATACGGATGAATTATAATTTATTCACTTTAATAATAATAATTTAGTCCTGACACGATACAGGCGCGTCCCGAATTGAATTTTCATAATTGCCATTTTATTCACTCGTGACAATTTTAATAAAATAAATCTCAATTATTACTTTAATCATCCGGTAATATTCAACAATCTCCAATTATTACTAACTCACATCCCGCTAGTAAATAATAAATAAATAAATAAATAATTCTAGATTAATATTAAATTAATATCTCAATTAAATTTAATAAATCCCCAATTTTAAATGCCATAAAAATACGGGGTATTACATACTTCCCCCCTAATAACAGAATTTCGTCCTGAAATTCATAAAATAAGGTATGCCTGGTAAAAATAGATCTGGATACTTTAACAATACTCAAAATGGACTTTCGTGTAAGGCGAATTTCTATAGTCCTCCCCGCCTCACAATAAGATTTTTTATCACTTTCAATAGAATCAGTTATAGAGTCACACTTTAATAAAGACACTACGCATTTTGTTGCAATCCGTGCTATTCGCATAAGACGAGCCCACACATCGTTGACCCCCATTGTCTCAATATTATTGGGAGGTCGCACCTCACTACATAACAAACACTCGTATTTATCTAATCACAAAACTCTCTTTTTAAAAGAAACCATGTGGAAAATTGACCACTCTTGTCAGTTCTTCTAATCTCGATTTTTGGCAACGTAACTCTTATGACTTTCAAAAGTCACCTAAAACAGCCATGGTAATTCCACCACAGTCATCAGACTCTAACTCGGCCGATCAAAAATTCTGATTATCCACTCACCTCTAAACAACCAGAGGGAGGATAGTTAAGGTTTTTCCACAAAAAATTGCAATAAGAAGTTTGTCCACAATAAACAGTTACGAGTGCTTCCACGGAACTCTACTATACTAAAAGTCATTTGCTAGATACATCTGTTGTGGAAATGAAATGACCAGCATGAATTTAAAATTACTTTCACACGGTTCCACTAATCTTTAATCACCTCGCCTACTCCCTGGCTAAGGGTGATACAACCTACTCAAAACGAAACTTTATCCCCATTGCTTCCTGAAACTCTGGTTTGAAGGTGGGGTTCAATGTTGCTATTCTAGTTCAGGAAAATACAAGGAAGAACCTCTTACCGGCGCGATTCTTATTTCCAAAGAAAGGTTGGGGCACACTGTCTAATAGTGTATACCCCCAAAAGAATAATAATCACTTTGTTTTAGGTCAACTTGTTCCACACATTCTAAGGAACTCGTGACCTTACCTTGAAGTTGGCACCCCATCCAAGAAATTTCACACAATTGCTCTCTTCTATTTTAGGAATCGTAGGTTTATTATAAAATTCTCTGATTGATCCTCTCGTTCTAATCGATTTATATTTATGAGTGGTGCCGACGGAAACTACTCGTTATGTCCCGATCAACATTGACTTCTACCTGTAATGACTCACATAAGTAACAGTTTAACCCTCCCCTTCTTTCATTAGCATATACCAAAAGTTCTGACCTATGCACTTTTCTCCACGATGTGTACTTATGAACCTTTATACCGTACTGACATCATCATTCAACCTACGCGCAAGTATCTTGCCACACTTGACTGGGTAAAACTCCACTCAGAGTATACCGTACTAACATCATCATTCAACCTAAATGACTTCCCATTGTCTTTCGACGAAATTCTTGTTTGCTACACTGATAGTTCATGTATATATGGATTATCATCCTTCGCACCCGGCTTAATATACTGTACCGAGTACACTTCGTTATGTCATTCTCACAAAATATATTTTACGCATCTATTCTCACGTCACTTCGACTCGAACGATTCAAGAAACGGCTAACTAGGAGGCCCACACACCCTATAAACCGTGCATAGTTGTAAGCATCACCTACGCTTCCCATATACTACCCAATTCTTTATTTTCCTTATGTTCACAACGTGATTACAACACTTGGGAACTCTCAATCACCCTAGAAATGGAAATTTTAAATTCCTCCTTATCATCGTTCCACCCCTCAACTCATAGTGATAAATCAAAACTTTCAATGCTTTTTTACCACACAACCGACACCACTCGCTTTAAATCATAATTCAACTTCCAACTTACAGATATAATTACCTGCTTCTATTATGACCAAGTTACCTAAATCATGGACTAATGACTAAACATCTTCCTACTTCCAACCTTATGCTAAATTTCATGCGTGGGATGTCTCACGAAGTGAAATCCACACAAGGAACCCCACCGATACACTACTACCTAGCATTATCGGTTATCAAAATCTGTTAGGACCTCCGTCCATAACATGTACCCCTTTATTCTGTCTCTTGACAGAAAAGTTACACCACCTCCCATAATTACACCTACACAAAGAACATTTTGCCAATTCACTATCATTCAGTTTTGGTGGTAATCACAATTCACAAACCTCGTACACATACAATCAGGACTCTCAAAATATTGATCCCAAACATATGAGTCTAACTCTTAACTCTCATATCTTTAAAGAGTAGATATATTAATGCTCTCTACCTATCACCAAGTCCTGAGCGCTAAACATAATAATGAGTTAAATCTTTCCGCTCAATGGTAAACCCAATACACACTGAATCATAATAACAAAATCCCTAAACACCATGGAATTAAACATTTACGTACCACTGTACCCTTCTAAGTCTCTATAATATAAAATATGAGTGCGAGCCCGACCCTCTCGCAAGTGAGGTTTTTATCAGAACAAAACATACTACACTAATGTAGCAACCCCGATAGCCTTGCAATCACTGTCCACTATTATTTTAACCATTTTTATAAAACCATAATCAGTATAATAATATACTTGCATATCACATCACTAAAACGAGTAATCTCAATAAAGTATATAAATCTCTAACATTGCACCCATTTTTCCTCTGCGGAGAACACGAAAGACAATCCCACTATACTAGGGAAAACATACACATAATGATACGATACAGATATATGCATTAAATCCTTCTCACATGTGAATCTAGTAATAAGTAAAAATGTAATGAGTCTCTCGCATCACACAAAACACGCCTCATCCTCCAAGGATAAACCTCTTACTTTTACTTTGCCAATCGCCTTGGCTACATAATGGTCTTTCGAACATAACGCATCTGTCTTAACTAAATCAAAAATTACATTAACCATTTCCCTTGCAAGCACGACACGCTTGTCCTTTTTCATGCTTCCAAATTTTTTTAACTCGATGGGTCTCCCCCATATTGTCCTGTCATATTGTCCCTATTAGGGTTGTCCTTCTCTCGGACCTAAATAGTCTCGATCCTGATGGCTACCCCCATAGTTCCCTTAGCTTTGTTGGCCCTAAGGAACGTGCCACTGGATTTAATAACACGTACTAAATTCACCATCGCTTGGTAAGAATTTATCTATCGGAATAATTTAAATGAGTCCCCTGATGGTTCTCCCCCCTTTGCGATGCATTGCTAATTTCATTTCACCTAGTCTCTCTCTCCAATAAATCTTTCGATTACTCTATCTCCTTTCACATAAGAGAATTAACATTTCTATGAAAAATGCGTGACATTGTCACCATATGGATTGACTGTCCAACATAATTCTCTTTAAGTCTTGTCAACCTTCCTCATGAGTTGATTTCCCATTTGAAATCTTCTCTACCGTTGGTATCCACTTATGTTGATACAAGATTTACTAAAAGTTTAAATTCATTTACAAAGGGACCCCTATTCGGCCCTTCCAAAATGGGTTCAGAACAACGTTCACACCTAATTCTGAACAACTGATGAAGGAATGTGCGGTTTAACTGTACTTATGGTCCTTCCATTTATGCAACATTTCACCATTAAATGTGGTGGTTGACTCCCACTATTAAAACTTTGCTCCGACGAGCCAAGAAAAAATTTACCCCAAAATTTTCACTTCCAGTTAACCAACCTCCTCCATATGCTCACGCCTTTGAATGTATTACCTTCATTGTGTAGCACAGATAATTCCTGCATTTTTAGAATTTCGTTGATGACTCTCCTTAAGTTGCTATTTGACCCTCTCCCAAGCGTTCTACGTTGGGTGAGTCTAATTTAGACATCACGTTTGACTACATCTTCACTTGGAAATCATAGGCTATGTCCTAGCCGCCTTTACAGTCCTGGCCTCTTGTGCCATAATAAGAGTGACATCGACTACAGTCATAATCCTCGAACATACTTTATAACCTCCTAAGTCTGGCCTCTGCTATCCGCCAATGGCCCTCATATGCTATAATTCATTATTCGATCACTTCTGAACACAAATAAGATTTACTAATATATTCGTGATAGTAGGAGAACAAAATCTCCCCAAAGAAATTAACAATCCTAAACATAGGGATCTATATCAAAGAAAGATACGCTTGAGGCATAATAAGTCGCACAGATCCTAAAGCACACTAGAACCTGATGCTCTGATACCATATGTAACACCCCGCCTAATTAAATACCTGGTGATCAGTCCTTTATTAAATAAAAATCAAGGTGAACGGTTGGTTCATTCTTAGCATCACTGTCGCAAAATAAAATTTTCCAATTTGAACACCCTAAATAATTAAGTTAAGTGTCAAAATAATTTAAAGTCTCATTTTCCTTTAACCATTTTAATACCCAACAGTTAAGAATCACATACTTACTAAGGATGGAAATAAACACACAAGAATTGAACCATCTTGATAATCCAAACCAAGTTTAATAACCATAAATGAAATCATCCTCACAATAGTTAACTCCCAAGGAGTACTGAATACTGGAAATATAAATAAACATGAATCTCTGAAAAATCCAAATGAAATGGGAAATCGGGCGACACATTCCCTAACTATGAAGAACTAATATAGGAACTGAATCAATGAAGAGGTCATCTAAAGCAAAGGCCAACAACTCCCACATAAGCTTCAGTACGTCCAATCCAAAGATCCTAAGCATGACACCCTTGTGGCTGGGCACCTGTAATATATACATATATATACAAGAGAGAGAGGAATGACAAAAAATGGGTCAGAGCCCGAGTGTAAAATAGTTTTTCAAATAGTGTAGCAAGTATTTAAAATGCTTACCGGTTAATAGCACAACCATGTTAATATGCAATACTCTCTTGTGAATTCTCACCTCTCATATAGTGTCCACTCCTACCGTTCTACTGATCTCATAAGTCTATCTAACTTATTCCCATGAATTTTTATCCCAAAAAGTACTGAGGCCATGATATTTAGTTTTAGAAAATTAATCTCTTCCATTTTCTTACGTTTCTTAGAATCATTTAGTACTGTTATCAATTTAGAAACACTTGTTATAAAGCTGAAACATTTATTCATTACGTAACTACATATATGCACAGTATAAAGTTTCCATACATATCACTATATATATATATTAGTCACTCATATAATGTATATACTATCGGTACCCCACATAAAATCTATGGTGTTGGCATACTCTTCTATCAAGTCCCCGTATCACTTAAACTAAGGGAAATACTAGTTCAGAATAACATAATACACAAATAAATGAAGGTGAAGCATAGTTCCAAGTCACTAAGAGGTCAGCACATACCCTCACGTCTCTTAGGACCGTCTGACCATCAATCGGATAGCCTGTACCAAGGGATCCTATGTTCTAGGGTACGAGTCAATATCCGCTATAAAGGCCCAATAAAGATAAGACCGTCTCGGCACAGAACCCCCTGTGATAGGAAGTAGCCCGAGTATGGTTTTTGTATATATATATATATATATAACCACATTTCCAAATTAGGTGCACTCACGACCCATAATTATAATTATCCATTCCTAACACATTTTACTCGATTACTCACATAACGGATTCTTCTGTTTTTTTTATCCTCATTTATAATTTATTTCAAACTTACTTCTCATCTCTCGAAGTATTTTCTCTCACTAAGTATAAGTTTCAGTAGGTATACCCTCACTTACCTTATAGTCTAAATCTTTCACGAGTCCTAATTCTTTTAGTGAACGTACGCACAATTTCTAATGCATGAATAACTCCCCATTAACCCACTCTTTCAACTCATATTAATTTCACTCAACGGAGTCTACTTAGATCCTACTGGTCATCTTCATAACCCATTATACTCTATCAATGATAATCAAGGGTTCCTATGCATTTTAACCGGACTAAATAAAAGGGGGAAAATATGTAGTTTTCCAGGAGTGGTCGATCGATCGAGGAAAGGGGCTCGATCGATCGATCAAGCAGTTCTTGCCCAGTTTTCTGCGATTTTCAACCTACGGGTTCAACCATTATAACCTCTCCAAACCTCTATAATTTCATCCCAAACTTCCATCAAAATCATCTAAACGTATAAGCAATGTATATAAACAAGTTTTAATGTAATGACATCAATAAATCCTCAACGAATCAATCAAAAGGGGTTTAATCTCACATTTATTTAAGAAACCAATTTTTTTTTGCATGAATAATCACAACCTCTATTTAAATATAGATTTTCTTCCCAAATATCATACTAAACTTGTGGTTAATCTTCTACATATGATCCAGATTTTAGTCAACATGGATTCTCCCTACAACACATAAATTCTCTTCCAAAACATATAATTCTTCAATTAAAACCTAAGATTTTCATTCTTAGACTAACATGGAAGGTATATTAACTTGGAAATTAGCAAGACAAAAACTTGCCTGGGATTCAAGGATCTGATTTGTTGATGAAAATTATATGGTTGCATTCCTCGTCCTGCGATCTACATTTTGGTGGTGGTGGCGGTGCAATCGGGTGAGTTCTAGGCCTTGGATTGCTTGGAAACTCTTCACCTTCTTCTCTAATCTCTTCACCTTCTTCCCTAATGGTGGGATTAGGTTTTTTGTTTGTTAACCCTAATAGACAACTCCAATTAGATAATATATTCTAAGAAAATTCGTGGGTTTAATTACCCAAAAATACCAAATGTCTAAAATATCCTCTCGGGATGTCAATTAGGCCTACAAACTCCCCTAGACCCAAACTAAACCCCCGAGTACACTTTTCTGACTATCTCTACCCTTCCGGACACTTTGGCGCACTCAAAATGACCATACGGATGACTTATAATTTATTTACTTTAATAATAATAATAATTTCATCCTAGCACGACACAAGTGCGTCCCGAATTAAATTTTCATAATTGCCATTTTATGCACTCGTGGAAATTTTAATAAAATAAATCTCATATATTACTTTACTCATCCGGTAATATTCAACAATCTCCAATAATTACTAACTCACATCACGCTAGTAAATAATAAATAAATAAAAATTCGAATTAATATGAAATTAATTTCTCAATTAAATTTAATAAATCCCCAATTTTAAAAGTCATAAAAATACGGGGTATTACATGAATCCCCACAGGTATCACAAGTCAGCAATGGATATCCTCTCCACTAAAGGTGTGTGCAAAGATATAAAACTTTCCAGGGTTGAAACATTTCACAAGAATATTATTGCAGGATGTTTTTTTTGTGAATTAAACAAGTGTTTTTCAACACAAAAGTTGATGAACTTTCACACAAAAATAAGAAGAAACAAAGTTGACAAAAGTCTTAAAGATTCTGAACATCTCACAGTTATTTATATAAAACTTAAGTCGACACGTCGTTCAAATGAGATGAGCAAATCGTTCAAACAAGATGTAGATCTCGTTCGAATGAGATGTTCTCTCACTTCTAATAACTTAGACAAAATCAAAATAGTATGCTTTTTTTTATGATCGTTTGAAAGTAGGTTTGAACGAGAAAAACATATAATACAAACTCCGCCTACAGTAAACTCTGAAACATTTATCTTATTCGAAAATAAAAAAATTCCTGTTTGTTTTTGATAAAAAATAAACATCCCAAAATATTATTCCGTAAATTAATTCAAACTTTAAATCGTTTTAATACCTCATCAGGGTGTCAATAAGTCTTCAAACTTGGAGAGGCTTACGTTCGGTTCGTCTTGACGGTGCGTGATGATTTGTAACAGGATATGCCAAACTAGCCTAAAGCTCTGCTATGAACAATCCTATAAAAATTATTCTTACAAATCTCCCCCTATGGCTATTCTGGTACAAAAGAAACAAATATGACCGAACACCAAATTAAAATCAAAATCGCCTATGACAAGAACACTAACATCCTTCCTAACCCTAAAACGGAATGGCATAAGTATCTTTGTTTTCAAACTTCATCGTCTTCCCATACTTTGTCTTCATCCGCGTGTCTTGAATATTGAGAAAGGGAAACCTTCACACATGAGATAATAAGCATATTCCCTCATGGCGCATTGAGTTTGAAACAAGGTAAAGTAAAACTCATATATAAATTTCTCCCCAATAATTCAAACTCCTTTTGATTTTCTCTCCCCCTTGGTTTTTATCGAAAATAAACAAATAGACAAAGAAGTAGAAACATAAACATGAAATACGAAGCATGACATAGAATAAAATGAAATTCTGTTACTAAAGTCGTTTATTAAAAATAAACTATTTAAGTAACTCCGATCTGTTTTTTTGAGAAATTCTTTTCTTGAAAAACCAAAACTTATTTAAACACAAGATGTGTTTAACAAAACAATATGTATGAGATCTATTCAAGATTTTACTAACAACTTTATAAAAAAGTTTTAAACAAACTTTAAAACCCAGCACAACTAAGAATGAGATGAGAAGATGTAGGAAGATTAAGTACAAGATTTTTACGTGGTAAAACCTCACCAATTGAGGAAACATCCACGACTCCCTCTACGGAGTAAAATAAAAATCCACTATAAACAAATTTAACAGTTACAAACTGTATAACAAACATGCATACAACTCAGACCTATATAAGTTTAGGAATGTACCCTCTGGTGTCCTTATAACTTCTCTACAGTTCTGATTATAGATGTTGTCCTCTCAGTTTTTTAACCCCAATTTGTTCAAGTTCTTTACATCAACTCTTTTTCTCAAGATCTTATTACCAACACTTTTCGTGTTGTAGTGTGAAAGTGTTTGTGGAGGTGCTTTCTAACACATGCATGCGCTCACACACACTTATCATGTACAAACGGTCCTAGCAAATTACAAATAGGTCTATATGCTGTGAATTTTCTTTTTCTCTCTTCTCACAAAACTTAACCTTTTGACCTTTATAATAATCCCAGAATCCACAGATACCTTGCTGAGAAGACAGTCAAGGTCTTAATCAATCTCAGAGTTTTGAAAAGTTTTTCGAGATTGAAAAACCTCCAAGTGTGATTCCAAACTAGGTCTAAGGTCTTGTTTCAAGAGAACTAGAAACATAAAACATTTTTGTTGATTTCAAAGTTAAAAACATTTACTGAAATCGAATCAACAAAATATTTCTCAAGATGAGAAACAAACATGCAAACTAAGTGTAATATATCATGAAAAACTTAGATCTGAAAATTTCTATATATAAGAATACCAGATCTAAGAAAATGACTCAGTTGGAAACAAGATCCAAATAATAAGAGGTTACAGCAACAAACCAACTCTCAAATCATCTCTCAAAAACACTCAAACACTCAAGGTTGTGTTTGGTAAAGTATAGAGGTTTGAAGGTTTGTATTTGGTTTGAACTGCGAAGACGATTTAGGGTTAGGGTTAGGGTTAGGGTTTCTAACTCTTCCTCTCTCTTCTGGTTTTTATCTCTCTCTCTTCTCTCCACTCTCTCTTTATTTTCTCTCAAATGACGAATTAACAAAAGTCTCAAAAAGTTGAGTAAAGGGCTACGTTTATAGGAGGGTGACAAGGTTCGAGATCGAGGTCCAAAATCAAGGGTCCAGATTGAGTCAAGATGTATTGATTAAGATCCAATGGCATACGATAAGCGATGGTTAAAACGCTTCTGATTGGTTCAACAGGTAATCACAGGGATTATAATAGAAGAAATGCAGATCGTTGATTACATATGATCCAAAGGTTGAAAGAAAGTGTAGATTTTGTCTCTTCAAAGAAACACACTACTCACCAATCAGAGGGCGACAAGTGTTGGTAAATAACACGAGATAAAACGCGCGTCTAAAGTATTTACAAAGTGAACCCTGAAGTCTCTGTCGCTTTTGGTTTCTACCCAAACCAACTTTAGAGAGTTAAATCAATATTTCTAAAATAGCATATTTACCCCATAACTTTTTAAAACCAATTTTTATTAATAAAACCTTATTTTAAAATGTTTTAAAAAATCCCAAAAAATATTTAAAAATCAAATTTAGGGATTTAAACACACTCAACATATATACACACACTAATATGCAACATGACATGTAAATGAATCATTCTAATGTGTGTGAGTGTTGGTAATTAAGTCTAGGTCTCTTCAATCAAAGATGAAATAGTAAAGCAAGCTCTGAGGTTCTTTGGTTTCTAGGTTAGACATAATTTTGTCACAATTTCCAAACTAGATGAACACTTATACAATATAGACTCAAGTGAGTCAAGAGTATAAGGGCTTCAATCTCCCCCTTTGGAAATATGAGACAAAATCTCCTTTGAGTCAACTAGGACTCGTAGGGCAACAAAAAGAATAAGAAAAACCTATTCCTATAAAGATTCTATCTACCCAAATCCTAGAAAGAAAAAGTACATAACTCAACTATTAACAATTGAATACCCTATTACAACAGTTGAGTATACAGAAACCTGCAAAATCACTAAGATCAAGCTGTTTAGCATATATAAACAATCATTAGAGACTCAAATTTCTCCCAAATTTTGTCTCAAATGGACAAAGGGAAAAAAACTTGGATAAACAGCAAAGGTATTACTCAGCACAAACCATACCAATAGATTTACGCAAGGAAATGAATCTATTATAATCAATAGGTTTGGTGAACATATCTGCGAGTTACAAATCAGTAGGAAGATAATTGATTTCTAATTCCTTAGTTTCAACCAATTCACGTATAAAGTGATGTCTAATTTTTATGTGCTTTGTTCGCGAGTGTTGAACAGGGTTTTTGGAAATATTAATCGCACTTTGATTATCACAATAGAGATGCAATTGGTTTTCTTGAATACCATAATCACTTAGCATTTGTTTAAGCCACAGTAATTGAGCACAACAGCTGCAGCGGCTATGTATTCAGATTCGGCTGTCGAGAGTGATGTGCAGTTTTGTTTCTTACTACTCCATCCTACCAAGTTATTACCTATATAATAACATGCTCCTGAAGTGCTTTTACTATCATCAGTACACCCAGCCCAGTCAGCATCAGTGTACCCAATTATAGTGCTTGGTGTGTCATTAGTGTACCAAAGTCCTAGATTTAGAGTGCCTTTTACATATTTAATGATACGCTTAACAGCATTCAAATGGCTCTCTTTAGGGTTATTTTGATAACGAGCACATACACACACAGCATACATAATATCAGGACGCGAGGCAGTAAGATATAGTAAGGTTCCTATCATACCACGATATAGAGTAGGATCTATGGATTTTCCATTTTCATCTTTAGAATGTTTAAACGTAGTACTCATGGGCGTTTTGGCATGTTTAGCACTCTCGAGGCCAAATTTCTTTACTATCTCTAAAGCGTACTTGGATTGCGATACAAATAATCCTTCTGAATTTTGTTTGACTTGGAGGCCTAAGAAGAATTGTAGCTTCCCCATAAGGGACATTTGAAATTCCTTATGCATAGTTTCAGAGAAGGATTTGACTTCTGAGGGAGAAGTTCATCCAAAAATAATATCGTCAACATAAACTTGAGCAATAATAATGTGTTTGTCAAAATGTTTGACAAAAAGAGTTTGATCATTTCCACCTCTTTTGAAACCTTTATCTAAGAGAAAACTGGAAAGACGCTCATACCAAGCTATAGGTGCTTGTTTAAGGCCATACAGAGCCTTCTTGAGACGAAATACATGATTTGGATATTGAAGGTCAATGAACCCTTTAGTTTGTTCTACATAGGTCTCTTCAGTCAATATTCCATTAAGGAATACAGATTTGACATCCATTTGGTAAAGTGTAAAATGCATGTGGCAGGCTATAGCAAAAAGTAGACGAACAGATTCTAAGCGAGTAACAGGTGCGAAGGTCTCGTTAAAATCTATTCCTTCAATTTGAGAGTATCCTTGAGCAACTAATCTAGCTTTATTTCTAATGATTATCCCATTTTCATCAAACTTATTTTTAAAAATCCAACGCATGCCAATAACCTTTTTGAGATCAGGACGAGGAACAAGATACCAAACATCATGAATGACAAATTAAAGTAGTTCTTCCTGCATAGCAGAAATCCAGTGAGAGTCATTCAATGCCTCATTTACATTCTTTGGTTCCACTAGGGAAACAAAACATGCATAATGTGCACAGTTTCTTAGTTGGGATCTTGTACGTACTGGCTCACTAGGGTTACCAACTACGTTATTTATGGGATGATCTTTAGAAACCCAGTTAGGTACTTCAGGTGTCTCAATTGGTAATGAATCATCTATTTCAGGAGAGTTATTTTCTAAAATGTTTATAGGCTCTTCCTCAATAGTTGATTCACCAGTCTTACTCTCTATAGTAGTGTCACTCACAATTACATTTATGGATTCCATCAAGGTTTTAGTGAGAAGATTATACACTCGATAGGCTCTACTGTTAGGCGAGTATCCTAAAAATATAGCTTTATCACCTCGGTTCTCAAATTTAGATAAGTGTTCCCTATCTTTGCATACATAACAAATACTACCAAAAGTTCTAAGGTACTTAAGATTGGGCTTTTTCTTGTACCAAAGTTTGTAAGGAGTTTGTTTGGAATTCTTTCTAAGATAGACCCTATTTATGATGTGACAAGCAGTACGAATAGATTCTACCCAAAAATACTTAGGTAAATTCTTGGCATGTAACATAACACGTGCCATCTCTTGAAAGGTACGATTCTTTCTTTCGGAAATACCATTTTGTTGAGGAGTCTTAGGAGCACTGAATTCATATTTGTAACCATTATAGTCACAGTATTCAACAATACCAGTGTCTTTGAATTCACCACCTCTGTCCCTACGGATTCTATTTACTTGAGTGTCCTTTTCATTTTCAATCCGGAGAAGAATTTTTAAGAAAGTTTGAAAAGTATCAAACTTTTGTTTTAAAAAGGCTACCCAAGTAAATCTGGTGAAGTCATCAACCATAACTAAAATATAACTGTGTCCACAAAGACTAACAGTTTGGGAGGGACCCATTAGGTCCATATGAATGAACTCCAAGGGATTTGAGGTAAGAATATCATTAACTTTCTTATGAGGTGCCTTAACAATTTTACCTTCCTGACAGGAACCACAGACTATGTTAGGAATGAGTTTGATTTTAGGAACTCCTCTAACTATTTCCTGAGAGGTCAGTCTACTAAGGTTATCGTAATTTATATGACCCATTCTGTTATGCCATATCTCGTTGTCATCCATTCTGGAAACATTACAAATTTCAAATTTGTTCATGACAGTATAGCAATTGTCAGGAGTTCTGAATCCTGTAATTATGCATTCACCTTTATCATTTAAAATTTTGCAATTATTCTTTAAAAAGGTAACAGTATGATCTGAGTCACAAAATTGCGATATGCTAAGTAGATTTGCCTTAAGACCTTTAATTAGAAGGAAATTTTCTAGAACAGGAAGTCCATTTTCTTGGAGAGTTCCTTTGCCTATGATTTGAGATGAAACTCCATCACCAAAAATGACTTTACCACCAGCAAAGTTGGTTTTGTTTAAAAGTTTAGTTTCATCGCTAGTCATGTGCGTAGAACATCCAGAGTCTAAATACCAACCAGATGATGTGTGTTCAGCTTTTAAAGCAGTAACAACTATGTTACACTTTATCTGAGGCAATAGATCATCTTTTCTAACCCATATTGCTCTAGTTTTCATTTTGCGCTTATTAGCTCTCAATCGATAAAATTTGCGAGCATTAGATTTTTGTTGAAAATGTTTTGCGCATGATTTTGAGTTTTATGAAAAACATGAGCATTTGGTTTAGGAAAGTGTTTGGGATTCCTTCTAGTAAATGTTCTCTTAGGTTTGGTCTTTCTCTTCCTATAATTAGAGTTTTTGTCAGGTTGTCTAGGAAGTACATAATTGTTTCGGTTCCTTCTAGAATAGTTAAAGTTTTGATAAATAGGATAACTATAGACAGGTGTAATTAGTCTCCTGGCATAGCAACTATCAAAAGATTGACCGTATATATCACAGTAAGAGCAATAAAGATTGCTCAAGATTGGGGTCTCCTTAGGAAAGTCTCTAAACAAAGGTTTTGAGAAGTTTTGAGGTTGAGCTTTATTCCTAGGCATGACAGTCTTGAATGCAGACTCACTCTTCCTAATAGAGCGACAAACGTATTTAGCCTTAGATGAACTTTCATGTTTAGAGAAACTTGATTCCCCAATGTTAAAATTTTGATGTTTTGAATCAAACTCAGTTTTTAGAGAATGAAAGTCTGGGCATGTTTCAATAGGTCTTTTGCCTCCTGACACAAACTTGATAGGTTCAAAAGATTTTGTTTGTGTTTTCAAATTGGGGCAAAACCCTATTCCAGTTCGATCATCAAAATTGGTTTTTGATTCAGCAATAAATTCATCAAAACATTTTGAATTGTTTTCAAATTTTGTAAATTTTTTGAAAACAGTTGCTGTCTTTTCTTTAGTTTGTTCCAATTCTAACAAAGTCCCTTTGTATTTTTCTCCAGAGTTTCATTTGTTTCATTTAAACTTCTGAGTTTTTCATCAAACATTCTAATTTTTCTTTTATGAGTCAAACATTGGGTAGTATACTCTTCAGCATTTAGTTTAACCATTAGGCTTAGATCTTCTAACTTCTTAGTGAGATCTTTCACAATCTTTTCTAGTCTAGTGCTTTTCTTGAGAGTTTTAGCATAGAGAGTGTGAATATCTGGGAGGTCTTCATTGTCCGAATCACTAAGTGTAGTGTGTGAAGTGACCCCTAGGGCTTCATTCTGTATACTCATACACCCATTGACATCGTCCTTATCTCTTTCCCTTTGACTCACACACCCCGAAGAACAAATAGCAATATTCTCAGTAATCAAAGCATCTAAACCAGTAATAGCAGTATTCGAAACATCAAGAGTAGAATTACTATATTTTCATCCTCATTAACAAACACAGGCATATCATCATTATAAATAATCTTGGCAAAGAAAGACATGCAAGGGTCAAAAACATCAGATGACTCAAGTTCCTCATTTTCAGATTCACTTGAATCATCCCATGTCTTGCAAATGTTGGCCCTAGTGTGTTTGTTTTGAGTGTTCAAGTTAACTCTACAGTCTTGTACAATGTGTCCTAGTTTACCACATCTATAGCATTCAGTCTTCTTAAGGTCTCTGTTAGGTCTAGTGTGAGAGTCCTTGTGATTTTTATCATGGATTTTCTCATGAGGTATGTGATTGAAAGGAGTTGGATAATTAGACTTGCCTTGTTTATTTGCCATGTTGTTTCTAAATTTAATAATTTTCTTAAACTGTTTTGACATTAAGGCAATCTGATTGTCCAAACTCTCTATATCACATTCCTCATCAGAATCATCATTGGAAGTATTAAACTAAGGTTTAATCAATTTAGAAGATAAGCTTAGATTGGAACTAGTCTGTTTCCTATGGGACTGGGTTAATTGTTTCTTAAATTCCAGTTCCATTTCCACAGTTCTTAACTTAATACTGAGAAGTTCAGGAGTGAGATTAATATCACACATTTCCTCAATAGCATATCTTTTGTTATCAAATTTCTGTGGTAATGATCTCAGAATTTTAGACACAATTTCTTGTCTGTCATAAGTTATCCCATTAGCATGTAGTTTAGTCACAATATCAGTCAGGTTCATATAGAAGTCATCAAATGACTCAGTCTCAGACATAATTAGGGAATTATACTGTTGAATGAGCATTTGAGTTTTAGCAGCTTTAACTCTAGTGTCACCTTCATGAGCAGTAACTAAAATGTCCCAAGCTTCCTTAGAAGTGGTACAGGATGAGATTCATTTGAACTCATGTTCATTTATAGACATAAATATAGCATTCTTTCCTTTGTTATTATTTCGAGAAACTTGTTTCTCTTCTTGTATGAACTCACTTTAAACTTTCTTAACCCTCTCATTACTTCCTTCAGTGGCTGGTTTTGCAGGAAAAATGTAACCACTTTCAACAATTTCCCAGACATCATCTCCCAGAGTTCCTTGAATGAAAGAAATCATTCTTACTTTCCAGTAAGCAAAATTGGTTCCATCAAAGATAGGAGATCTGGTAAAGTTACCAAATCTTTCATTTTTCTCGTCCATATTTGATTTTCAGAAAACAATTTCAGAAACACAGGATCTCTTTAAAAGAAGTATATCCTGCTCTGATACCAATTGAAATTCTGTTACTAACGCCGTTTATTAAAAATAAACTATTTAAGTAACTCTGGTCTGTTTTTTTGAGAAACTCTTTTCTTGAAAAACCAAAACTTATTTGAACACAAGATGTGTTTAACAAAACAGTATGTACGAGATCTATTCAAGATTTTTCTAACAAGTTTATAAAACAGTTTTAAACAAACTTTAAAACCCAGCACAACCAAGAATGAGATGAGAAGATGTAGGAAGATTAAGTACAAGATTTTTACGTGGTAAAACCTCACCAATTGAGGAAACATCCACGACTCCTTCTACGGAGTAAAACAAAAATCCACTATAAACAAATTTAACAGTTACAAACTTTATAACAAACATGCATACAACTCAGACCTATATAAGTTTAGGAATGTACCCTCTGGTGTCCTTATAACTTCTCTGCAGTTCTGATTGTAGATGTTGTCCTCTCAGTTTGTTAACTCCAATTTGTTCAAGCTCTTTACGTCGACTCTTTTTATCAAGATCTTATTACCAACACTTTTCATGTTGTAGTGTGAAAGTGTGAAAGTGTTTATGGAGGTTCTTTCTAACACATGCATGCACACACACACACACTTATTATGTACAAACGGTCCTAGCAAATTAAAAATAGGTCTATACGTTGTGAATTTTCTTTTTCTCTCTTCTCACAAAACTTAACCTTTTGACCTTTATAATAATCCAAGAATCCACGGATACCTTGCTAAGAAGACAGTCAAGGTCTTAATCAATCTTAGAGTTTTGAAAAGTTTTTCGAGATTAAAAACCTCCAAGTGTGATTCCAAACTAGGTCTAAGGTCTTGTTTCAAGAGAACTAGAAACAGAAAACATTTTTGTTGATTTCAAAGTTAAAAACATTTACTGAAAACGAATCAACAAAATATTCTCAAGATGAGAAAGAAACATGCAAACTAAGTGTAACATATCATGAAAAACTTAGATCTGAAAATTTCTATATATAAGAATACCAGATCTAAGAAAATGACTAAGTTGGAAACAAGATCCAAAGAATAAGAGGTTACAACATCAAACCAACTCTCAAATCATCTCTCAAAAACACTCAAACACTCAAGGTTGTGTTTGGTAAAGTATAGAGGTTTGAAGGTTTGTATTTGGTTTGAACTGCAAAGACGATTTAGGGTTAGGGTTAGGGTTAGGGTTTCTAACTCTTCCTCTCTCTTCTAGTCTCTCTCTCTCTCTCTCTCTCTCTCTCTCTCTCTTCTCTCTACTCTCTCTTTATTTTCTCTCAAATGACGAATTAACAAAAGTCTCAGAAAGTTGAGTAAAGGGTTCCTTTTATAGTAGGCTGAGAAGGTTCGAGATCGAGGGCCAAAATCAAGGGTCCAGATTGAGTCAAGATGTATTGACTAAGATCCAATGGCATACGATAAGCGGTGCTTAAAACGCTTCTGATTGGTTCAATAGGTAATCACAGGGATTATAATAGAAGGCATGCAGATCGTTGATTAAATATGATCCAAAAGTTGAAAGCAAGTGTAGATGTTGTCTCTTCAAAGAAACACACTACTCACCAATCAGAGGGCGACAAGTGTTGGTCAATAACACGAGATAAAACGCGCCTCTAAAGTATTTACAAAGTGAACCCTGAAGTCTCTGCCGCTTTTGGTTTCTACCCAAACCAACTTTAGAGAGTTAAACCAATATTTCTAAAATAGCATATTTACCCCATAACTTTTTAAAACCAATTTTTATTAATAAAACCTTATTTTAAAATGTTTTAAAAAATCCCAAAAAATATTTAAAAATCAAATTTAGGGATTTAAACACACTCAACATATATACACACACTAATATGCAACATGACATGTAAATGAATCATTCTAATGTGTGTGAGTGTTGGTAATTAAGTCTAGGTCTCTTCAATCAAAGATGAAATAGTAAAGTAATCTCTGAGGTTCTTTGGTTTCTAGGTTAGACATAATTTTGTCACAATTTCCAAACTAGATGAACACTTACACAATATAGACTCAAGTGAGTCAAGAGTATAAGGGCTTCATAAAAGATATCAACACAAAAAGATACAGATCAAGCACATCCACATGTAATGATCATCTCAAAGGCAAACAACCACAAACTATTTTTGAAAATTTTCAATTGTTCCAAAAAAATGTAAATCTCAAAAATTCAACACAATACCATATATAATATATGCAAAATATATCAAATCAAATCAAGGATACATATATGTATAAACGATCACAGAACGTGATAAAAAATACATAAGCTTTACACATTTACATAGTATCGATGTATCCAAACATGTGGGATGGAATAAATCGGTGTGAACTAGTAAGAAAAGAATTATAACCCAAACACTCAAATATGTTCAAGAAGTTCTAATTAGCCACAAAACTTTATCAAAATAAGCTTTAGCCTCAAGTGATAAATAAAGTTGAACTTAATGAACAAAACAAGCACAATGCACACAAGCCTAGAATGTTAATGATTCTACAAATTAATATGGTCATTAAAAAATAAGCCTAAGTAGGCGTCATTGTATAAACCCGTTGATCTTCAAATAAACTCCCTAAATTAAACATGATCATACATTATATTATTTTCTTTTATTTTGAATGATCAATCAAACTAAACTATTTGGTCCCTTTTTTGGCATATTTTTTTTTATTGCCATAGTTTTTTTTCTCGGTCTCTTTTCAAACGGTGGATTTCACGACTAGTTCACATGCCTCTCACCGCCCTTTCTCGTGTACACTCATATGTTTTCAATAATAAACGAACTCTCATGGGTAACTATTCCTACATGCACAAATCCCCCATAGTCACATAAACATGTAGATGACCAAATTATTGGGAGAACATCTCACCAAGCTCAAATATACATCATGAAGTCAAAATCAAATAAGATCGTGCATGTGTGTGAGGAGGCATGTACAAAGTCGAATCCATAAAGCAAGTCAAGTTCAAAATAAATCCATAAACATTGTCAATATTTGTCTAAGCATCTAAGGTCACAACTGAATATCCTAGCTGCATGGAGATTTCATATTGAATTGGATTCAAACAAACCAATATGCCATACCAAATGGGTAAAACTGAAATACACAAAAACTGAAATTCTTTTTGGATTTAAATTTTTTTTAATGAAAATAAAATATTTTTGTAGTTTTGAAATATGACTCAATGAAGAAAAATATAATACAAAAAATACACATGCCATAACACTATAAACCATATATCATGAAGCATAACTAGCGTATGACAAACAAAATCATGCAAGCAACCAATACTAAGATATATAATATGAACCATCATGTGTAAGAATGTGAGAATCAACCAACCTAACATTTAGCATCTACAAAACAGATTTCTTAACTCAAACAGGTTTGTACCTAACTCAAAGGGTTATGGGAACCGAAGGGACACCACACTCAAACTTCCTAGGACCTTTTCCAAGTTAAAAAAAATGCCTAAGGTGACATTTCCTACCACAATGTGAACATGTGTAAAACTGAGGAATGTTACCTGTGGATTGACCTTTTCTAATGTTCTTGGTTTTGGTTGACCTTATAAAATAAACTATGGTCTTGGCTTTAACACTCGAAGAATTAAAAAAAGACGAGCCAATAACATTACAACGAACACTACTTGAGTCTTTTAAATCATCTTTTAACTTCAAAATATTAGACTCAAGCAAAGAATTAGACTCTTCCAACTTTAGGGACTCCTTCTTTAAATTTTAAATTACTCCAAGAAGGTTATCTCGCCCCCCCCCCCCCCTCTCAATGAAAGAAAAAGTACCCCTAAGAGTCTTCTCACGTCCCTTATAATAATCAATCAACTTATTTTCCTTTATGACACAAACATTAACACTAGAATTTTTAAAGCCCTCGAACTCTTTCTCCAAAATAAGGACTCTATCATTACTCTCCCTTTTGTCCACTTTTAAAATACTAAAGTCATGGTGCAAGGTAACAAACTTCTCACGAACGATATCTCTTTGGTTTCGAACAGTTTGCAAAAGTTTCAAAATATTTTTAAAACCATTTTCAATAATTTCAATTTTTTCGACAAACTTCAATTTCATATGAGAATCCATTGAGAGAAAAAAACACAACAAAGATGAATAAACAACCACCCAAATTGTAGGTAAATAAGATCAAACATAATAACTTAGTGCAACCTGCTTTCATACGAATTTGTAAAGGGGTAAAACACACGCTAAAACCTATGATACCAATTTGTAAAGGCGAAATAATCGTAGGGGTGATTTCAAACAAAAAATGAAATAGAAATTTTAAATGCAAAAGCCAATTTTAAACAAGATTTTATTTTTTTCCTAATCACGCATCTATGATGATAAAAACATATAAATCAAACAAGCAAATACGACAAGGTCAAGTTTTAGGGAAAAAAACAAAGGTAAAAACCTTTGTTCTAATAGAAACTTACAAGAGAGTCGACTTACAGACTACTTGATATCCGCCACAAGTATAATGCGCTATTCTTAAAAAATCTTTAAGGAACAACTATGATCCTCGCAAGGATCATATAACTACAGTCCTCCGTCAGCCTCAGCCTTCGTCGTCAGTAGTGAATCCCCACAGGTATCATAAGTCAGTAATGGAGATCTTCGCCACAAAAGGTGTATGCAAAGATAAAAAACTTTCTAGGGTTGGAACAATTCACAACAACTATATTATAGGATATTTTTGTGTGAATTAAACAAGTGTTTTTCAGCAAAAAATTTGAAGAACTTTCGCAAAATATATGTAGAAACATAGTTGAAAAGTCTTAAACGTTCTGAATGCGAAATAGGTATTTATATAAAACTTAAGGCGGCGCGTCATTCGAACAAAATGATCAGGTCGTTCAAACGAGATGTAGACCTCATTCGAACGAGATGTTCTCTCGCTTCTAACGACCCAAAGAAAATCGAAACAATACGCTTCGTTTGATTCTCGTTTGAAAGAAAGCTTTGAATGACCTTGATATGTCGTTCGAACAATATGGTGATGTCATTTGAACGAGCCAAACGTAAAAAAATCTCCGCCTATAGTAAACTCCGAAAATATTTTTCTTTTTCGAAAACAAAAAAATTCCTATTCATTTTTTATAAAAAGTAAACATCCGAAAATATAATTCCGTAAATTAATTCAAATTCTAAATTGTTTATACCTCATCGGGATGTTGGGAAGTCTTCAAGCATTGAGATGCTTAAGTTTTGTTCATTTTTACAGTGCATGATGATTTGTAATGGGATACGCTAAACTAACCTAAAGCTATACTATAGAAAAACCTATTAAAATTGTTCTTACAAGGAATTTACCCTCTAGTTAATTCTCGAATTCCTAATTAATAAAATAGTTTCATAAATCAAATTTTAATAGATTATCTGCTCTCTTGTCTAACCTTTTACATACTCGTTTGAGTTCATAAAAATCACCCGGATGTTTCTCTGGTCCTAATCTGACCCAAACCTAGAAGGGTCGTTTGAACGAAATTATATATCGTTCGAACGAGCTTTAGAATTTCATTCCAATGACATCACATCTCGTGAGA
Source organism: Sambucus nigra (assembly GCA_949130495.1). NCBI lineage: Eukaryota > Viridiplantae > Streptophyta > Magnoliopsida > Dipsacales > Adoxaceae > Sambucus > Sambucus nigra. The sequence goes on along the minus strand of OX422215.1, from coordinate 653,626,528 downwards.
ACGAAAGTCTATTCTCATTCAAATGACGTTCGAACGACGTTTTAATGTCGTTGGCGGAAACATTATAGAAACTGAAATTTTTCTTTCTTTTCAATGCGGGTTTCATACTTTCGAACCCAACTTCCATCCCAATGCTTTTCCCAAATTCATTTCCCAATCTTGATTTCATATTCCTACTTAATTATTCTCAGATTTAAGGTTCTACACATGAATGATAATCGTAAAATAAAAGTTCTATAACATGGGTTCTAAGATTCAATTAATAATTAAAACGATTCCAATTTCTAGATTTGTGACGAAATAGTTGAATCATTAAACATCACAATTTCAGATTTGTTCTTCAATATTCATAATCTTTATTCCAATCATGCAAACATCAATTTATCAACCTAACCCAAAAATTTCTACGATAAATACAAAATTGAAATAAGAAACACATTGGAAATTAATTAGCAAGAGAATTCTTACCTTAGTTTGACGATTAGGGATCTCTTCCTCTTGGATCCTTGATATTCCTCACTTCTCTAGGCTTGGTAACTTATCCAATGAGTGTGGGGCTGCTAGAGTTGAGTTGTGGTGGATGGAAAAGTGATTTATTAATTGTTAATTACATCTTATAACACTAATCTCGAGTTACCCATAAACCCTCACTTTTGGGCCCCCAAACAAGCCCAAAACCATACCTGAATTGGCCCAATAATTTCCCTATTGTATACCTATACCCTGGGCCAAATTTAGATGTCTAAAACACCTAAGTGAGTCCGTAAATCATTCTAAAACATGCCCAAACTATATCCACCCAATTTACACACTTCTATGATGTTGAACACCATATACCAATAATTTAATTAACATGCAATTTATTTTCTACAACTAAAACTAACATGCATAAATGAATAAAATAATCATGCAATTACAACTATGTACTTTATTCATGAATTTATTGAATTAAATTCTACCAAATTAATTTAAATTCTATCGATTTAGTTTATTATAAAATATGGGGTATTACATTCTCCCACTAATAACGAAATTCTTTCCTCGGAAGTCAAAACATACCGGACTAGAAGATTTTTGGATACTTCTCTCGCATGTCGTTCTCTCTTTCCCATGTCAACTCATCCTCTTTGTGGTGTCCCCACTTCATGCATAATAAGGTACAACCTTGGAATGAATTCTACGTTCCCTATGGTCAAGAATAGCCATGGTCTCTCCTCGTAAGTCACGTTAAGATGAGGCACTATCTCTTCCATGTCTACATGCTGGTAAGTAACCTAAACCCTAAGAAATCTTCACAATGCCGAAATATGGAAAATGTCATGCATCCCCTACAAATGGTCCAGTAATCCCAACCGATATGCCACAGGTCCAATCCTCTCAATAATAGGGAACGGTCCCACATATCGAGAATCAAACTTCCCTATCTTCCCAAATCTCACTACTCCCTTCATGGGAGACACCTTGATCCCCTCAATAATAGGGAACGGTGCCACTTGATCCCCGACCTCAAAATCCAAGTGCCTCATGTCTGCATCAACATAGCTCTTCTGTCTATCCATGGAAACCTGAACTGTAGCCCGAATAATCTCCACCTTCTCTGAGGTATCTAAAATAAACTACAGATCAATTAGTTCCCCCCCCCCCCCCCCCCCCCCCGCTATCAACCAACACAAGGGTGAATAACAAGGCGTCTCATATAACGCCTCAAAAAGTGCATCCCAATAGTAAAATGGTAAATGTTGTTCTAATCAAACTCCACCAGTGGTAAGTACTGCTCCCAACTACCTTTAAAGTACAATATGCACATCCATAACATGTCCTCTAGCATTAAATTTACTCTCTTTGTCTGACCATCCGTGTGTGGATGGTACGAGGTTCTCAACCTCAATTCTGCCCCCAATGTCTGCTGAAAACTCTTCCAACAGTGGGACAGAAACATCTTGTCCCTATCCGATACAACATTGATAGGTACCCCACAAAACTTTATAATATCTATCAAGAAAATATTGGAGTACTTGAATGAAGTATACTTTGTCCAGATAGATAAAAAGTGAGCCACCTTTCTCAATCGGTCAACGATTATCCAGATAGAATCATGTCCCCGATGTGATATAGGAAACCATATGATAGAATCTATGGAAATTCTCTTCCATTTCCATATTGGAATATCAAGAGGATGTAGAACATCCACTATTCGGTGATAGTCCACTTTCACTAACTAGAACGTGGCAAACTTGGACACAAAAATGGCTATGTCCTTGTTCATACCTTCCCACCAATATCGGCGCCTCATGTCTTGGTATATCTTATTCCTATCGGGATGTACCATAAAATGTGACCCACGAGCCTCTGTCATAACGACTCACCTTAACTCCCCATCCTCTGGAACTACCAACCTGTCCTGAAATCTCAATCCACCATTGGAGCCAATAGAATAATGCTCTGAACTTTTGGCTAACAAATGCTTAACCCTATCTTGGAAAGGATGGTCCCCCGCCTATGACTTTATGATCCTAATGATGATCTCAGGTGTGATTTTGAGAACTTCCATGAAAGCACATGTCAACTCATCATCATTACGAAGCGATTTCCACTTTGCCTTCTATATTGCCTCTAACTCCATTGTCATCTTACGGCTCAAAGCATCCGCTACTACAATTTCCTTCCTCGTGTTGTACTAAATATTGAACTAATAGTCTTTCACAAACTCCAGACCTTTCTATTGTGTCATGTTCAACTCTTTCTATGTGAATACGTACTATCGGATGTTATGGTTTGTGAACAACTGAAATTTCTCCTCTAGGAGATAAGTCTACCATATATGCAAGGCAAACACCATAACTCATACCTCTAAGTCATGGGTGGGGTAATGTCCCTCATGAGGCTTAATCTTTTAAGAAGCATAAGCTATTGATCTCTCCTCATGTATCAACAACCCTACAAGTTCTCGCAAGTATGCATACATACAAAACTTATAGTCAATCCCTCTATGAGTAAAAGAAAGTACTAAAGTCGAAATCAACTTAACCTTCTGTGGCAACCCGCCTAATAAAAAATCGGGCGATCACTCCTGTACCAAATTAAAATCGGAGTTGCATATGGATCATTCTTAGCATCACTGTCGAAAACTGATTTAATTACTAATAACCTATTAGGCTGACGTCAAAATTTTACTTAACTACTCTTTTTAAACAACTACAATTTAAAACATCCACACAGTTTATGTAAATTAAACTGAAAGTGAAATAAAATTATTGAACACTCGGTTTAAAATCATACAACCATATCGAATGCCTCACTAAAAGGCAGTAAAGGAATAAATAAATGCAGTTGGGTTATTAGCCCAAATGTTTATACAGTACCTCCTATCTAGAGTACAAGAATAGAAGCGTTTACGATAAACCTGCATGCATCCACAGCTGCTGCAGCAGACATCTGACTCGAAAGGATCTTCATCCAGGCGTCCCTGTGTCTGGACACCTATATATATAATATATAAAAAGAGAGGAAAAATATAGAAACAGGTTAGAGCCCGAGTTGTGAAAATATTTTACAAGTGCATAAATGCTTTATTTTTAAAAATATGTATTTATCTCATATTTAAATTGCTATCGCACTCCTATGAGATACCCCTCACCTCTCTTCTAATAGTGCACCCCTATCGCGTCCTAACGAAAATACCCTAGTCAAGCTACCCTGCCTAACTAGTCTATCACCCATCTTCTAACAACCCTAGTTATCCCACGTACTAAGGGCTAAGATTCTCCCCAGTCTCAACCCTATGCCATGTTCGTGTGTGGGGTGTCTCGCAGAGCGAAATCCAAACAAGGAACCCCCCCCCCCCGATACACTACTACGTGACAAGGTCGATCGTCAAGATCCATTAGCCCCTCAGTACATAATGTATATACATACTATATAATGATATACATCTTATAATATACATCCGGATAATATCTCCCGAATCGAGGATTACTTTATATTCATCTTTATGATGCACATCTGGATATATCTCTTGGACTAAGGTTTACTTTACATTCATATTTATAATACACATCCAGATCCATCTCTCGAACTGAGGTTCACTTTATATTCATCTTTATGATGCACATCCAGATATATCTCCCGGGCTGAGGTTTACTTTACATTTATCTTTATGATGCACATCCGGATATATCTCCTGGACTGAGGTTTACTTTACATTCATCTTTATAATACACATCCGGATCTATCTCACAAACTGAGGTTCACTTTATATTCATCTGTATGACGCACATCCGGATATATCTTTCGGACTGAGGTTTACTTTACATTCGTCTTTATAATACACATCCGGATCTATCTCCCGGACTGAGGTTCACTTTATATTCATCTTTATGATGCACATCCGGATATATCTCCCGGACTGAGGTTTACTTTACATTCATCTTTATGATGCACATCTGGATATATCTCCCGGACTGAGGTTTACTTTACATTCACCTTTATAATACACATCCGAATCTATCTCTCGGACTGAGGTTCACTTTATATTCATCTTTATGATGCACATCCGGATATATCTCTTGGACTGAGGTTTACTTTACATTCATCTTTATAATACACATCTGGATCTATCTCCTGAATTGAGGTTCACTTTATATTCATATTTATGATGCACATCCGGATATATCTCCCGGACTGAGGTTTACTTTACATTGATCTTTATAATAAGCATCTGGATCTATCTTCCGAACTTAAGTTCACCTTATATTCATCTTTATGATGCACATCCGGATATATCTCCCAGAATGAGGTTTACTTTACATTCATCTTTATAATACACATTCGGATCTATCTCCCGGACTGAGGTTCACTTTATATTTTGTCTTTATGATGAACATCCGAATATATCTCCCGGACTGAGGTTTACTTTACATTCGTCTTTATAATACACATCTGGATCTATCTCCGGGATTGAGGTTCACTTTATATTCATCTTTATCTCTTTATTCTCATTAGAGATATATATTACCTTGTTTTCTTGCACAAATAATATACTATACACACAAGTATAATGACCATCCCATTAGCCTCATAAGATTTTCTTATCCATAATCGATATATAATTATGGTTTCCCACACGCATAAATATATTGACCCAAATGGCCACTAAAACTATCCCAATTGATGTTCGTCCCCGAACACCCTTAAATTAAATAGGTTGTGGATTCTCTTTCCATGAACCCAAGGACTACATCATGTCCATATAATCAATTAGAGGTCCCCACCCTATTCTAGGAACCCCAACATTATAATTCCTTAACTTATCTATTTTCCTCGAAAATATAATTTTAGGGTTACACACTTTAAAACCCTTACTAAGCCCCCATAAATCCCTCAATTGGAGGACTATTTACTCCTAAAAGATTTCTTATTTCCTCAATAAAATAGGCTAGAATTCCTGAATTTGGGAATATATCCCATATAAATAACTCTAGGCAAAATTGCCAAAATTCCTGAAGGGTCGATCGATCGACCCATGGCCCTCGATCGATTGTCATGGACAACTTCTTCTCCAAGAAGCTGTTTTGGCCATTAAAGCTTCTCCAAAGCTTTTGTCTCCTCTCCCGACATCCTACAACTTCAACCAACAACATATACACATATAACAAGGGTTATAAACATCCTAGAACCCGAAACCAATAACTAATTTCGATTAAATTCTAAGTTTCTCGAATTGGAAAATTATTGGGGTTTATTCGTTTTAACTCCCGAAAACCCGTTTAATCCAGGAAACCCCAACCCAAAATCTTTAGGGTTTGTTAATACCAAAATATGATATGAGATTTTATGCTCAAAGAGATATAAAGCAAGTAAACACTTGCCTCGTGGATAAAATCCGACGATCACGAGTGGAATCCCGCGAAGGTTGGCCCGAGTCTCCCTTTTTCTTCTCCCTTTCTTCCTCTCTCTCTTTTTCTCTTTTTTTTCTCTTTTTTTTCTCTTTTTTTTATCTTCTCTCCCCCTCTCCCTCCTTATATAGGGATAAAAAGGGTTTATACCTTTTAAACCAAAAAATGACTCATTTACTCAATTACGAGTTCTTTCACCCTAAAAATTCCCGAAACTCAATTTCGACTATCGGATACTTATTTTGACTATCTCGGCCATTCCGAGACTCACCACGCAGTCAGAATCTCCATCTGATGAACTTGATCACAACCCACTAATTTAACACAATACCTCTCAATTCGGGTTTTCCAATTAAAATCTTACCATTTGTCGCTTTACTCAACGACGACATATAATTAAAATACTCTGACATATTTACTTAATCCCAAAAGTAAATATAACACCCATCGAAAATCATCTAATCCTTGAAAATTGTGAAAATTACTATTCTAAGAAATTCCTCACTTTTACCATTTACACCCAATTATGGAATTTAATTATTCCCAAAAGTACGGGTTGTTACACCTTCATATTGTCAAACTCCTGCTGACATGCATCATCCCAAATAAATGGTACATCCTTCCTTGTCAAATTCATTACAGGCCCGACTATCTTCGAGAACTCCTGGATGAACCAATGGTAGTACACTGTCAAACACAAAAATATATGCACCTCCATAGGTGTAGTGGGTTATCAACACTCCATCACTATAGAAACCTTTCCTGGATCCACCGATATCCCTCTCTCAGATACTATGTGGCTGAAGAACTGAACCTCCCACAATCAAAGTCCATATTTCTTTTTCGATAAGTAAATCAAAGTCCATATTTCTAAAAATCAACATAAAGCTAATGGTCCCGTAACGTTTGCAAAACTACCCGCAAATATTGTGCGTGCCCCTTTGAGGTTTGATAATATATCAATATGTCATATGTGAACATAGTGACAAACTAATCTCGAAATACCTTGAGCAAATTATTCATCAGGTCCATAAACACATCCGGTTCATTGGTCAATTCAAAAGGCATAACCAAGAACTCATGCAACCCATATCTCGTTAGAAGTTTCATCCTTGGGAAATCCAACTACTGAATCCTCAGCCGATGATACCCCAATCTCAAATCAATCTTCAAAAAATATAGTTCACCCCTCAGCTGGCCGAATAGGTCATCAATAAGGGGTAACGAATACTTGTTCCATATAGTGACCTTGTTCAACTCCCTGTAATCAAATTAAATTCCTAAAGATCCGTCCTTATTCTTGATGACCAGAACTGGAGCATCCCAAGAAGAAGTACTCCTCCGAATAAATCCCTAACTGTAGGAGGGTAGTGAGACTGGGGTCTATGAATAACTGGAAAGGGTGAGGCGTGACCCACTCCAATGGATGCTGCCTGCAAGGTCTTCAAGGTCTCCTGGTGCAACTTCTGAAGAAAACTTCTCCTACTGGTAACAATGGAACTCAAGATTCAACTCACTCCCTGCAAGAAGATGAAATTTCATAGCAAAAATAGTAATTTTCTCAAGGGAAACACCTGAGAGTGATGGTTGTCAGTGGGGAATGAAAGAACAAGGCACTCAGCACTATGAGAATGAGCAGGGAGAGAATACTTCGGTAGGTCTGGTGATATTTTGGCAGAGTAACAGTGCAATTTCTATTGTGTCTATCCATCTATCTATGACCTTGCCCAAGGGTCCTATTTATACTTGGGCACTAAGGCTGGGTTGGCACTTTTGGCGCCAAAAATTAGAGGGTTGGTAAGGGATAAAGTCTGTAGTGTACTATTTATCCCTACCTACAGGCAGGTCTGCCTGTCCCCTCTGGCAGATGCCCCTGGCGCCGACCAACGTTCAAAAGCAAATATGTCTTCTAATGGAGACAAAATATCTGATTTGCTAAATATCTTTTGAAACGGTAACTTTAATACAAGCTTTGTAAACTTGAGGGGGGGTCTCGATGACCACCTCCTCTAAAATATTTGCAAGCTTGAGGGGGGTCTCGAGGACCCCCTTCTAAAATCATTTTTCTTGAGAGGGGTTTAGAGGACCCTCTCCTCTAAAATCATTTTATAAACAGTTCTTTTCTTGTGAGCAGCCAGCCCTTTGGCTGCTCACTTCACTTGTGACTAAGTGTGAGGTGTGAGAGGACTGGGTGACCCTAGGGTCTCCTACTAGTACTCTCTCAATCCTATAGTGCTAAGTGGTTGAGCTTGCTCAACATACCTTGTCCCTCAGCCGCCAAGCCAAAACTCCCGGGAGGTCCCAACGCGCCTGTTCGAGCCCTGCTTGCTTGACTAGGCAACCTGTATAAGAAAGTAAAGTGTTAGTGATGTTGTTCATTTAGAGACTGATGTTTCGTTATGAGGAGTTGCTTGTGATAGCTACTCCCTTAATATGAGTTTCTGCCGAAACCCTTATAGCGGCACTTCTCGAATAACATTTCTGCAGTGACCCTTGCTGTAGTGGCGCTGACGTTTGCAGTAGCGTTGACCCTGGTGGCGCTGACCCTTGCAACGGCGTTGACACTTGCAGCGGCGCTGACACTTACAGCGGCGCCGACACTTAAAGAGGCGCTGACCCTTACAGCGGCGCAAACACTTGTAGCGGTGCTGGCCCTTGCAGCGGCGCAGACACTTGCAGCGGCGCTGGCGCTTGCAGCGGCGCTGACCCTTGCAGCGGCGCTGACACTTGTAGCGGCGCTGACCCTAGTGACGCTGACTCTTACAGCGGCGTTGACACTTGCAGCGGCGCTGACACTTGAAGCGGAACTGACCCTTGAAGCGGCGCTGACACTTGCAGTGGCGCTGACCCTTGCAGTGGCGTAGACACTTGCAGCGGAACTGGCACTTGAAGCGGCGCTGACCCTTGCAACGGTGCAGACATTTGCAGCGGCGCTGGCACTTGCAGCGGTGCAGACACTTGCAGCGACGCTGGCGCTCGCAGCGGCGCTGACACTTGAAGCGGCGCTGACCCTTATGGCAGCGCACACACTTGCAGCGGCGATGACCCTAGTGATGCTGACTCTTGCAACGGCGTTGACACTTGCAGCGACGCTGGCACTTGAAGCGGCGCTGACCCTTGAAGCGGCGCTGACGCCTACGAGCGGCGTTAACGCTCATAGCGGCGCTAACCCTCGCAGCGGCGCTGACCCTTGAAGCGGCACTAACGCTCACAGCGGCTCTGATGCTCGCAGTGGAGCTTACACTTGCAGCGGCGCTGACACTTGCAGCGGCGCTGACACTTGAAGCGGCGCTGGCACTTGAAGCGGCGCTGACGCTCGCATTGGCACTGACCCTCGCAGTGACGCTGACACTTTCAGCGGCGCTGGCACTTTCAGCGGCGCTGACCCTTGCAGCGACACAGACACTTGCAGCGGCGCTGGCACTTGAAGCGGCACTGACCCTTGCGACGGTGCGGACACTTGCAGCGGCGCTGGCACTTGAAGCAGCACTGACCCTTGCGGTGGCGTAAACACTTGCAGCGTCGCTGACCCTTACAGCGGCATTGACGCTAATGACGCTGACTCTTGCAGCGGCATTGACACTTGCAGCGGCGCTGGCACTTGAAACGGCGCTGACCCTTGAAGCGGCGCTGACGCTTGCAGCGGCGCTGGGGTTCTTGTTGAATATGAGTTTCTGTTGGGACCCTGGGGTGTTTCCTTCTCAATTATGCATTTCTGCCGGGACCCTAGGTGGGTTCCTTCTTAATACGAGTTTCTGTCGGGATCTTGGAGGGTTCTTGCTCAATATGAGTTTCTGTCGGGACCCTGGGGGTTCCTGCCCAATATGAGTTTCTGCCGGGACCCCGGGGGGGTTCCTGCTCAATATGAGTTTCTGTCGGGACCCTGGGGGTTCCTGCCCAATATGAGTTTCTGCCGGGACCCCGGGGGGGTTCCTGCTCAATATGAGTTTCTGTCGGGACCCTGGGTTTCTTCTCAGTATTTCTAATAAAATAATATTTTTACTTTTTTATAGGTAGACACCCTTCTACATTAGCCCCTCGTGCAAATTTTTTTAGGTCGGGTAGACCAAAAAAGCTTTGTACGCCATAAAGTCGATTTTTATTTTTATTTTTATTTTGGGGGACCCTAGGTGTTGATGTAAAAAACTAGATTACTCTAATTATTTAATCACAGATAAATAGATGAGACAAAAGATTTTAAAGTGGTTCAGCCTTATATGAATGGCCTACGTCCACTGTTATGTTATTGCTGAGTGTTTGGGAATTCTTGATTACAAGTGCTATCAAGAATTTCCCGTCCCCTTGAATGAGGGTGATACAAGGTATTTATAGCACTTAGGCTGTACATGAAAGGGTATTACATTAAATGATACACATATGAAAGGGTAATTCATTTAATGCTTTTCAAACGTGTGCGTCAAGATGATAAGCATTCAATGAATAGTCGAACTGTTGATTATCTGGCAATTAATGCTGCGGTCGAGATGCAGCTCGAACCGCCTTAGTTGCTCGTCGTCCAAGAGTTCCTTGGAGCATTGGAGTTCCTCGGAGGGTTGGTGTTCCTCGGAAGACTGGTATTCCTCGGAGTACACCTGTTGCTCGGAGTGAGTATGTTGGTCGGGGAAACGATCTTCCTCGTCGCTATTGTGCCACGTAGATTGACACGTGTCTCTTTATTATTCGTCCACATTAGCATACTAATTTTGGTATCAACAGAAGCCCCCAATGTTTCATATTTCGAACTTTGAGGAGTATGGAACATTCTTTCTCGGTATATGGCAATATTAAATGACCTTCCTGGATTTTAGGAGCCTTTTCTTCGTATTTGAACTTCCTTCCAAATTCGCAGAATCCGCCTTTTTGCATTTTTATAAGCGCTTCGATCTTCGTGCACTTTTTGTCCTTTTAGCCGCCGGTAGCGCAATAGTTTCTTTTATGTAATCATTTCTTTCGCCGTTTCCCAAGGCAAAGTATTTAAGCTTCAGAGGCAATCCCATCGTCTTCTACCTTTTTAATTTCTGCTTTCGAGTTTTCTATAGCTTTTCTCTCTCCTGTGCGTTCATCCCTTTCTTCGTTTGTTTGTCAACAGATCTCCTTTTTCCTGTAAGATTTTCTTTCTTCTTCATTTCTTTTTATTCACCATGGTTTATATTGTTTAATCTCTTGAGAAATTCCGTTCTGACTTTTCTATTCCTTCTTGGGTAACTTTGGAGAGTCTTTCTGAACCTTCAAGTTATTTTGATTTGGCTGAGGGACATTGGTTCCCTAGCCTCTTTATTGCTGAATGTTGATTTTCTTTTCCACCAAACCCTTTGTGTTTAGAGTTCTGTCAATATTTCGATGTTGTCCCTGCAAAAATAGCCCCCAACACATGGAGAATAGTTAATGGGGTGTATGGGTTAAATCAAACTCATGGAACTCGTATAGGAATTCCTGAGATTATGTACTGTTATAAATGGGCTGTTTTAGACAATGTTTTTTATTTAAAAACTAGGTTTTTGAATAGGGCCTTAGTAGTCAACCTCCCTGATGCCAACAGGGATTATTTTGAACACGGGGTAGTTATAAAAAATTGGCAACATGCCCCTTTGGTTGGAGATGCAGTATATGAGGGTCCTAGATGCCCCCCTTATGGCAATGGGATAGGTTATTTTCATCTTATTTTGTTTTTTAAAATTATGATTTCATTGTGTTTGACAAAATGTATGACTAATATTTCAATATGTTTTTGTTTGCAGTTGACAACAAGAGAAAAACTCCCAAAGAGTCAGAAGTTAATATAAAGCAATTGAAACATATCTGGAATTTGCATCAGAGGGTTGCAGACGAGCACATCAGGTCTGCTTCATATTTGTTGCAGTGCAGGAGCTACACATCATCCTTTACTACCCGTCCTGTGGTCAGCATTAGTGACCCTTTGCCAGCTTCTGAGGAATCTTCACCAGAATCTCACATTCCTCTAAGTTAGAAGATGGGCAAGAGAAGAGTTCCTGCTCTCTTTGAAGAAACCTCCTCTGCTGGAGATGGAAAGAGAAATAAAGCTGATGTCCCAAAAGGGACAAAGAAAGTGGATTCTGCCCCTTCTGCTGCTCTTCAGAAGGCTGCCGAAAAGCCCCCAGTGGCTCCGAGCAAGAAGAGTGCACCTATGGAAGTGGTCCCAACCAAAAGTTCTTTGGTTGAAACTGTTGAAGTGCCACTGAGGAGATTGAAGAAATCCTCCTCGGTCACTTTGACTGAGACCATTCCCCAGCTTCAAACTAGTGGAGCTGGTGTTCCAACCATTATTCCTATGAGTTCTGCGATGAGCTTGGTAAAGACTTGGACTATTCCTGAAGTCCAAGGGATAGAAGAAAACATGTCTAGGGATACGCTGACATCCCTATCTACTCGTCACATTGCTTCAGTAAGTTTCTCGTATCCTGAATTTTTCTTTCTTTGAGTTAATATATGTATCTCGGCATTGACTTATTGTTACCTTCTTTTTCAGCTGGTGAGTTGCTTTAACACCATAGTGAAGAAAGATGAAGCACTCAAGGCTTCTAGATCCTCGTCTGGAGTGGAGGATGCTTTTGTGGGTTTGGCCCAGTCTCTGAAGGAATCCCGTCAAAAATACGACGAGGATAAGAGTGAATGGGAGAAGAAGTTGACTACGTCTGAGGCAGAAAAAGTGCAATTGGGGAAGAAGGTGAAGGATTTGGAGGGAGAGAATAAAAAATATGCCGAGAAGCTCACAAGTTTTGGAGAGCTTGAGAATAAATTGAAATCAGCTGAGGAAGAGCTGACCCTTCTGCGAGAAGTAAATCGCCAGAAGGAGGAGGTGGAGGCCAAGTTGAAAGCCACCGAGGATCTTCTGTCCGAGAAGCTCTCCTCGGAGAAAATGAAGAGAAAAACAGCTATGAAGAAATCCTTTCGAACTGGTTGGGACAAAGGATGGGATAAGGGGGTAGAAGCAATGATGACTCAGGTGAAGTATGGAAGTTTGAAATACTTCCATGATGGTTGGGTTGCTACCTTGCAGGAGTTGAAGGTGAGCGAGGACTCCGAGCTATTTCAACAACATCTCCCTGGTCCTCCTCCAGTTATTGAAGATGAGGATGAAGACGAAGCTGCATCTGAAGAATCTTCAATGACAGTGGGTGATCAAGTCCTTGCTTCACAATCCAACCAGATAGCCACCGAGGAGATTTTGTCCTTACCTGCTCCTTCAGAACAAGTCCCAGCTTCTACTAATCAAATCATTGTTCCCACCGAGCAACCAAGCTCCTCATCCCAGCCTCCCGAGAAAGTCTTGGGAGACAAGGAAAAGGTGTGAAGTTGTTCGGTACTCTCTTTCTGGTTTTCTTTTGCTTGTACTTTCTATTCTGAATGATGTACTCTTTTTGATGATGTAATAAAATCTCCTCTTTTTGTTCCTCTACATTGTTGATGCTCTGCCTGCTTTTTTTTTATTAACTATTGCCTTCTCTCCTTTATTAGTTTATGGCTAGAATGGAATTGATATCTGCCCATGATACAAAGCTGATGCAGCAATGCCATGAATATTATAAGGCTGGTCACACAGACCTGAGTGTATCAGAAATTGCTGACATCCTTGGCCATGATGCTTCAAAGCAAGCAGTTGAGGCTTATCGGTATCTGAAGGATTTACTTGATCGAGCTGTGGCCAATAATGTGGCATACTATGAATTGATCGAGGAGCTTCATTGTACCCTAGAAGATCTTCAGAATCAGCACAATGAATCAACTGCCCTGTTGCACGAGGAGTATGAGAATAGGTATCAACAGCTTTCTTTCGAGACAGGCCACAAAAAGATCATTGTTGGGTACGATGTCAGGGAGAAAACCCTAAAGGGTGAAGTTGAAGCTGGAAGACAGATCGCCGAGATGTTGGAGCAAGAGAACAACAATTTGCAGAAAGAGTTGGCATAGTATAAGTCTGCAGCTTCATCTTCCACTGCCTTGGTACCGGTCACCGATGAAGGGTTCTCATTCTTAGAGGTTAAAAATGCCAAATTAAGGAAACAGTTGGATACCTTAAGAAGGTCTGGTATTTCTGCTGCTGCTCGGGGACGAGGAAGAGGTTCTCGTGGTCGAGGAAGGATTGCTCAGAACATCATCGAGGAACCAGGTTCTCGACCTGCTCGGGGAGGATCAAGAGCTCTTAGTCGTAATGTTAAAGAAGCTCGTACTCGATCAATGTTGGAAACTCAAGCGTTCCAATTGAATGCGAAAGATCGGGCTTTGTCTGAAATGTCCAAGAAAATTCTAACTTTGGAGGATCAACTTACTGCGACGAAGTCTGCTTTAGAGAATAAAGACATTTTTGCCAAAAACATTCACGAGCAATTGGAGAGACTAACTTTCCAATTCCATAAACAGCCCAGGGAATTTTGGATGGCTGGGTACAACGAGGCACTATTACATTTAGATGCTCATATCCAGAATGCCAATAATGACGGCTATAAACAAGGCTGGTTGAATGCCTTATGCGTGTTGAAACTGGAACAAGGACATTACTTATGGGACTATTATGATCCTGGGGTACTTGACTTGCCTGTGACACCGTTCAATTTGGACAAGGAATGGATCCCAGCTCGTGCCATTCCTCGGAGCTTAATTGCACAATACCTCGGTGACTATAGTCTTCATTCTCAGATCGAGGTATCTCGTCCCGAGCATCTATTGGACACACCTTCAATAATGAATGTAAGAATGCTGAAGGATTTGAACTTCATTAACTCTCCTCAGACTTTAAATGATCCGCCTGCTGGCGAGGAACCTGTATCGAAGGCTGAGGGGAAAAAACCAATAGAATAGGATTTTCAATGTAATAGTTAGCACACATATGTAACTTGTAATTTATTTTGAATTTTAATGAAAGATTTTCATTTTCTGTTTGCAAATCTGTATTGCTATTGTCTTGTGTTTATCAAACACTTGATATTATATGTATCTGTTAAAAAGATAACAATATTGTGCTGTTCATCATTCAAATTAGTAATAAAAGTTACAAGTATCAATGTTGCTCAATCACTTAATAATAAAGTAATGAGTATAAAATGTTTAAAATGTTTCCAACCAACCAAGGTTGTTAAATTGTGCTTATCGACCAACTACAGTTGGTAGGTTTTTATCCCCGACCAGCCATACTTGGTTCGATTTGAAATATTTTCTCCTCATTGACCAAATATAGTTAGTGGGTTTTTATCCATGATCAACCATACTTGGTAAATTTTTTCATAAAATGTGTCCGACCAACCAAGGTCGATAATTTATCCTCATCGACCAACTACAGTTAGTGGGTTTTGATCCCCGACCAACCATACTTGGTTCAGTTTGGAATTTTTTATATTTTCTGGAATAGTTTTTCCTTCCGACCACCATAAGATGGCAACTGAGTTCGAACTATCAGTGTCCACTAGTTATTTTACCAACCGGAGTTGGTCACGCTAGTGTATGCCTCCTAACCAAAGGAGTATAGTTTGTTCTCGCCCTTTTACCAACCAGAGTTAGTCGTGGGTCTGAACTATCTACTAGTTATTTTACGAACCAGAGTTGGTCACGCTAGTGTATGCCTCCTAACCAAAGGAGTATAGTTTGTTCTCGCCCTTTTACCAACCGGAGTTGGTCGTGGGTCTGAACTATCTACTAGTTATTTTACCAATCGGAGTTGGTCACGCTAGTGTATGCCTCCTAACCAAAGGAGTATAGTTTGTTCTCGCCCTTTTACCAACCGGAGTTGGTCGTGGGTCTGAACTATCGTCTTCTTTTTGCTGTCGAGCAGCGTAGTGTACCACACTAATATTCCCCGAAAAACTTTCAAACAAAGGAGAGAAAAATGGTGAAATATCATCGTTTTATTCATACTTATGGAACTGCTTTACATTTTACATCACTGATAATACTTGCGTAGGTGTTCAGCATTCCAAGCATTCTTGAATTGCTCTCCTTCTAGAGTTTCTATTCGGTAAGTTCCTGGTCAAACAACTTCTGTAACTCGGTAAGGTACATGCCAGTTTGCTTCCAATTTATTGTGCTTCTGAATGACCTTCTTTAGCACGTAATCTCCTTCTTTTAAATCACATTTCTTCACTCTCTTGTTGTAGAACAGAGTTGTTCGTTGTTGATAAGCAGCATTCCTAATGGCTGCCTCTTCTCTAACCTCCTCTAGCATATCCAAATCTAATCTTCTCATCAGGTCACTGATTGGGGAATTGAAATTCAGGAATCTATGTGTTGGAAGACCCAACTCGGCAGGTATTACAGCTTCACTTCCAAATGCCAGCATATATGGTGATTCTCCAGTTGTTCCTCGGGGAGTTGTTCGATAAGCCCATAATACTGACTGTAGCTCATTAATCCAATTAGCCTTAGCTTCACTTAGCCTCTTCTTCAAACCATTTAGTAATGTCCGGTTCGTCACTTCATTCTGTCCATTGCTTTGAGGATGGCCTGGTGCTGAATGAGTCTTCAAAATGTTTGATTGTCGACAATAGGCAGCAAACTCCTCGTTATCGAATTGTGTTCCATGGTCTGTGATGAAGGCATGAGGGAGACCATATCGACAGATGATGTTCTTCCAAACGAACTGGTACACCTTCTCGTACGTCATATCAATAAGGGGTTCAGCTTCTACCCACTTTGTAAAATAATCCACTGCGACGACGAGGTATTTGAATCTCCCTCGGGTGGTCGGCAGTGGTCCAACCAAATCAATTACCCACATGGCTAATGGCCAAGGGGAAGTTATGGGTGTCAACAATGGTTGTGGAGTTCGTCGGATGGAGGAGAAACGTTGGCACTTGTCACATCTCTTAGCATAGGCTATACAATCAGCCCTCATCGTCGGCCAGTAGTATCCCTGCGTCATCACCCTTTGCAAAAGTGTCCGACCTGCTACATGGGCTCCACAGGACCCTTCATGGATCTCTTCAATCAATTCTTTCACCTCGGAGGGATGTACACATCTTTGCAAACCTGCCATAATTCCTCGCCTATACAAAATACCATTAGTTAGTACATACCGAGCAGCTTTATACTTCAATTTCTTAGGGGCGAGCTTATCCTCCGGCAGTTCTCCATCCTCAATGTATACCCTGATGCGATCCATCCAAGATGGCCCTAAATCAAGGGTGATAATATTCATCATCAGGTCTTCAACTATGCTCCGACTTTCTAATACTTCAATTGGTATTGTTCTTCGCAGCTCAGTACGAGTAGCTGATGCTAGTCGGGCCAGTGCGTCTGCTCGTGCATTCTCCATTCTTGGTATTCTGATCAACTGAATCGCATCAACTTCTGCCAATACCTCCATTACCTTGGCGTGATACTTGACCATTAATTCTCCTTTAACTTCATATGTTCCCATCATCTGATTCACAATCAATTGAGAATCACTGAATACCATCACTTGTTGTGCTTCCATAATCTTTGCTAAATTAAGACCTACTATCATGGCCTCATACTCAGCCTAATTATTGGAGGCTTTGAATTGGAATCGTAAGGCATATTCCATGTCAATCTTGTCTGGGGTGTTCAAAACAATCCCTTCCCCACAACCTGCTGTGCAAGATGACCCATCGACATATAATTTCCATATGGATAATCCTTCTTCAAATTTCTTATCTGACAGAGTTCCTCGGTGAAATATCTACTATTTTCTTTTATCCTCCCTTGATAATTTTCATTCCTCGCCGACCATCTCTTCTCGCCCTTTTACCAACCGGAGTTGGTCTGGGTTTGAATTTGATGATCCTTCAACATCCACAAGACCTTTTACCAACCGGAGTTGGTCTGGGCTTGTGTTTGTTGATCCTGTAACATCCACAAGTTGGTCAACGAGCAATTTTTGCTCCTCGGGGGTATCAGGATAAGTAAATTCTGCTATAAAATCTGTTACGGCTTGCCCTTTTAGTGAGGATCTGGGTTCATACACAATATCATATTCACCGAACTCTATTGCCCAATACATCAGTCTTCCTGATTTTTTTGGATTATGATGGGCTTGTCGCAACGGCATGTCGGTATACACGACGATGGTATGGGCCTGGAAATATGGCCTCATTCTTCTACTTGCTTCAATTAACGCCAACGCCAATTTTTCTAGCTTTGGGTATCTGACCTCTGCACCTCGGAAAGCCTTACTTGTATAATAAATTGGCTTCTGGACTCCATTCTCTACTCTGATCAATGCCGAGCTAACTGCATTCTCTGATACTGCCAGGTATAAGTATAACTTTTCTCCCATTACTGGCCTGGACAATAGTGGAGGTGCTCCCAAATATTTTTTCAAGTCTTGAAAGGATTTTTCACATTCCTCATTCCACTCGAAAGTTTTTCTAAGTGTTTTGAAGAATGGAAGGCATCTATCAGTTGCTCGGGATACAAATCTATTGAGCGCTGCAACTCGTCCTGTAAGACTCTGCACCTCTTTCTTCGTCGTTGGAGATCGCAACCCTAAAAGAGCTTTGATCTTTGCTGGATTTGCCTCAATGCCTCGCTGGTTGACGATGTATCCGAGGAACATTCCTTCTCGTACTCCAAAGGTGCACTTCGTCGGGTTGAGCTTCATCTGGTATTTATCCAGTTGATCAAAGGTCTGACCTAAGTCAACTAGATGATTGGCAGCTTTCTTGCTCTTTATCAGCATATCGTCGACATAGACCTCCATATTGCAACTGATTTGTTCGGAAAAAACCTTGTTCATCAGTCGCTGGTATGTCGCTCCTTCATTTTTCAAACCAAAAGGCATAACATTATAACAATAAGTTCCCCTAGGGGTAATAAAAGAAGTGATTTCCCTGTCTTCAGGTTTCATTTTGATCTGGTTATATCCAGAGTAAGCATCCATGAAGCTGAGTAGCTCGTGTCCCGAGGTAGCATCCACTAGTTGATCAATTCTGGGTAGTGGAAAATGATCCTTTGGGCATGCCTTGTTGAGATCAGTGAAATCAACACACATTCTCCATTTATTGTTTTTCTTCTTCACCATCACCACGTTTGCTAACCAGTCTGGATACTTCACATCTTCAATGAATTGAGCTTTCTGGAGCTTATCAACCTCCTCTTGTATAGCTTGATTCTTCTCGGGGCTAAATACCCTTCTTCTCTGCTTTACGGTCTTGATCTCCTTATTCACATTGAGCTCATGACATAAGAAGTTTGGATCTATTCCTGGCATGTCTTCATGACTCCAAGCAAAAGTTTTCTTTCTGTTTCTCAAGAAAGTTATCAACTCCTGTTTTATTGAAGCATCTAATGATGAAACTATCTGGGTTACTCGTTCAGGATGCTCGTCGTCCAGAATAACATTTTCTGTAGATTCCACCACCTGTCCTTTTACAAGTTGGGATTCATCTCTGGGATCAAGTGTTTCAATTTTTGTACCTTCCTCCACCTGGTAGGTAGTAGTCTTTTTCCTTGACTCTTCAAGCTCCTCTTGCTCGGCAGATGAATAATAGCATTCCCGAGCTACTTTCTGATCACCTTTCACAACTCCCACTCCGAAATTTGTAGGGAATTTTAAACATTGATGTACTGTAGATGGAACTTCTTCGAACTTCTTCAAACCAACTCTTCCCATGATGATGTTGTAGGATGACTGCACATTCTTATCCATCACAAAGAAGCGTATTCTCTCTGTTCGACAAGCAGGCCAAGTTTTGATGAATATATCCAACTTGATCGTCCCAAGTGTAAAAACTTTCTCGCCAGCGAAACCCAGAAGAGGTCTGTGATAAGGTTCCAATTGAGATAATTTCAAATTTAAACTGTCAAAGCATGAATAGTACATGATGTCTGCCGAACTGCCATTGTCTACCAGCACCCTTGAAATCACTACTTCTTTCATCCTCATTTTGATCACCAAAGGGTCATCGTGAGGGTAAAGAACACCAGCCAGGTCATTTTTTGAAAAGCCAATAACCAGCTTATCTTTGTTTACCTTCCTCGGACGATCCTCCTCGGCCAAATTTATTCGCTGAATGTACGAGCAAGCTTGTGCCTCTCCTGTAATACCCCGTATTTATGAATATTCCATTTAATTAGATTGGAGAATTAAATGAGAAAATATCGTCTTGATTTAAATTATGTAAGAGTAGTAACTTAAAGAGTTTTATTTAAAATTGTAATTATGGTAAATAGTTACTTAACGCGTGTAGACCGTGTTGGGGTGAGAATGAGTAATATTTTTAAGTGACTCAAATGATAATTTAGAGGTCACCAATGAGTCCGGAAGGGTCAAATTAGTCAAAATAGTATACCCGGGGGTACTAGTGAGTCACGGGGCAATTTTGGACTAAACCAAGACCGTTCAGGGGCGTTTTGGTCTTTTAACATAAGAGTGTATGGAGACCTACGAAATTGAGAGTTTTATATCAGCCGTATGATAGATGAATTAGGGTTAGAACACCCATGACAACACCAATACCATTAGTGAGAGGAGAGGCACCACTTTCTAAAGAAAAAAGAAGATTTGGGAAGGATTCAAAGGGGTTTCTACCATCAACTTGTTGGGGAAGAAGGATTGAAGGATGAAGATCATCAATCATCAACAAGAACCACGAAATCAGACCCTACTGATCATAAGGCAAGTTGTTTATTGCAAAAATTTATAAAGTTATAATACCCATGTGTAGGGTTTTTGAATAGTTTTGTTTAAATCAATATTTTGATTGGAGAAAGATGATATTTATGCATGTTGGGATAGGAATCGCATGTAGAATGATTTAAACTATGTAGAGGATTAATATTTAGATTAGACTTGATGATTTTCGGAATAAAAATCTGGATTTTGAATGATAATATGGGAAGAACACCATAACTAGGGTTTCAAGAAATTCTGGGTTTTAATTCATTATTTCTTTAAAGTAATTGGAGTTTTGATGTAATTGACACGTTAGAAACTGTCCTAGTATATGTGGAAATATGTTAGGATCATTGGATAAAAGTTTGGTGGACAATAATGGAGTTTGGAAATTTGTTAATGGAGGAGAGGATCAACGAAGAAGACAGACTGCGTCTGTCCCTGTTCGATCGATCGATCGATCTTGAACTATCGATCGATCGACTATGTCGATCGATCGAACCCAGCCGTCGATCGATCGACGCACGCTTCTTTCCCAAAAATTTTGTGTTTAATCCTTCGTTGAGTTCGGGAATGAATGGGTATTCTAGGATTTACATTATACTTATATGGGAGTAAGAATAAGACCAGTAGGTATATTGTTGAGGTCCAATAAGGCCATTGGGTGTAGGGCTTGGATTATGGACCGAGGAGAATAATCCGATTTAGTAGAGTATCGGGGACTTCGGAAATTGAGTTATGGGGCGAAGTAAATTCAATTTAAGTAATAGACCAGTAGGGTAAGCAATAACTACTGAAATTATATGTAAGGGGTAACTAGGACCCTTAGAGTTGTGTGAATACTCAAATAAATACGATTAATGAGATAAATCGTAAAGCGAATATTGTACGGTAAATATATGAGATAAAAATATTACGTACGTATATGATTAATAGGTCGGGCGTGTACCTACTGAATTATGTGATCTTTTAGGTAGAGAGATTATACCTAAATTAATTATGTTAGGGTCGATGAGACACTCCGAACTAACATAAAGTTATTATAAGTTTGGGGTCGATGAGAAATACCGAACCAAACTTTGAACTGGTGTCGCGATGAGAGAGTCCTGAACCAGAATATGTGTATATATATATTTTTAAAATAATTGGGGTCGATGTATCATGCCGAACCAATTCTTACTTGGGGTCGATGAATCATTCCGAACCAAGAGTCCTTTATGTGTATAAAAGGGGCAAAATAGCAGTGACTAATATTTAGTATATATTGTGTGTGAAATATATATACCTGATGATATTCTACTTCCGTGTATTAGTAGATTGATATATTATGTATTTAAAGATAAATACTGAATTGGTAAGTTAAGTAGTGAAACTTAATTACGAAATGAACCTTTAGATAGAGAAAATCTATTTAGTAATTCAAGTAGCGAAACTTAATTACATAAGTGGGAAAGTCAACAATTGTGAAAATTGTAGTAATTTTAGTAGTGAAGCTAAATGAGAAGTCTTGAAAAATAACATAGATGAAATGTTACCTGAGAATTAATTAACATACGCGAGATGTTAGTAAAACGATTGTACTGTATGGGCGGTACTGGAACTTGGGTACAGATAAGTTCAGTTTACTACTTTGGTTTTAGTTAGCTTGAGAAGTATGGCTAGACAAACTAAGTGTGGAACGTTAGGTGTGCACCAAAGATGAGAGGTGAGTTAACTCAAGAGAGTGTACGAGAACCTAACATGTGTAATCAATAACCGCATTTTATATTGTGATAAACGCTTGCTAAATATTTTCAAAATGTTTTGAGTACTAAATCTTGCTATAAAATATTTTCAAAACCTTTTAGGTGTCCAGCCACAGGGACGCCATGTGTGATGATTCCATTCCAGACTCGGAGTTGTAGCACAGTGGATGCTTACAGGATTTGACTAGACGATATCTCTCATTCAGATCTAGCACAGGATCTCGTACTCTTCTATGTATGGACTTGTGGTCCGGTATTAGTCTCAGATGTTAGTTTCAGACTAGTGGTTATTCTATTGTTGTTTGGGATTTTTAGCCGATGGTTTATTCGGTAATACTTTTGTTCTGTTGTACTTTTACTTTGATGTTTGAATTATAGTACATGATTATTTGTACTTTGTTCCGCATGGTCGATTTTTCTGTTTTAAGAAAGATAAAATTTGGCACCGGTCTAATTTTACTTAGGGGATTAGTAATTAAAAAGTTTTCGACAGTGATGCTAAGAATGAACCATTTGAGAAACCTGTTTTAATTTAATGAAGGCCTGATCACCCGATGTTTAATTAGGCGGGGTGTCACAGATGGTATCAGAGCCAGGTTCTAGTGTCCATAGGATCTGTACGGCTTACTACGTTTTCAGCGTATCGTTTGATTGATATAGAGCCCTATCTTAGGATGATTGTACTCCTCTACGTATGTAGTTTACGTTCTCCTGCTATTTAATAGACGTAGTGTTATATATATACGAGTCCGATTGGGCACGGTACGTCGAATATGGTGGTAGGTCCAGCATTGGCGTTAGCAGGACTACAGGAGGGAGGAGCTCGACATAAAGCATGGGGTGTTCGAAGATGGCAATCATAGGAGAGATGATCGTGGTCGAGGTCACTCCTAACGGGTAATGGAAGTAACTGCTGCAAGGCTTGTTGAGGCATAGCAGGCATTTTCCAAGTGTCGCGGCGGCAAGAGGGATGCTAGTCTAAACCTCCCAATGCAGTGATAGTGGGAGTAGGTCTGAAGAAAATTTGATGAGAACGAGCCGTAAATGTGATAAAACGGAGACATTGCATGTTAACCAATGGAAGTAGTATGTCCAGAGGTTTTAGCATTTGGGACGGAGTAGAAATACTCAGAAGTGAAAAAAATTGAGTAAATTTTCAGGCAACGTGGCGGGAATACCAGTCACTACATTCGGACCGAGGATCCGTATATATAAATAGAAGAACTTTACGTATAGTTTAACCGCAAAGTTCTCCAATGATGATTTAGAAGCGTAGTGAATGGGAATATATGAACCCCTCACGTGAAAGCCTGGTAGAGGCCAATCGTGAGAGAGAAATTTATCCTATGAAGTGAACTTGTACCGATGAGATAGGTATAAGGGAAAAGAGCCCTTGAGAAAATGGACTCTCAAGTTATAGCTCGCAATTTTTGGTAAAACTCTTCTTGAACGACTTATGGTACTTCCTACAAGGTTGAGGTTAATGCTCCTGGGTGGGCGGAGCTAAGGGAGTTTAGAGATTTAGTCAAAGAGTAAGATTGAATGTAATGGGGCTGGTGCAAGCCATAAGTGGAAACCCACTAGAGGATTTAATGATTAGATCCTAAGTCGGGACTGTTAAGTCCCATAGTGCGTTCCTCTTGGTCAGCAGAACTAAGGGAACCAAGATGATAGTGTTCAGGATCGAGACTACCCAGTCCGAGAGGAGGGGTACCCAAACCGGTCAGCATGGCCTGGGGTCAGGAATTTTTGAAAAGATGTCTAGTGTGGATTCTAGGGCCACGCGTTTTATTTTTAGCTGGAAGTTATTTGAAGAAATAATAACTCCAATAAGTTTTGCATTCCAGAGAGGACAAGCGTGTTATGTCCGGGAACCATCTAAATCACCAGAGCGATGTATAAGGAAGTATATGAGTTTTAGCCTCGAGTGAATGGGGTATATGACGACTCCTCACCTGAAAAAGGGTCGAGTTGTCATTATTCATCAAAATGTGAGAAACTTCGGAGATTATGAACATCTCTTAGTAATTGATTTCGGTGTGTGGGAGCCTAAATGATGTGAGTCAAGATATGTAGTATTACCACTGAGCGGAGAGATCGATCTCGCCGTTGTATTTAGTGCCTAAGACTTAGTGATAGCATAAGCGCGGTGCCACTTGACTCCCTTAGAAACATTAGAGTAAGGTTGCACATATTGTCGAGGAATCGAATTTGAGTATCTTGACTATGTGGTGTTCCGACAATGCTCAGTAAGAATACATGGGGAGAAGTCCCTTGTTTAAGTTCGGTTGCGAAAGGGAATACGACTGAATTTTTGCACGTCAGGAGAAGTGGCATTGTTAGATGCTAGGGCATCAGTGGAGCCGGTAGTGTTGAAGAGAAACACTGAAAGGCTTACCTCACCACGAAGGGATAAGTGGGACTTTGTGGGCAAGGATTTGATTTTTGGCCTATAGGGTATTGAGAATACCCACAAGATTGTAGTCACGTCGTGTAGACTAGGCAGGAGTTGAAGAAAAGCATGATACGGGTGTGACATTTGCAATGTTTTTGCAAATGTGCACGGAGAAAAGGGTGTATGGGTGCCCTAGTCAATTGGATTACTTAGACATCCGAGATAGAGGGATGCGGAATATTTTTGGTACGACGGTGGGGAAAATAGGAAACAAGTCATATCGATGAAATGGGTTGAACGTCATGGGAGATTGACAATAATACAAGATTATATGTGCTGAGAGATCCAGCACACCCTATGGGATGAAAGTCGGTGGGAAACCGTTCAAAGGTTATCTCTTGATATGGGAGACCTAATTGTGGTGAAGAAGTAGCGCAAGGTGCTACTTGACTGAGTGTTGTGAGTGACTTACGTGTTACTAAAATGTTGATCCTTATAAAGTAACTAACCCAAAAAGTGCGCCAATTGCGAAGAGTGCAAGGATTGTAAAGTATAATAAACCCGGAGAGAAAAGGGAATAGAGTACCACTTCAGGAAAGATGAAGTAAGTGGGAAGCGATGTTAAGGAGAGACGTAGTGAGATTGTCTCCAGATACACCTCTAGTTAATAGACAAGTTAGAATCGAAATGAACAACCGGAATGTGGTAGTGAACCCAAATTTCCAATGATGGAGTGAGGAGACAGACTTATAAATTATTGATGGGTTGAGAACATCATAATTAAGCCAACATTTCGTTGGGGGTAGCGAAATGGGGTGACCGGGATGGATTAGTATGTAGTTGAAAAGGGAGAGTGCAAGGTGCCTCTCTACATGATTGTGAATCAGGATGAAATCCTAAAATTCCACCCTGTGAGAGAAGGTCAGGAAGGAATAGAGATAAAGTTTTATTTTGAGTACGTTGTGCTACCTACGACTCAATGTTAGTGAGAAAGAATGATGATACGCCCTTATGATAGTGGAATTTTGGAGAAGCCCACTGATCAATTCATAGGTTGAATGTATGCCTATAAGAGCATATTTATAGATAGAGTGAGTGCCTATATGGACTGTACATGAGGATTAGGTTCGTGGGTACCGATTACGAACAATACATGTACTTTGGGTGTGGTTCGAGAAGACATTTCGAACCTTTAGTCCTTAACGCGTGATATGAGGACATTCTATTGGAGTGTGACATTTTAAAATATATGAAAGGTGAAATATATGGCTCACAATTGTCTACTCATGTGCGATGAGATATATATACACATATTGGTGCTCGAGATGTGATCCCGAGACAAGTAATTAATAACTATTGGTGATCGAGGTGGAATTCCGAGCCAATAACTCCAAAAGTGTTATAGAAGGAGGGTGATTATAAAATAAGTGTTGGTAGTATATGTTATGTGTAAGATATATATACCTATTGATTTTTACTACGTATGTACGATAGTAAGTGTGCTTAATCTCTGTATTGGGGTCGATGATGTTCCGGACCAATACATGGGGGATCGATTTGGGGCCGATATTTTTTTGAACCAAATCAATGATAATATTGGGATCGACGGAAGGTCTGAACCGACATGTGCATTACATTTACCTTGGGGTCGAGGAATTCCCGGACCAATGTAAATGATAAGATTATTGGGGCAGATGATTTTTTGCCGGACCAATTTTTCCTTAAAGTATATATAGTGTGTGAAATATATACCTTATAATATTATACTTATGAGTGATAGTAGACACTTAGATGTTATATAGAGATATACATCAAATGGGTAAATTAAGTAGGGAGAAACTTAATTTCAAGAATTAACGTTGGATTGGGAAAATCTATGGAGAAATTAAGTAGTGGGACTTAATTATGATATGTGTGGCATGGGTAACGTGCGATAAGAAATTATGATGAAATGGTCATGTGCTTGGGATGACCGTTAGGATATTATGATTTGGTATTGGGTATTAGAGGGTGCAATTATATTTAAGGTCCTTAGCCTTAATACCAGCCTTATCCTAATTTCGAGGACGAAATTCCTTTGCAAGGGGGGAAGTATGTAATACCCCGTATTTCTGAATATTCCATTTAATTAGATTGGAGAATTAAATGAGAAAATATCGTCTTGATTTAAATTACGTAAGAGTAGTAACTTAAAGAGTTTTATTTAAAATTGTAATTATGGTAAATAGTTACTTAACGCGTGTAGACCGTGTTGGGGTGAGAACGAGTAATATTTTTAAGTGACTCAAATGATAATTTAGAGGTCACCAATGAGTCCGGAAGGGTCAAATTAGTCAAAATAGTATACCCGGGGGTACTAGTGAGTCCCGGGGCAATTTTGGACTAAACCGAGACCGTTCGGGGGCGTTTTGGTCTTTTAACACAAGAGGGTATGGAGACCTACGAAATTGAGAGTTTTATATCAGCCGTATGATAGATGAATTAGGGTTAGAACACCCATGACAACACCAATACCATTAGAGAGAGGAGAGGCACCACTTTCTAAAGAAAAAAGAAGATTTGGGAAGGATTCAAAGGGGTTTCTACCATCAACTTAACGGGGAAGAAGGATTGAAGGATGAAGATCATCAATCATCAACAAGAACCACGAAATCAGACCCTACTGATCATAAGGCAAGTTGTTTATTGCAAAAATTTATAAAGTTATAATACCCATGTGTAGGGTTTTTGAATAGTTTTGTTTAAATCAATATTTTGATTGGAGAAAGATGATATTTATGCATGTTGGGATAGGAATCGCATGTAGAATGATTTAAACTATGTAGAGGATTAATATTCAGATTAGACTTGATGATTTTTGGAATAAAAATCTGGATTTTGAATGATAATATGGGAAGAACACCGTAACTGGGGTTTCAAGAAATTCTGGATTTTAATTCATTATTTCTTTAAAGTAATTGGAGTTTTGATGTAATTGACACGTTAGAAACTGTCCTAGTATATGTGGAAATATGTTAGGATCATTGGATAAAAGTTTGGTGGACAATAATGGAGTTTGGAAATTTGTTAATGGAGGAGAGGATCAACGAAGAAGACAGACTACGTCTGTCCCTGTTCGATCGATCGATCGATCTTGAACTATCGATCGATCGACTATGTCGATCGATCGAACCCAGCCGTCGATCGATCGACGCATGCTTCTTTCCCAAAAATTTTGTGTTTAATCCTTTGTTGAGTTCGGGAATGAATGGGTATTCTAGGATTTACATTATACTTATATGGGAGTAAGAATAAGACCAGTAGGTATATTGTTGAGGTCCAATAAGGCCATTGGGTGTAGGGCTTGGATTATGGGCCGAGGAGAATAATCCGATTTAGTAGAGTATCGGGGACTTCGGAAATTGAGTCACGGGGCGAAGTAAATTCAATTTAAGTAATAGACCAGTAGGGTAAGCAATAACTACTGAAATTATATGTAAGGGGTAACTAGGACCCTTAGAGTTGTGTGAATACTCAAATAAATACGATTAATGAGATAAATTGTAAAGCGAATATTGTACGGTAAATATATGAGATAAAAATATTACGTACGTATATGATTAATAGGTCGGGCGTGTACCTACTGAATTATGTGATCTTTTAGGTAGAGAGATTATACCTAAATTAATTATGTTAGGGTCGATGAGACACTCCGAACTAACATAAAGTTATTATAAGTTTGGGGTCGATGAGAAATACCGAACCAAACTTTGAACTGGTGTCGCGATGAGAGAGTCCCGAACCAGAATATGTGTATATATATATTTTTAAAATAATTGGGGTCGATGTATCATGCCGAACCAATTCTTACTTGGGGTCGATGAATCATTCCGAACCAAGAGTCCTTTATGTGTATAAAAGGGGAAAAATAGCAGTGACTAATATTTAGTATATATTGTGTGTGAAATATATATACCTGATGATATTCTACTTCCGTGTATTAGTAGATTGATATATTATGTATTTAAAGATAAATACTGAATTGGTAAGTTAAGTAGTGAAACTTAATTACTAAATGAACCTTTAGATAGAGAAAATCTATTTAGTAATTCAAGTAGCGAAACTTAATTACATAAGTGGGAAAGTCAACAATTGTGAAAATTGTAGTAATTTTAGTAGTGAAGCTAAATGAGAAGTTTTGAAAAATAACATAGATGAAATGTTACTTGAGAATTAATTAACATACGCGAGATGTTAGTAAAACGGTTGTACTGTATGGGCGGTACTGGAACTTGGGTACAGATAAGTTCAGTTTACTACTTTGGTTTTAGTTAGCTTGAGAAGTATGGCTACACAAACTAAGTGTGGAACGTTAGGTGTGCACCAAAGATGAGAGGTGAGTTAACTCAAGAGAGTGTACGAGAACCTAACATGTGTAATCAATAACCGCATTTTATATTGTGATAAACGCTTGCTAAATATTTTCAAAATGTTTTGAGTACTAACTCTTGCTATAAAATATTTTCAAAACCTTTTAGGTGTCCAGCCACAGGGACGCCATGTGTGATGATTCCATTCCAGACTCGGAGCTGTAGCACAGTGGATGCTTATAGGATTTGACTAGACGATATCTCTCATTCAGATCTAGCACAGGATCTCTCACTCTTCTATGTATGGACTTGTGGTCCGGTATTAGTCTCAGATGTTAGTTTCAGACTAGTGGTTATTCTATTGTTGTTTGGGATTTTTAGCCGATGGTTTATTCGGTAATACTTTTGTTCTATTGTACTTTTACTTTGATGTTTGAATTATAGTACATGATTATTTGTACTTTGTTCCGCATGGTCGATTTTTCTGTTTTAAGAAAGATAAAATTTGGCACCGGTCTAATTTTACTTAGGGGATTAGTAATTAAAAAGTTTTCAACAGTGATGCTAAGAATGAACCATTTGAGAAACCTGTTTTAATTTAATGAAGGCCTGATCACCCGATGTTTAATTAGGCGGGGTGTCACATCTCCGAGGTAAGCTTTTCTTTCTGCAGTAAGATCTCCTACTCCTGCATCTCCTCCTGTAATAACATTACAATCAAATGACCCAAAACGTATGGAAAATACCTCTCGTTCTGGCTGCCTTGGTTTCTTGGGAAGATTGGGGTCATCCTCGGCATCATCTTCATGATCCCTTTTCTTTTTTTCCTCTGCTCGACGAGGAGATCTAGACCTTTCTCTAGTTCGGTCATTATTTCTTCTTTCGCCTCCCCGATCAGCATACTTTGCTTGCTTTCCTCTTCGGATGAGCATTTCGATCTCGTTCTGAAGAGCTATGCAATTTTTAGTCAGATGGCCATGATCTTTGTGGAACTCGCAATATTTATCCATGTTCCTCGCATCAGGGTCTGACCTCAGTTTCTTCGGCCACTTTACCTCCTCACTATTCTTGATTTCTTCCAAGACATGATTAATACCCATTTTCATGGGAGCATAATTATCGAATTTCTTCAGGACTTCCCATGATGACTTATTATTTCTGGAACGCTTGTCACCGCCATTGCCCTTATGCTATTTATTTTTAGACTTGTCGACTTCCACCTTGGTGTCTTTATCCATATTCTTCTTTGCAGCCATAGCTTCCTTGGCATTCATGATTTCGGCCGCTTTTGCCATCAACTCTGACATAGTTTTAGTTGGATCTTTCGCCAAGGTGTAATACAACTTATTAGGCAACAACCCACTCATCAAGGCGGTGATTGCTGTCTTCTCCTCGTAATCCATGACTTCCAGCTTCTCATTATTGAAACGAGTTATGTAGTCTCTAGTACTCTCACCAGATTTTTGTCTAACACTTAACAAGTGTGCTACTCATTTTACTGGCTTTTCTCCAAAATAGAAATTGCCGATGAACAACTCGGCCAACTAAAAGAAAGTTGAAATCTTACCCCGAGGAAGATTGTTGTACCATATCTGGGCAGCTCCAGTAAGAGTTCCTGAGAATGCTCTGCATCTCATCTCGTCGGGGACAGCATAGATATCGGCGGCAGCTTGATATTGCTCTATATGAAGAACAGGATATGTCTTTCCATCATATTTGGGGGTCACTACTGGTGCTTTAAATTTCGACGGTGTAGGAAAATTCACAATGGCCTGGACAAAAGGTGTCCCTTGAACAAAAGTTCGTTGTAGGGAATTCTTCGCCTTAGCCATTTCTCCCAATCTATCCTCCAACCGCTGAAGGGATCCTTTCCACGCTTCATTTCCTTCCTCGGGCCTATTGGTTCGAGCAATTGATCGTTCTGAGGTAGCCTCTTGAGATCTATCTTGACGAGTAACTGGTCGTGATTGTGCTGATCCTTCTCTTAGATCTGATGGTTGTCGAAAACTCCTCGACATGGTCTTAGGTGGACTCCTATTCCTCTTAGGGCCTAATCGACTGAAAGGAGACACCCTACTCAATCTTTCTAAGGCACTGGGTCTTTCTGGAGAGAGAGTGATACGTTGATCAGTATCTGTAGCCCTTATTAACGAATCACCCAGGTTGATAAGAGAAATCATCAGACTCCTCATTACGATATGACTCAATACGCCTGGATCGTGAAGAAAGTAAATAAGTTTGCCTCTGACCACTTCGCTGTCCTGAACGTGCAGGTGCAGCTCCATGAAGGGTCTGTATGAGTTGCCTCATTGTTTCTTGCATGGAGGTTTGTCCTTGAGCCAGATTCGTCATAATCCCGGCCAGATCTGGAGGTGCAGAGGGATTTGGAGGATTTCCAGCATTTCAATTGCTAGATTCGGTATTATCCGCCATTGATGATGAATGATTTTTGGTGAAAATCGATAATAACAATCTTTCCCACAGACGACGCCAATCTGTTGATGTAAAAAACTAGATTACTCTAATTATTTAATCACAGATAAATAGATGAGATAAAAGATTTTAAAGTGGTTCAGCCTTATATGAATGACCTACGTCCACTGTTATGTTATTGCTGAGTGTTTGGGAATTCTTGATTACAATTGCTATCAAGAATTTCCCGTCCCCTTGAATGAGGGTGATACAAGGTATTTATAGCCCTTAGGCTGTACATGAAAGGGTATTACATTAAATGATACACATATGAAAGGGTAATTCATTTAATGCTTTTCAAACGTGTGCGTCAAGATGATAAGCATTCAATGAAAAGTCGAACTGTTGATTATCTGGCAATTAATGCTGCGGTCGAGATGCAGCTCGAACCGCCTTAGTTGCTCGTCGTCCAAGAGTTCCTCGGAGCATTGGAGTTCCTCGGAGGGCTGGTGCTCCTCGGAAGACTGGTATTCCTCGGAGTACACCTGTTGCTCGGAGTGAGTATGTTGGTCGGGGAAACGATCTTCCTCGTCGCTATTGTGCCACGTAGATTGACATGTGTCTCTTTATTATTCGTCCACATTAGCATACTAATTTTGGTATCAACACTAGGGTTCCTTCATCATTCCCCCTTAGGGTCATTAAATGTCCTGTCACTTCATCCCAAGTTTTTTAGATGAGGCCACTTATAGTTTACCTCCTTATCTGGGAATCAACTTGGGCGGAGGGGTTACTCACTGTGAGCCCCTCATTCTTTGCCTGCTTCTGTGGCCTTTTTTCTAAGGCGGAGGGGTTGCGTACCGTGATCCCCTCACCCTTGGCCTTCTTCTGTGGCCTTCCATCTTGGCCAGAAGGGTTGCTCGCGATGAGCCCCTCGCCCTTGGCCTTCTATCTTGGGCGGAGGGGTTTCTCGCGGTGAGCCCCTCGCCCTTGGCCTTTTTCTGTGGCCTTCTATCTTGGGCGAAGGGGTTGCTCGCGGTGGGCCCCTCGCCCTTGGCCTTCTTTTGCGTCCTTCCATCTTGGGAGGAGGGGTTTCTCGCAGTGAGCCCCTCGCCCCTGGCCTTCTTCTGTGGCCTTCCATCTTGGGCGGAGGGGTTGTTCGTGATGAGCCCCTCGCCCTTGGCCTTATTCTGTGGCCTTCTATCTTGAGCGGAGGGGTTACTCGCGGTGAGCCCCTCGCCCTTGGCCTTATTCTGTGGCCTTCTATCTTGAGCGGAGGGGTTACTCGTGGTGGGCCCCTCTCCCTTGGCCTTCTTCTGCGACCTTTCATCTTGGGCGGAGGGGTTACTCGCGGTAAGCCCCTCGCCCTGAGTTCTTTTCTGTAGCATCAAGTTTGAGCGGAGTGGTTGTTTGCGGTGAGCCCCTCGCCCTTGGCCTTATTCTGTGGCCTTCTTTATTTGGCGGAGTGGTTACTCGTGGTGAGCCCCTCGCCCTTGGCCTTCTTCTGGCGCCTTTCATATTGGGCAGAGGGATTGCTCGCGACGGGCCCCTCGCCCTTGGCCTTTTTCTGCGGCCTTCCATCTTTGGAGGAGGGGTTTCTCGCAGTGAGCCCCTCGCCTATGGCCTTCTTCTGTGGCCTTCCATCTTGGGTAGAGGGGTTGTTCGCGGTGAGCCCCTCGCCCTTGGCCTTATTCTGTGGCCTTCTATCTTGGGCGGAGGGGTTACTCGCGGTGAGCCCCTCGCCCTTGGCCTTCTTCTGTGGCCTTCTATCTTGGGCGGAGGGGTTACTCGCGGTGGGCCCCTCGCCCTTGGCCTTCTTCTGCGACCTTTCATCTTGGGCGGCGGGGTTACTCACGGTGAGCCCCTCGCCCTTGGGCCTTCTTCTGTGGCCTTCTATCTTGGGCAGAGGGGTTACTCGCTGTGAGCCCCTCGCCTTTGGCCTTCTTCTGTGGCCTTCTATCTTGGGCGGAGGGGTTACTCGCGGTGAGCCCCTCGTCCTTGACCTTCTTCTGTGGCCTTCTATCTTGGGCGGAGGGGTTACTCACAGTAAGCCCCTCGCCCTGAGTTCTTTTCTGTAGCATCAAGTTTGGGAAGAGAGGGCACTCAAGGTGGATCCCTTCGCCCTAGGCTATTTTCTGTCAAACTTGCAATCTTGGGAAAGTGGAGCCACTATATGTGGATCCCCACACTCCAAGCTATTTTACTATTTGTTCACTTGCTTGAGGACTTCTCAATATTAGCCCCCTCGTGCAGAAGTGTCTTGTAATGTCGAGAGACTTGTGCACGAAACTGTCGTACCTTTTATTTATACTTGGCAGTTGCTCAAGACTGTGAGCACTCCGGTGCCCTTGGTGCCTTAGGTGCTAAACTGTTGCACTTTATATTTATACTTGACGCTTGCTCAAGACTGTGAGCTCTTCGGTGCCCTTATAGCCTTAGGTGCTAAACCGTCGCACTTTATATTTATACTTGGCATTTCCTCAAGACTGTGAGCGTTTCGGTGCCCTTGGAGCCTTAGGTGCTCATCTGGAGCACCTTACTTTTGTACGTGGCATTTTCTCAAGACTGTGATCACTCTGATGCCCTTGGAGCCTTAGGTGCTCAACTGGAGCACCTTATATTTATACTTGACGCTTGCTCAAGACTGTGAGCGCTCCGGTGCCCTTAGAGCCTTAGGTGCTCATCTGGAGCACCTTACGTTTGTACGTGACACTTGCTCAACTCCGAT
The DNA here is from genome assembly GCA_949130495.1 of Sambucus nigra. NCBI lineage: Eukaryota > Viridiplantae > Streptophyta > Magnoliopsida > Dipsacales > Adoxaceae > Sambucus > Sambucus nigra. Next base: position 653,592,421 of record OX422215.1, on the reverse strand, counting down.
GCCCTTGGAGCCTTAGGTGCTCAACTGGTGCACCTTATATTTATACTTGGCATCTACTCAAAATTGTGAGCGCTCTGGTGCCCTTGGAGCCTTAGGTGCTAAATTGTCTCACCTTATATTTATACTTGGCACTTGCTCAAGACTGTGAGCGCTCCGGTGCCCTTGGAGTCTTAGGTGCTAAACAGTCGCACCTTATATTTACACTTGGCAGTTTCTCAAGACTGTGAGCGCTCCGGTGCCCTTGGAGCCTTAGGTGCTAAACTGTCGCACCTTGTATTTATACTTGACACTTGCTCAAGACTGCGAGTGCTCCGAGTTCCTTGGAGCCTTAGGTGCTAAACTGTCGCACATATACTTATACTTGGCAGTTGCTGAAGACTGTGAGCGCTCCGGTGCCCTTGGAGCCTTAAGTGCTAAATTTTCGTACCTTACGTTTATACTTATATTTGGCACTTGCTCAAGATTGTGAGCGCTCCGGTGCCCTTGGAGCCTAAGGTGCTCATCTGGAGCACCTTATGTTTATATTTGGCCCTTGCTCAAGACTGTGAGCGCTTCGGTGCCCTTGGAGCCTTAAGTACTAAACTTTCGTACCTTATATTTATACTTGGCAGTTACTCCAGACTGTGAGCGCTCTGGTGCCCTTGGAGCCTTAGGTGCTAAATTGTCGCACCTTATATTTATACTTGGCACTTGCTCAAGACTGTGAGCGCTCCGGTGCCCTTGGAGTCTTAGGTCCTAAACTGTCGCACCTTATATTTACACTTGGCAGTTTCTCAAGACTGTGAGCGCTCCGGTGCCCTTGGAGCCTTAGGTGCTAAACTGTCGCACCTTACATTTATACTTGGCAGTTGCTCAAGACTGTGAGCGCTCCTATGACCTTGGAGCCTTAGGTACTAAACTGTTGTACCTTATGTGTATAATTGCATTTGCTCAATACTTTGAGTTTTTTTTTATGTGAGAACCTCAAGATTGAACTTCCCATTTCTAACTGTGGGGTATTTGCATATGAGATGATCAAGTTAAATTTTTTTTGAAACTGCCCCTCTACCTGCGGGGTACCATCTGCAAATTTTGAAGTTTCCCCTTTAACAGTGGGGTACTTGCATATAGCTGAGCAAGTTAAAATTTGGACGATACCCCTCTAACTGCGGGGTACTTGCATATAGTTGAGCAAGTTATTTTTTTTTTAGCGCAACCCCGTGTGACTATGCGGTACTTTTTAGTGCAACCCCGTGTGACTTTGGGGTATTTTGTTATGCATATTCATTTCTTGGGAAGTAACTAAGAGATGGGGTTAGCACTTCTCCTTCCCACAAACTTTGCATAAAATTTCACATATATTATAAGTAAAGAAATAACTATTTCTTTATACTAAAAATTTCCCTTGGTCTGAAGGGTCCTTGTTCCAAACTTTTCTTAGGAACCTTTTTTGTCTTATAAAATATAACAAGTTTAGAGGGGAGGTAGGCCCACTTCTCCCTATTTTTTGAAAACTGGTCAATTACAATTTTTTGGAGAACAGAGGTTAAGATTTGTTCTCTAGGCTATAAATCTGATTGGAATAATAATAAAAAAATGTAGTGAATTATTATTATTATTATTATTACTAGGAGGATAACCTCTTGCTGACCCTGTCGTGTTTGCACGGGCTTTACTCACTATACTTTTACTTTTGGGTTGGATATATCCCCAAGTATAATGAGGAAAGTTACTTATATCATAGGCCCTCTTATAATCTACTGAGAGGTTCTACTATACTATTAAGAAAGAGAAAGCATTAGTCTGGTGTACCTTTTGTTGAGAAATTCTACGCCCTTGTGTCTACATTCCGGTCGCTTCTATTTTTTTTTGTTTAAATGCATCGGGGGGTTCCTTGTGCAAGGTATCATTCATGGAAATTTCTTTTTCTAGGATTCTGGTCATCCCGGGTTCCTCGCTTATAGCATCGCCGATGACGGTCTCCTCGCCTGCCTCTTCGCGCGCTGAGGGTTCCTCGCCTACAACTCGAGTTGAGAGGCGCATTTTTCTGTCTAGGGCTTGGAACTTATGGGTTCCTCGCCCAAAAATAATTTTTCATCAAGGGTCCTCGTGCGAAGTTTTAACCCCAAGGGGTATCTTGTTTTCTATTTTAACTTCAAAGGGTCCATCGCCTGCTACCGAGGTTATGATAGGTTTCTCACGCCGCGGGTTCCTCGTGATCACCCTCAATCATGGTGGGTTCCTCGTCCAAATCATTTGCGACGAAAATTTCCCCTTTCACCACGTCGGGTTCCTCGATGGCATTACTGCCCATAAGGGGTTCCTACCCAAGGACTTTAGCGTGAGGAGTTCTTCACTGCTTCTTGATATGGGGGAGGGGTCCTCGCACATAGGCTCCTCGTCACAGTCTACTGTCGCCGACAGTTCCTCATTAGAAATCCCATTAGTCTTGGGTTCCTCGCGTTGTGGTTTGAACCTGGTTGGTTTTTTACCATTGCTTGAGGTGGGAGAGGGTTCCTCGTCGGACCCAATATCCGAGGGTATCTCGACATTGAATTTCGTCAAGGGTTCCTCGACCTTGTGTCACGTCGAGGGTCCCTCGCGCGTCGACTTCACCTCCAAGGGTCTCTCGACCTAACGCTTCATCGAGACTGCTGCCATGACTTTTTTTATTGGCGGTGAGGAATACCCAGGGTTCCTCGCCCATGAGTTCCTCGCTCCTCGACTACCTATCAGGGTGTCTTGACCTGTGATGAGTGTCTAGACGCGGAGGGTTCCTTGTCTGTTGGAACCAGTGTTGGAGAGTGGGGGGTCTCGACGCCCGTGATTTTTTTCTGAAGAAAGGGGGTCTCGATCCGTGGTTTTCTGCGAGGCGACCCTACGTCCGAGGATCCCTCGCCAGCTGCCTTGGAGTCGTCAAAACCCCTAGTTTCTTTGGGAGGGTGTGTCTCGACGCCTTTGAATTTTCAGAAATAGGGGTTTCGGCCTATGGTAGTATGGTGGCCTCTCGTCAGCGACCGCGGGTCTCGCGACCTCTCCTCGCATCTACGGGTCCCTCATCACTGCAAGGGGGTGTCTCGACATGTGCCGGCGCTGACGGGGTCATCTCGACCTCGGGTGTCTCGACGCCCATGATTTTTTTATTTTTGCTGAACAAGGGTGTCTCGACGCCCATGATTTTTGCTGAAGAAGGGTGTCTCGACGCCCATGATTTTTACTGAAGAAGAGTGTCTCGGCGCCCATGATTTTTTGCTGAAGAAGGGTCTCTCGATGCCCATGATTTTTGCTGAAGAAGGGTATCTCGACGCCCATGATTTATACTGAAGAAGGGTGTCTCGACGCCCATGATTTATACTGAATAAGGGTATCTCGACGCCCATGATTTTTTCTGAAGAAGGGTGTCTCGACGCCCATGATTTTTGCTGAAGAAGGGTGTCTCGACGCCCATGATTTATACTGAAGAAGGGTCTCTCGATGCCCATGATTTTTGCTGAAGAAGGGTATCTCGACGCCCATGATTTTTACTGAAGAAGGGTGTCTCAACGCCCATAATTTTTGCTGAAGAAGGGTGTCTTGACGCCCATGATTTATATTGAAGAAGGGTCTCTCGACGCCCATGATTTTTGCTGAAGAAGGGTATCTCGACGCCCATGATTTATACTGAAGAAGGGTGTGTCGACGCCCATGATTTATACTGAAGAAGGGTATCTCGAAGCCCATGATTTTTGCTGAAAAAGGGTGTCTCGACGCCCATGATTTTTGCTGAATAAGGGTGTCTTGACGCCCATGATTTATACTGAAGAAGGGTCTCTCGACGCCCATGATTTTTGCTGAAGAAGGGTGTCTCGACGCCCATGATTTTTGCTGAAGAAGGGTGTCTCGACGCCCATGATTTTTTCTGAAAAAAGAGGGGTCTCGACCCATGGTTTGCCGCGAGGCGACCCTATGTCCAAGGATCCCTCGCCAGCTACCTTGGATTCTTCGAAAGACCTAGTTGCTTTGGGCAGTGGCATCATGGAGAGTATGATGCTGCTGCCATGGACACTTTATTGACGACGAGAGGTACCCAGGGCTCCTCACCCCTGGGTTCTTAGTGATTTGTTATTTCTACAGGGGTCGCCACTTCCACTTCCTTCTTGGCGGTGTGGTGTGTGTCGTCAACTGTTGGTACTACGGGGGTGTGCTGCTGGCCAAGGGTTCCTCACGACCCCCTCGCTAGTTAGAGGTTTTCCATTTTTTAGGATTTCCACTATGGGACCCACTGCCGAGGGTCCCTCGTCGTTAGCTGCTACTGCCATGGATTCTTTTCTTAAGGGTTCCTCATTGTTATCAATGAGCGAGAGGAGTTCCTCTCCAAACACTTAGGGTTCCGGGGGTTCTGCCGGTGAACTTGACGATTGTCACAACTTGCTCCAGTGCCGTCCTTTGCGGCTGAGCTACTTCTGCCAGAATCGCTGCCGGAACGGCTGCCCCTCCAGAGGGGGTTGCTGCTGGTGTTACACAATCTTAACCCAAACTTGCCAAGTCTCAAAAAACATACTCATAAGCCTCTACCACCGGAGCCGCTGCCGGTGAGCTGGTCTTCCCTCCCGGAGGAGAAGGTACCTATGCTCCGGTCACCACCACATCCACCTGAGTGGCCTTGTCCCTTTGAGATTCATTTCTAGATGGAATGTCTTCAAACACTAGCTGCCTAGAAACATTAAAACCTTCTTTGTCCATGGAAGTGAGGATACCTCCCCAGCGGAGTCGCCAAATATAGGAGGGTAGTGAGACTGGGGTCTATGAATAACTGGAAAGGGTGAGGCATGACCCACTCCAATGGACGCTGCCTGCAAGGTCTTCAAGATCTCCTGGTGCAACTTCTGAAGAAAACTTCTCCTTCTGGTAACAATGGAACTCAAGCTTCAACTCACTCCCTACAAGAAGATGAACTTTCACAGCAAAAATAGTAATTTTCTCAAGGGAAACACCTGAGAGTGATGGCTGTCAGTGGGGAGTGAAAGAACAAGGCACTCAGCACTATGAGAATGAGCAGGGAGAGAATACTTAGGTAGGTCTGGTGATATTTTGGCAGAGTAACAGTGCAATTTCTATTGTGTCTATCCATCTATCTATGACCTTGCCCAGGGGTCCTATTTATACTTGGGCACTAAGGATGGGTTGGCACTTTTGGCACCAAAACTTAGAGGGTTGGTGAGGGACAAAGTCTGTAGTGTACTATTTATCCTTACCTGCAGGCAGGTCTGCCTGTCCCCTCTGGCAGATGCCCCCTGGCGCCGACCAAAGTTCAAAAGCAAATATGTCTTCTAATGGAGACAAAATATCTGATTTGCTAAATATCTTTTGAAACGGTAACTTTGATACAAGCTTTGTAAACTTGAGGGGGGGTCTCGATGACCACCTCCTCTAAAATATTTGCAAGCTTGAGGGGGGTCTCGAGGACCCCCTTCTAAAATCATTTTTCTTGAGAGGGGTTTAGAGGACCCTCTCCTCTAAAATAATTTTATAAATAGTTCTTTTCTTGTGAGCAGCCAGCCCTTTGGCTGCTCACTTCACTTGTGACTAAGTGTGAGGTGTGAGGACTGGGTGACCCTAGGGTCTCCTACTAGTATTCTCTCAATCCTATAGTGCTAAGTGGTTGAGCTTGCTCAACATACCTTGTCCCTCAACCGCCAAGCCAAAACTCCCAGGAGGTCCCAACGAGCCTGTTCGAGCCCTGCTTGCTCGACTAGGCAACCTGTACAAGAAAGTAAAGTGTTAGTGATGTTGTTCATTTAGAGACTGATGTTTCATGATGAGGAGTTGCTTATGATAGCTACTCCTTTAATATGAGTTTCTGCCGAAACCCTTGTAGCGACACTTCTCGAATAACATTTCTGCAGTGACCCTTGCTGTAGTGGCGCTGACGCTTGTAGTAGCGCTGATCCTAGTGGCGCTGACCCTTGCAGCGGCGTTGACACTTGCAGCGGCGCTGACACTTGAAGAGGCGCTGACCCTTGCAGTGGCGCAAACACTTGCAGCAGCGCTGGCCCTTGCAGCGGCGCAGACACTTGCAGCAACGCTGGCGCTTGAAGCGGTGCTGACCCTTGCAGCGGCGCTGACCCTAGTGACGCTGACTCTTGCAGCGGCGTCGACACTTGTAGCGGCGCTGACACTAGTAGCGACGCTGACACTTGAAGCGGCGCTGACCTTTGAAGCGGCGCTGACACTTGCAGCGGCGCTGACCCTTGTAGTGGCGTAGACACTTGCAGCGGCGCTGGCACTTGAAACGGCGCTGACCCTTGCAACTGTGCAGACACTTGCAACGGCGCTGGCACTTGCAGCGGCGCTGGCACTTGCAGCGGCGCAGGCACTTGCAGCGGCGCTGGCACTCGTAGCGTCGCTAACGCTCGCAGCGGCGCAGACACTTGCAGCGGCGCTGACACTTTCAGCGGTGCTGACACTTAAAGCAGCGCTGACCCTTGCGGCGGCGCTGACACTTGCAGCGGCGCTGACCCTAGTTACGCTGACTCTTGCAACGGCATTGACCCTAGTTACCTTGAAGCGGCGCTGACGCCTGCGAGCGACGTTGACGCTCGCAGCGGCGCTGACCCTCGCAGCGGCGCTGACACTTGAGGCGGCGCTGACCCTTGAAGCAGCGCTAACGCTCGCAGCGGCGCTGATGCTTACAGCGGCGCTCACACTTGCAGCGGCACTGGAACTTGAAGCGGGGCTGATGCTCGCAGCGGCGCTGACGCTCGCAGCGGCGCCGACCCTCGCAGTGGCGCTTACACTTTCAGCAGCGCTGACCCTTGCTGCGACACAGACACTTGCAGCGGCGCTGGCACTTGAAGCGGCACTTACCCTTGCGACAGCGCGGACACTTGCAGCAGCGTTTGCCCTTACAGCGGCGCTGGCACTTGAAGCGACGCTGACCCTTGCGGCGGCGCAAACACTTACAGCGGTGCTGACGCTGACTCTTACAGCGGCGTTGACACTTGCAGCGGCGCTGGAACTTGAAGCGGCACTGACCCTTGAAGCGGCGCTGACGCTCACAGCGGCGCTGACGCTCACAGCGGCGCTGACGCTCGCAGCGACGCTGGGGTTCTTGCTGAATATGAGTTTTTGTCGGGACCCTGGGGTGGTTCCTTCTCAATTATGCGTTTCTTCCGGGACCCTAGGTGGGTTCCTTCTTAATACGAGTTTCTGTCGGGATCCTATGGGGTTCTTGCTCAATATGAGTTTCTGTCGGGACCCTGGGGGGTTCCTGCCCAATATGAGTTTCTGCCGGGACCCCGGGGGGGTTCCTGCTCAATATGAGTTTCTGCCAGGACCCTCGGTTTCTTCTCAGTATTTCTAATAAAATAATATTTTTATTTTTTTATAGGTAGACACCCTTCTACACTAACCCATTAACTAATGAATCTAATCCAAAAGCTCCCTTATCTCCAGAGGAGCCATACGATACGGTGCATGTGCTAGACCCGTAATCATGCCAATCACAAACTGTATTTCCCTACTAGGTGGCAACCCAGTAATATCTCCAAATATGTCAAAAACTCACTAATAATTGAGATGGGATCTAGTGAAACAATGACCTTCAACGAAGTCTCCTACTCAATATAATACAAATGCGTGCTCGACCCTCCCCCAGGGTGCGACATCGTAACTAGGCACATCTCTTGCCCCATAATGGAATATTCGATGGGCCTACCGTAAAAATTAACACATTATCTACATGTAGCTAGCCAATCCATTCCTAATATAACGTCGTACCCAAACATATCTAACATTACCAAGTCTGCAACAAACATCAGTCGTCCAATATCAATCCTTATACCTCAGTTGTAACGTCTACCCAGATTAATGGGTTATCCTTGGCCATCCCCGTCTGACCCTAATGCTAGGTGAGAAGTGCGATGGGACAACCTATGCAATGTTGCTAATGTTGTTTTATTTAATTAGCATTTCACTTGTTTAGCATGTGATTCTAATTTAAAGAAGGCTACATGAGGGACCCGTGGTAAGCGTCCCAGGAATCCAAGCATAGAGGTCCACTAACGTAAAATAAATGAATACTTACCCGTATATCTCTCTCAACATACGGAACCGCACACAACCTGCCATAATAAAGAGGCGATAATGAGTCGAATGCCCAATGGAAAAATATAACAATGCTATATAGAATCAAATGGCATAAAAGAGACTCTAACACATTTACCTACGTGCACATGCAGTTACTTTATATATATATATATATATATACACACACCTATATATATATATATATATACACACACCTTAATGAATGAGATCACCTTACTCCAATACGTTACTTGCCCGATTAATTCACCTTTTTCTTATAAAAAAAACCTCCTTTTACTTGACTTAACATTTATACTTATTTTTCCCACGTATGCATTGTGTTGGAAAATACTTATTTTTCATTTTAAACCTTTCATAAACACAATCATGTGTTAATTATGGATTAAACCACTTTAGGTTGCTTAATTGCCCATTTAATCACATCACTTTACAATTCCTTTTATTCCATGAATATTAATCGATTTCTCGTCTTACTTGTCCTATAATCTTTCAATCGGAACATGTAGTATTTTTATTCAATATAGGTTGTCTTTTATTATATTGTCAACACAACCGATTTATTGTCATTTCCCACTTTTCATTATCTTCTCTCGGAATCCTCCAAATAACCGCTTACTTTAACATGCTCCACACCGCCGACTACGCTGCCATATAATCTAGAAGTGTTCTTGGGTCTTTCACCCTAGGGCTTTGGGCCTTTCTTAATTCTTCCCACTCTCATCTGAGTCCATAATAATGTGTTTTAAAACTTTTCAAATGTCCACATTATTCTTCTTTTACCTATTGAAGACAAATTTTGGGGTTTCACCCCATCTTGTGTTATACTTTAAAAATTACCATTTCTTGTCCTTTACACACTTGCATTAATTTTACCCCAAAAATCACTTTTATTTAGGACCATATGCTTAACACCTTTATACAACATTTTTACCTCATTAAAATGTTACACTTTAAGTAAAACTACCATTTTACCCATTTATTTCCAAACTTGCATTTCCTTCATTTTTACAAGTGTTATTTTCCTAAAAACATTACTAAGTTATCCATACAAACTTCTCAAATGTCTTTACTCATTAACTCTCATTTCACACTTTGGAGTTAACACCCTTTTAAAGTTGGAAATCTCTTTACTTTATTACTTTCTTTATTAAGAAAAACCATCGACATTTTGGAGACTCCTTTATAAGAAAAATACCATTTTCCTTTATTAACACACGTAGTATTGAAAATATACACTTATCACATTTTGTACACTCATTCACACACTTTATGGACTGAAATTTCTAAGTTCTTGATTTCAAGTTAAAACTCATTAAAACATTAATTAAATTTATTCATATGCTCATCATCAAAATATTAGCAGTTTATATACATGAGCAGGTCCATAAAAACGAGTTTAATCATGATTTATCTAAGAAATTTCATAATGCTTGCAAAAACATGCTTTATAAGACTAAGATACATTTTTGTTCTTTAAAACTTGAATAAATGTCCAACTTTATAAAATCTTCATTTTTGCAAGAAAGCTTAAAGATTTATTCTAAAAAATAACTTATCAAGGCAAATACTTCTTTTAAAATATTTTATTTCATAAAATGTTTAAGCACAAGGTTTTCTTGAATATAATCATTTTACTCAAACCCATTGAAACCCTTTGTAAACCATTTTTTCATAAATCATAAGAAATACCATCTTAAATTATATATGTATTCTACTTACAAATACTAACTACAAGATCAATACTATGGAAATATATTTCTTAAGCTAAAGATTAGAGTTTCCCATCTCAAGGGAAGCTTCAACAATGGTGGATTAAATGTAGAAGAAGATGACAAACTCCCACCTCCTACGGTGGACTTAAAGAGGTTGCCTAGATTCACTAAGCTTGATCCTTGAAAGCTCCATGAAAACCCATTCAAACTCTATAATTTATTCTTCATCTTCTCTGCAAAATCCCCAAATAACATCTCCAAAATTCATAACTTTGGCCAACAATGGTGTAGGTGGGTTTTATATGCTCAAATATGGAAGAAAACGTTTAATGGAAGGTGGTTTAAGGTGGTGGAATAATCGTGTTAGGGTGGTGGAGGAGTCCAAGAGCTTGAGAGAGAGACCCATCCGATTGGAATGCCTAAATGGGCAAAATCTTACTTTAAATACTCCCAAACCCTTAGGGTTAAATCCCCAAAACTTCCTTAAAATCAACCCTTTATCCATTGGTCGATTAAGCCTTTGACCCACATTTTAATCTGATCCACTGAGAGCTCGACGCGTTATCCAATCAGACTATCCACATCATGACAACATATAAAATTATGCAAAAATTTTTGAATTTTTCCATGTTGTTTGATCGAACTTTGACCTCATTCGAACAATAGTTCTAATGAGGTAAAAACGAGAGAAATCATAGGTTTAAAAAGGTAAAGACATCCATCTTGTTCGAATTGGTAACTACTCCTCTTTCGAATAACGATGCTCCTCATTTGAACTTGGGCTTTCCAACGAGATTCCAGAGTGCAAGGGACATCGTCCAAATCCTAGTTGTTAGAGGGTCGTTCGAATGTTATTTGAAAGAAAACCCTTATCTTCTTCGAACGACGACAAACAAATTTGGAATTGTTTTAAGTCATACAATTAATTCTAGTTCAATCATGTTGGGGCCACTACATTACCCAAATTTGACTTATGATACAACTTACCAAGCCCATAGACCATATCCCAAAAGGTTCATACCAAGTCATCAAATCACACGAGAATGGTCAAAGTCGTGGGGATGGGTTTTACATTCTTCCCACCATAGGGAATTTCATCCTCAAAATTTTCAATCCATTAATTCCATAACTTTTTAGGTTTATCACTTCTTATCCTAAGTCATAGGGATTTCTCAAGTCCATTCCATATAAACCCTCGATTACTAATAAGTAATCATATGCCCTTTCACAAGGGGTTGTCACCAAGGGATTCAACATGCAACACGTCCTAAAAGTCACCACCAAGATAGCTATCAAAGTCACATGATATCTCGGGTCTCTACTAACCTAATGATCATACTAAATCAAGTCATAAAGTTTCTTTGCTAACATTAAAGGAACACCAACACATCTACAGGAGAAACACTCCCAAGTGCAAACCAAGCGTAATTAATATCCCGTCCATCATTGTACATTATTTCAATTCATAAGACTACACACCATGAGTCTCCTAGAATTCTCTGGTCATCATGACCCCACAAATTCACTTAAACTTGATATTAACCTTGCATGGCTAGTCACTCACACCAAAGGGAGACATACCAACTAAGTCGTAATTCATGTGTTCGACTAACATCTCCTGCGGGATCCTTCTTTGAGTCTAGGACCATTCTAGGTGTCCCTCTATGGAACACTCACCTCGAAATTACACCAATCTACTCACCATGGTAAAACAATATTACGTATTATGTTTCCTCAAGTTACATCACCATTAGATGTCCTCAAATCGTCACCATGCTCTTTACAACTAGAGCTGATAATCACCATACTAGCTAACCTATAAGATCACTAATCCCATGGAAAGCGGATACTATGAGCAAATCGTGCGACCAAACGAGCAACCACGCTAAAAAAACTTTGTGGAATACAAAATAATACTTTAAGTATGGGTGCATCCAGCTATCGACTTGCAGTGACTATGCCAGGACACCCCGTACTCTACTGAGCCAAATTGCACTAAAATAAAAAGATGATAATTCTCGACTACTGTAACTGAGGGAACACAATCCCCGATTATCAGAACTGGAGGAACAAAGTCCTTGACTTTTAAAACTGAAGGAACACATCCAATCAGAATGAACGAACAATTGTTCTGAGGCAATCCCATTCGCATGCAACAGACTATGGTTTGTGAAAGGCGAACCTACACTATACACTTGAAGTCTACGACTCTTCCTAGAAGTCCTCATCAGATCCTAGTCTAGCCATTAACCTTGGCTTGAGTCACCGAATGTGATGAATAAAATCATGAACCATTCATCCCCACTAGATGAAGGCAACATACGAACCTATTGTCCCTTGAGAAGTCTATGTTGGGGTTCCCTCCTTAGGAGTAACATGTCCTCCTTTAATCTTTAACCAATACGAAAAATTCCTTCCAATAAATGGAAAACACCTTTGTTAATGTCGACCTTTCCCATTCACTCTCGTCAACGTGACTACGTGACCAACTTAACACACCTAGATTACTGTCTACTTTATCATGAAGTGCTTGTATCCAAACATCTCCTTAGGAAACGCCCAACTAGGGAAAACACTCACCATGTAATAGACACCATTAGTACAAGGTCGTCACTGAGCCTATCTCCAAATTTGAACCAAATCGAATTTACACCCCCTAATCTGTACAGGGTGGCAAGATGCGCCAAGAACTAGTTATTTTATTTTATACCGATGGCATATGTTGATACCCCGATCATACCTTTATGTCCTACCATAGATTTCTATTCATAAGAACTCAATCGTGACATCATTAATCCGAGTCTTTAATGCATTTCCTATTACTCGTCAAAGTCGAGTACGACACTTTACACACTAGTCGTCTTCTGAAAAACGAGTATCCTGCCCAATCATTAGACAAATCTCTAATTTCCCTTAGAAGGTTGCATTTTGCCATACCGCATTTTCCTTTTCCACCACGTCCACCTATGTCATTTGTGTCTTTGGATAAAATTGAGTGCATGACTCGAATAACGTCTGATTTAGAGCCCAATTTATTTATTCTCGAGTTAGAGGTAGATCTAGGCTTAACACGTCATTCAGAATTTCAAAATGATAGTATCTTCAAGTCTAACCATTTATGATATATTGTGAATGTGCAACTCGATATTTTCACTCACCGCATTCACTATGTGCCTCCATGTGTATACTTTTTCTATTGGGTTAACTCCTAATTGTTAAGACTTTTCTTTTATGATTCAGGGAAGTGGAGGCAATTTTATTATCACATCCCATATACATGGATGAGTAGGTTTGAAAAGTGCTCACACCCTAACGCGCATGGGGTGAGTTTTTATTGTACATTTGAGTTGTTTGAGGGCATAGCGTGTTTCGGAGTGAGTCGTGTCCATTTTAGCAAGAGTGGAATTTTTTCAATTTTCATCTAATGTTATTGTGTTTTTGTTATATATGTCTATATGCATTTTAATTTTTTTGTGTTTTATATTTCGCACTCTTTCTTGTCTTATTTTGATTTTAGTCATTTTCATTAAGGAAAAATCGAAAGTCTAAGTTATGCACGATACAATTTCTTCTTTGAAACTTCACAAATTTTAAAATGCCAAAAAAAATTGAAAAATGTCAAAACCTCCCAAAAAATTGAAAAAAAAAAGTCAAAAATATTTTGTCTCCAAAAAAAATATTGGAATTTAAAACCCTATAAAATATCACTAAATTTTTGTTTGAAGTCTCAATTTGTAAAAATCCATTGCACTAAGTTGAAATTGACCAAAAACTAAAATAGAGTGAAAATTGACAATTTATATGAATAAATGTAGAGATTTTAACCCTGTGACATTGTTTTTGCCTATCCTCATTTCTAAGTAATTAAATCAATCCGAGTTAAAAATAACTTAAATTTTCTTCCAGTGATAAATTTTTTGTTGATCTCTAAATTTTTGTTTGGTCGATTACAGAAAACGAGTGGAAATATTATTTTGAAAATGCACTAAAATGTCTCAAAAATACAAATTAATCTTAAGACTCATATGGTAAGCTAATTTCTAATTTGGAAATATGAAGTTAGGCCATCGTCTGTTTACCTAACAAAAATAGCTATAAAAAGTCATTAAAAATCTCGTTTTGAAAGCCAACTTGCGCCTAAAAATGATATCCTTTTTTGTTTGTTTCCCTAAAAAAACCAAATTATCTCCGAGTTGTGAAAATCTAAAAATTGATAAATCAAGTCCAAATTTTACCTATAAAGGGGCAGAAAAAAATGCTCTAATAAAAAAAAGTACAAATAAAAATTAGAAAAAAGAGTAAAAAATATAAGAAAATAAAATAAAAAAAGACGAAAAAAATAAAAATGAGAAAAAGCCCAAAAATTACTAACGGACCATTCTCAATAAAATTTTCCAACTATGAAAAATTTCCCAACATTTCCTTTATTACCCAAAATACCCTTAACTCAAAAAAGTCATAACCAAGTCTGAATAACTAAGTCAATTACCGCATGGAGAGCTAAAAATATATAAAGATAATAAAGAGACAAAATAGTGCAAATAAAGAATGATGTTTTTTTCATTTTCCAATGATTGTATTCCGTTCATGAGATTTAATCACCATACAAAATTTCGTCTTTCAATTTGTGTGTGTGAACTCCTGTCCATTACATTTACGCTTAATTTCACGGACACTGAGAGAAAAAAGCCACAATCCGAGTGATTTGTCTATGAGGGCATCCCATGAGAAATTGAATCAAAGCTATTTTTTGGAAAGTAACCTAATCATTAATCGGTGGAAGTTATCAGATAATTTTTGGCTTTACGCGCGCGCGCCCACACGCACACTATGAATTGAGCTTTTATCAAATAAAAAATTATTACAACTATTTTTCTTGGAGTTTAAATTCTACGGTTTTTAATTATTTTAATAATTTCTATGAGTCGTACCATGTGGCTTTTATCAAGACACCACTCGTCCTACTAGGGTAACCTTAGGTTTAACAGCTTGTTGAATACGCTAAGTGAAATTTGTTGCGCGCAAAAAAGGTAATCTACCCCACAGCTATATAGAGATATTTTCAGACCCTAATTCACATTCTTTTATATTGTTCTGGACCAGCAACGTTCTAAGTTAGGAGAATTCGATTAGGCATAAATATTACATATTTATCCCCTTAATTTTGATACTTTATCATCCCAAACATTTCCTTTTACCTGGATTTATCTCATATTTTTACTACTAACCTTTTTGGTGAGTATTTCATGATTTGTGGATTTCTATTTTGTTTTACTGGTAAATCGTACAATCAGATGGGAGAGAAAAGTCAAAACAATGAAAGAATTATGATAAATGGAAGTCAAGGGAAAAGTGGTAATTAATCATCCAGCAATCGTAGGAGTCAACTAAAAATCAAAGAGCTATAAATCACGAGAATACTGGAAGAAATTTCATCTCAATCCGAGCTACGATGAAGAAGTTATGATCGTTCGAAGTTGAGAAGAAATCCGGGGGCAAAACTGCAATTAAGAAGAAAATGGAAAAGTCGAGGCAGAACTTCTGACCGAACCGGTTCGTGTAGAGAAGCGGTTCTCCCATGAGTGTTCTCTTGAAGGTTCGGTTCACTTACGGGTTCGCTCCCAGGCAATATTTTTAATCTTTTCCTACATTATTTCAATAGTAATTTAGGTCTATTCAAATTTCTTTTGATGAATTTTGGCTCTTGTTTTAGGCCATTTAGAGTCTAATTAACACAATTGAAGTCATAGTTCGGCAACTAATGAACCACAAATGAATTGGAGAACAAGAGTTACACTTTTTTTCATCAATTTCAATCAAGATTCGATCTTTTTTGGTTTTCTTCAATTAGTGTGAATTAATTGCACGAGATTTCATTTCTTCAAGAAATGGTAATAAAATTTCATCTCTTCTTTACTCTTATTCAATGATGATTTCTTTCATTATCATGATTAATTTCTTTCACTGTGATGAACCCAAACTAGGTTTTTGATGTTAAATATAAAATTCAAAATAATTAGATGATTAATTATTGGAGTTTGATAATTTCATCGGGACTAGTAGCGTAGATCTCTTAAGTTCATTTATCGAAGACAATCGAAGTGTTTAAGAATACAATATATGTGTCGGTAATTTTATCATCCGCATAAATTAATTTATTGACTAAATATTGTGTGTATTAACACCCACACATGTTTGGTTCTTTGAATTAGTTTATGTTTTTCTTTAAATTAATTAAATAGTTTTCGAGAATTTTATATTTTGCGGAGATTTCCTACAGTTCGGGGGATTTGATCCCAACTTCATTTTCCAAAAGTGTTCAAAACCAAATTCCATGTTCTTGTTTTCATTATTTTAAATTTCATTTGGTTAGCTTAATTTTCTTATTCGAATATAAATTTTCCCCAAAACAAAATTCACGTTTTTATTTCTTTCTTGAGCCGAAATCTATATCTTAGAAGCCAACCCTACATTCATCAATCTTTTTACGACCTATTACCTGAGGATTCGACCCTGACTTATCGGGTTATTACTTGAGATACCAACTTGCACTTGAGTCGTAGGTACACATATAGTACACACATTATTCATCACGTCAACTAGCCTTAGTTCATCACCACCTTTAGCTAGATCAAGATTATTCAACTCTTTTACCTAGGGATTTCATGATCTTACATGCACTTCGATCCATCTTGAATTTATTCCATAAACTCTTAAATGCTTTCGGTATTAATGATAAGATATTGTTCTTAATTATTTGTTAAAACACTCATATTTCGCCCCAGCTTTCTCAGTTTAGTCAGTTGTCTGCTCAAACCTTTAAATGTGATAAATGACCCTTTCATCATTAAGAAAAATATTTCTACATTTTTCTCAGTGGATGTAGGTCCCTTCCTTTTCTTAGATTTTTCACATATTCCATCACATGTCCTATTATTCTACTCAATGCCTTGGTGGTATACCTTTTTCATGAATAGGTCGATTCATGGTTTCTTCCTCTCTTTGAGTTATTTGTTTTGGAAATTACCTCATTTATTTTCTCAACTTGCATATATTCCTCTAGATACTCTGTTTGATCCTTTCTAGGTTCCAACCTATTTATTTTTATCGTGGGACTTCTCAAATGATCAACATCTTTGTTAGAAATCGTGTATCCTCATTTAACTCTATTTTTAAAAAGAATCATTAACCAAGTGTGCTTCATTATTAACAAAAGGTTTCTTGGTTGCTCGAATTACAATCTCAGTTCCTTCTACATTAGCTTTGGTACATTAGTGATATGTTGAAGGAACCAGACCATGGTTATGCATCCATAATATCTAATTAACAAATGTTAGGATGTTGTTGACTTAATCGGATGGAATTTGATATGGTTTGTTAGATTACCCTTTATTATTCTAACATTCACATAACCTATATATATGGAGGCTTGGTTATGATAGCTTCAGATTGAAAACGGTGTTGTGATTAATCTAGTATCTGAAATGTTGGCTACCTAAAAAGAGATGATTAACATGATATTCACTGAAGAACCTCCATCCAACAATGCTCTTGAGAATATTTTTCGTTTATACTTGCCATAATGTATAAAGTTATGTTTCGTGGGAAGTTAATTGATCTCTCTGCGTCTAAGAAAGATATCTCACACATAAACTTTCTTATTAACCTTTCCTTGGGTCCTCTCCATCTTAGCGAAAGAATACTATTTTCTCTACTATCTCCAAATTTATCTGAGTTATCTCCAGCTTGTTTTTACGTGGTATAAAAATTTGATCGAAGAAGAAAATTTAGCTAACTTTAATACTTTTTGGGACTTTAGGCCTGGATCAGCCTCGTAATACCCTCTTTGGATGCCTGCTCACTATCTCCGATGTTTAATTCATCGTAGGAATTGACCACATTGGTCATTGCTTCGAGAAAATTATCATACAATCTTTATAACTGCTTTTATTCTTCTGATAGAGTTTTTTCTTCGTCATCAAAAGAAACCAGCATGCGTGATCGATGGGATGGTAAAGGGTTATTATTGATATTGTCATGAAGAATCTATAAGGTTCTACCCCTCAACTGTTTATGCATCATCACTCTCAAGGTCTAACACTAATCTATACAAGGAATGATGCTCTAATGCACCTGGAAATATTTGGGATCCGGTTACACTTCTTCCCCAAAAGCGTATCGTGGAGCATTCTTTGGAGGATGAAGTAAACCATATGTGGCCATGGTGTTATGGATTCTTCAATAGTGCAAGTCAATGGTTATGGTTCCTCACTCTTAAATTCCTCTTTATCATCCTCTATTTGTCTTTCAACAATAACTTGAGCTTTATCACCCCCTTTAGTGTTGTTCACTCATGGAGCCTGACCTCATCTACATGCTTAGTTAACCTGTTGTTTCCACATAACCATGTTCGTGATAGGGTTCGGTTAACATCCAATGCGGTGTTTGTAGCACATCTCACGAAGTCATTAAATGTGACTTCTTTTTTCTTATTTATCAAATGATAAATATATTCTGGTAGCAATCCTTCAACGCATATTTGAAAAGGTTTGCTTTTTTGGCATCTTTTCTCACATCTAGAGATCTCTCTCAAAACCTTTTGATATAGAACAAAACTTCTTCACCTGTCCTTTGCCTTTCTCAAGCAAGAAGGGATAGTGTAAACTCGTATTTTTCCCAAGAAAACATTTGAAGGAATTGAACATGCATATCTTCCCACACAGCCTCACTCCTTGGTGGTATATGAGAATACCAATTGTACACTTTACCTATAAGGGACTTGGAAAATTACCTTAAGAAAAGTATCTTTTTGTAACCCAAATGCTCAAAAAAAATCTTGATGTGATCCTTCAGGTTGCCCCCATTCTGATTAAACTTGTTATAAATTAAAAGTGTATACCCTTCTTGGTATGGTTCATCGTTGCACTCTAATTGGTAAGGGGTACAAAAATAGTCATAAATAGCTTCTACATCATTGCTGGTTTATAAATATGATGACAACATTTTCATCATTTATTTCTTGTTCTCTTTAAGGGTAAAGAAGGTGAACCATGTTGTCATGTTTTATTTGTTATAAAACTACCGCAAGTGCACGGGCAATTGAATATAGAGGCTGTAAGTACTGGTCGAACCCACAAAGATTTCGTCAATTTTTATAAAGTATTGATTGTCCAACTAGACATATGAGTATCTAAAGGTGATTGAGTTTCTAAAATAAAAATAAAAAAATAGAATAAACAAACAATTATAAGAGATAATCTTAAAGGTGGAAGAAACTAGGACGTCGGATCCATTTGTCAATTCTAATTAAATTAACATATTAATTTTATTCCGTAATTCAGATTTTATAATAGAAAATATACCGACTCTCGTCGCATAAATTTCGGAGAATAAGACATTACATGCATTCAAAATATTTTAACGTCTCTTCGAAGTAGACACTTTAAATCCCTATTCCCTCGAAAATATTATGCTCTAAATTTTTAATGTGTATTTAAGCATGAGATATCGAAACATTTAAGTGCAAGCATACCCATCAAAAATAAAAACTTAAAATATTTAAAGCATGAATTTATAATTAATTCCTGAGGTTTAAAAATACAATCTTGTGTAATTTTAAGCAAATACCGAATTATTTTTTATTTCAAATTAAAACACGTCGGAATATGTACGAAATTAAATTAACATGCATAATTTAATTAGTCTTGACAAACATCACCGAAGTCGTAGTAATTTAACTACTCACACATCATATTTGACACACAAATATTGCAAGATGAAATAATAATTTTCATTAATTAATGTCAACTTACAATAATTGCGTCCAAGACGTGAGTTAAAATAAAAAAAATTTATCCTTCCAAGTCTGCCTAAAAAATTCCCTCTACACATATTTTATCTCTCGAAGTGTGTCAGTATTACACCCAAATGCGTAAAAGTTTTGTAAAAAAATCTCTCTCTAATTATTCCTCTCCCCCTCATTTATAGGTGAGAAAACAAAACTCCACATGGAAGGAAATGAGGAAGTGATGGAGCAAAATCGTGGGAGGTGAGGTTGCTTATGGTGGAGTGGGAGAGAGAGTATGAGTAGTGGAAGATGGTGAATAGTGGTGGGGGTGTGTTGGGATGTGTCGAGGGGTAGTTTTAAGAGAAGATGGGTTTTTGGTGAAAATGAGGATGATGATGAATAGTAATGTGGGGTTATATTGGGTGTGAGTGTGTGTAGGGGTTTAGGGGTGAGGCTGAGTGTAGGTTTAGGTGTGCGTAAGGTATATGAGGATTGGGTGTGAGTGTGTAGGATAGTGTGTGTGAGTTGTTTGGGTGTATACCAGTGTAGGGTAGTTAGTATATGTGTGTGTCTATTCTGTACCTAATTAATAAAAATAAAAATAGCACTTACCTAATATTTACATCTATTAAAATAATTACAATCTATTAAAACTAAAAATTAAATTCTAACCTAAAAATAAAAATAAAAAGACAGAAAATAAAATAAAAATAAAACTCACGCATATATTATTTACTGACACAAACTTAGTACTATAGAAAATGACACACATACTCACATGCACTATGATATTTCCATAAAATGGTAAAACATTAAAGAAAAGAAAATAGTAAAATTGATTCAAAAAAATATAGAATAATAAAAATAACCCTACACACAAATGAAATATAAAAATTAATAAAAATATGTACAGGACTGAAATAAAAATATATAATACAAACTAAACACACACACACAAGGTGTATGTATGGGTTGGGCTCGGTTTAAGGGTTGGATTTGGTTAGGGGACTGAGTTTGACTTCGGGGTTCACTTTTGACTTTCTTTCTCTTCCAAACTTTGCGCAGCTATGATTTCTTCGTTTCAACTCCAATTGACACGCCGTTTGAAACGAGGCGTCCCTTGATTTAAGGCCTTCAATTTTCATGTTTGGTCCGAGTCCGAAATCTGTAATTTGAATTTATAATATTGCCCCTGAAGGTGCGTAAGTTACCTTTTCATGCTCAATTTGCGCCCGGAGTTCACCGCTTTTTTTTAAACTTGTCAATACTCAAAAACAAACTTGAACAAGAGATTAGCAATGAATATAAGATGTGAGCGTGAAGTTATTAAAATTTCATTATTAACCCCATTTATTCTGAAATTTGTATTTTTCATTTAAATTATAAAAATGACTCTACAAGTATTTTATTTATGATGCAAGGGGCCTAACAAGGACTAGATTTGGGTATAAATAATACGAAATAATGCACTCATCAAATACCCACAGACCTAACCTTTGCTAGTCCTTAAGCAAAAATTAAAATTTAACTCACTTTCGTAGGAATCACGATTGCACTTAGCATGTACAACAAGTCGTTAAACCCCTAGGTTACCCTAGTTGACGAGTTTTGTCTCATGAGGGTTTGTAGTGAATACACCCACAAAATTCAAAACTTGACTCTAGTTACAAAAGACACAAATGTAATATAACCAAGTTTGAATGCACAGTTCATAAATATAGTAGAACTCCACTTTTCAATCTCAACTTATCATGTGCATGTGCATAGCCAATATAACCGTCCATTTCAAAAAGTTTGATTCTTACATTTCTTATTGAAAGTTTGTTTTGATTTTAAAATCTCACGAAATGCACTCACAATCGAAAACTCAGAAATGGGTAGTTTCTTTCGATATATGTGAATAAAAGAGTAAATTTAATGAGAAACTTCACATATATATCATGAAAGACGGACATTTTATAAAGGACTATTATGATCTCGTGAATGGAAAATTGAATGCTTTTTGAAAACATTGAATCACACCATCTATCCTATTCATTCTCTCCACATTATAACTAACTTCACTTGAGATCAATTAGGACTTTCATTCGATTGTATTGTAGGCTCGGTTTTGGCTAGAAAGAACATATTTTGGAGTTTCAAAAATTTTCTGAGAATATAGAGATTATCGGGATTTTGAATTTTTTAGGAACTTTCCAACCTCCATTTTCATTTCTTTTCTTTTTCGACTCCCATACTCCATTTTCTCTTTTTTTTTCACTTTTTTTATTCTTTATATCCCCCCATTTCTTCTTTCGTTTCTCTTCACATATTATTCTATCAAACATTTTCGTTTGGCCTTCTACCATATTTTTACCCTGATATTCTCAGAAAAATCTGTATGGATTTTTGGGCTTTCAATAAAAGGATCGTTTTCATTTTGGCACAAATGGGCTTGCAACGAAATAATGCAAAATGGTTTATTTAAGCTTTATTTTTGGGCTTTTAAAACGATGGCCTAATATCATTTCTCAAGTTCCGTTTAGTCAATTTTGTGTCTCAAGTCAACTTACTAAGGCATTTAGTGTATACGATTCACATTTTGACTTTCACTTTTCAGTAATCGAACATTAAAAAGATTTTGAGATCATCGATGAATTAGGTGCAGAAGTAAAGTTTGAATTATTTTAACTCGGATTGATTTAAATCTCTAAAAAATAATGAATGGTAAAAAATATCACTGGGTTAAAATCTCCACATTTATTCGTTAAGCATATTAACTTTCGCCTCAATGTCCATTTTAGATCATATTACATGGCTAAGTGTAAAAAAAATTATCAGTTGAGAGGTTTGTGAATTGATTTTATATTAAGAAATCGTTTCAAAACTCACTTATATTGAAAATCTTTTTGGATTTTTGAAAATTTTCTATTTTTTTTCAAAGCGGAAAAAAATGACTTCAATACCCCAAACCTAATTTCTACATTGTCCTCAATGTATAAGAAAAAAATTGAAAAGGCGAGAAAGGTATTACCATAATGAGGGACTTTCTCCAACACATGTTTCCTGGAAGAAAAATAATTACAAGAAGAAAAAAACTATGATACAAAAACACAACCCAAGTTATGTTTATTCATGGTACACTGGGTATTGGAGGAGAATGTCCTCCACTTCTCAATCTCGCACTTCCAGATACGGTTTCAACCTTTGACTATTAACCTTGACTATTTCACAATTTTTCGGATTCTCTATCTCAACCGCGACATGTGGTTAGACTGTCTTAACAACAAAGGGACCAGACCATCTAGACATTAATTTACCAGGAAAGATATGCAGTCTAGAGTTGTACAAGAGAACTTTTTGATTAGGTTCGAATTACTTTTGTATAATGGACTTGTCATGGAACATTTTTGTTTTCTCTTTGTACAACTTTTCATTTTCATATGCATCATTCCGAATTTCCTCTAACTCATTGAGCTGGAGTTTTCAAACCTCTCCCGCAGTAGGTAAATCAACATTCAAGGTCTTAATGGCCTAGTGGGCTTTATGCTCTAACTCTACCGAAAGACGAAAGTCTTTTTCATAGACAAGCCTATACGGGGACATACTAAGTGGGGTTTTGTAGGAAGTGCGATAAGCCTACAATGCATCTAATAATCATAAGGATCAATCCTTTTGATTTAGATTCACTATTTTCTCGATGATTAGCTTGATTTGCTTATTGGACACTTCGACTTGTCCACTGGTTTGAGGATAATAAGAGCATCCTACTTTATGCGTGACCGAATACTTTTTCACGAGACTCTCAAATGATCAATTGCATAATTGGGTTCCTTGATCGCTAATGATGGCTCGAGGTGTACCGAATCGTAAAAATAATTTTCTCAAATAAATTTGACTTCCACATGGAGATCATTTGTCTGACTCGGTATAGCTTCGACCCACTTAGACACATAACCAACTGCAAAAGGGATGTAAAGATTACTGTAAGAGTTTTGGAATGGACCCATGAAATCTATGCCCTAACAGTAAAAAACCTCAATAATCAATAAGGGATTTAAGGGCATCATATTCCAGCGAGTGATCTTTCATAACCTTTGGCATCGGTCATAACTTCTATAATAGTCATTTGAATCATGAAAAATTATGGGCTAATAGAATCCACACTGCAAAATTTTCGTAGTGGTTTTCTTAGTACTGATACGACCTCCACAAGCTTGATCATTGCAAAAATATATTATGCTCTAAATTTCATGATCGGGGACGCAATTTCGAATGATTTGATCATGACAATACTTGAAGAGGTATGGATTATACCAAAAGAAATGCTTGGCTTCCTTAAGAATTTTAGAACGATCTTGTTTAGGCCAATGAAGGGGCATCTCACCTGTCGCGAGATAGTTCACAATATCGGCAAACCAAGGAAGATGAGAAACAAGCATTAGTTGTTCATCGGGGAAGGACTCATTAAGTGGCAACAAGTCATTGGAAGATTCAACGTTAGATAGGTGATCCTCCACTACATTCTCACAACCTTTTTTTATCTCACATCTCGAGGACAAACTCTTGCAGTAATGAAATCCATTTAATGAGTCGGTCCTTTGCATCCTTTTTGGATAAAAGGTGCCGCAAGTCCACGTGATTGGTGAAAATGATGACTTTGGATCCTACCAAGTAAGACCTAAACTTTTCTAGCGCGAATACGACAACCAAGAACTCTTTCTTAATGGTGGAATAATTCAATTGAGCGTAGTTAAGAATTCTGCTGGCGTAGTGTATAACATCAGGAAGTTTCTCGTCTGACTGACACAAAACTGCACCTAGTGAATAGTCAGAAGCGTCACACATGATTTCAAAAGGTTGACCCCAGTCCAGGGGTCGCATAATAGGTGTTGAGGTCAATTACTTCTTTAGCCTCTCAAAGGCTTGAAGGCAATCATCGTTGAACTCAAAGGGTGCATCCTTGGCAAGAATATTGCACAAAGGTCGAGAGATTTTGCTAAATTCCTTAATGATTCTCCAATAAAAACCGACGTCTCCTAAGAATTATTGAATTAACGCACAGTTTTTAGGGGTGGGATATTATAAATGAGATCAATTTTAGCCTTATTAACCTCGAAACCCTTTTCAGAGATGATATGAACTAATAATATGCCTTATTTAACCATGAAGTGACACTTCTCCCAATTGACAAAAAGGTTATTTTCCTTACACCTCTTCAGAACGAGGGTAAGGTGGTGAAGGCACTCATCAAAATTAGACTCAAATAAAGAGAAATCATCCATAAAAACCCTAATAAACCTTTCAACCATATCCGAAAAGATACTCATCATGGACCACTGAAAAGTAGCGAGCGCGTTACATAGCCCGAAGGGCATGCGTCGATAAGCAAAAGTACCAAATGGACAAGTGAATGTGGTTTTATCTTGATCCTCTGGAGTGATTGGAATTTGATTATAACCATAATAACTGTGAAGAAAACAGTAATAGGGGTGACCAACTAGTCTCTCAAGCATTTGGTCTATGAAAGGAAGGGGAAAGGGATCCTTCCATGAGATAACGTCTAACTTCCTATAGTCTATACAGACACACTAACCAGTTTAAATCCTGGTGGGGACGAACTCATCATTATCATTTCTCACCACTGTAACATCGGATTTCTTCGGAACAACCTGAATGGGGCTAACCCATTGGCTATAAGAGATAGGATAAATAATACCCATATCTAACAACTTGAGAACCTCGGCTTGGATGACTTCTTTCAGTATGGGGTTAAGTTGACGTTGTGCTTCACGAGAATTTTTAGCATTTTCTTCTAAGTGTATTCTGTGCATGCACACTGATGGACTTATCCCTTTAATGTTGGCTACGGTCCAACCAAGGCCTTCTTTGTGTTCGCTGAGAACACGCAACAACTTACCTTCCTGTTCTTTGTCCAGGTAAGAAACGATGATAATAGACAAGGTATTAGAAGGTCCTAAGAACCTATACTCAAGAGATTCTAGTAATGACTTCAATTAAAGCTCGGGGGATTTTTCAATGGAGGGAGGAAATGGTGACGTAGAGAGAGAGAGGGAGAGAGGGGGTCAGGCTAAGATCTCCAAGATCCTATTTCCAAGGCATGGGTGGAGTCAAGGAGAGCGTTGACTTAAATAATGGAGCTTTCAATGTAAACTCTAGATCCAGAATGGGCAAGTCATGCCGCTAAAGGGTCATCATTATAAGTCTGTTCGAATATTTCCTGGACGATATTATCAATCATGTCAACTTATAGAGGTTCATCATCGTCAGGTGGTTGTTTGACTAAATTAAATACATTCATATCCATGATCATGTTTCCAAATGATAAATTTAATTATCCACTACGAAACCTAATAACTGTATCAGAAGTGGCGAGGAATGGCCGACCCAAAATGACAGGATTTTATAGATTAGGATTATGCACTTTTTGGGTATCTAAGACCAAAAAATCAGCTGGAAGGACAAACTCTCCCACCTTAATCAATACATCCTCAAAAACACCTCTTGGAATTTTAACGGCTCGATCGGCTAAGGATAAAGTAATATTAACCGGCCTTAAATCTCCTAAGCCTAATTTCTCATACAGAGTATACGACAGAAGATTCACGTTGGCTCCTAAATACAAAAGGGCTTTCTCAATGGTGTGTTCCCCGATCTTGATGGAGATCGTCGGAGTCCCGAGATCTTTATACTTGATGGGGGTCCTATATAAGATGATTGAGCTTTCTTGATCAGTGAGAAAAATGTTCTTCAAAATGTTTGTGCTTCTCTTGAAGGTACAAATGTCCTTCAAAAATTTAGCCTAGGATGGAACTTGTTGCATGGCATCAAGCAACGGGATATTAATTTTTACGTGCTTAAATACTTCCAACATTTTGCCCACTTGCGCCTTTTTCTTTTGTGGCACTAAACGTTGTGGAAATGGAGCTTTCGGTACGTAGGTCTCAACAGATGGTTCGAAAGATGAGGGTGAGGAAGAAGTAGAATCAACTAGTAGGTCCTTCTTTTACTTGCCTTTCTCAGATTCACTCATGGTGGGTCGTAAGACATTATTATCAACTTCTTTACTTGACCTAAGCATGATTATAGCCTTAGCATCCACTTGGGTAGTGGACGTGGTAGTGTTGTCTTGGAGAACATACTGACCCCTAGGTATATTACCCTTAATATCAGGCTCAGGTTGGCTTGTGAACATTCGTTTATTTTTCTCGCTCAAAGCATTGGCTATTATTGGGTGTTGGAATGCAAGTTTTGTTGTGTAGATTGGAGGACACTTTGCGTGGTCTGTTGGACTTGCAAGGTACTTTGGGCAAGTAAATTCATTATTTCATCTAAAGATTGAATCTTTTGAGGTGAAGGGAATGATGGTGCGGGGGTTCTCTTTTTGAAACCCGGGGGTGGGTTACTTGAAGATTGGCCTCCACTACCCTGATATTTACCTTTAGACTATGAAACGTTAGGATGATCCCTTATTCCTGGATAGTAAGAGTTGTAAAATGGGTCGTACTTGGGCTTGTTTTGATAGAGGGGATTTGCTTGCTCGGTGAGAGATTTATGTGTCGAAAGGGTGGGACAACTTTCGATGAGGCGGTTGAAACTATCGCAAAACAAACACATAGGTGACCCTACATGTTGAACGGCGGCACGTGTGGCTCGATTACTGTCTTTAGTCATTTCTAAAGATTCTACACGTAGGGCCAAGGTGGCCACTTTTTCATCTAGTCAAAACCATGTTCTTCTGGGCGACAATTACCCTCATTAATTGTGGTGGTCCTCGAATCCCAATGGGTTTCCCATCTCTTGGAATTTTGAGCAACGGATTTAAAAAATGACCACACATCGGCCTCACTTTTTTCTGTGAAATATCCACTGCACATAAGTTCAAGCATAGAACGAGTAGTGTAATTGAAACCCTCATACAAAATCTAGATTTGATGACCCGATTAGATTATGTGGTGAGGACATTGCAGGTGCAAGTCCTTGAATCTTTCCAGGTACATCCATAAAGTCTCTCCCTCTTTTTGATTGAAAGTATTGATGGCATGACGTATTGCCTTCGTCTTTTGGTTAGGAAAAAACTTTTGTAAAAATTTAACACTCAACTGATTCCATGTAGTGATGGAATTTGTTTTAAGCAAAAGTTGCCAACTCTTAGCTTTGTCCTTAAAAGAAAATGGTCCTGAGTTGTTGTAGCCTAATCGCTCCACAAATTTATTCAAACCCATGCACGTGGAGGTATGGGTCCTCCTTTTGTGTGCCTCGAAAGATGGGAAGTAACTGAATTATCCCCGACTTGAACTCAAAATTATTTGCATTATGCGGGGGAATAAGTATGCATGATTGTTGACTTGCCCGATTGGGATACAAGTAATCCTTTAGGGCATGAGTTTCTATCTAAACCCCCATCTCGGTGAAAATCGAGGTGCTACCTATAATAGTACCGGGAATACTAGACTCCACTCTAGCTAAATGACCAGTAGGATGTCAAACCCAACTTACCATACACTGTGCTCACTCTATTTTTTTTTTTTTTAAATTTAATATGGAAAGAAAATATTCTGATACGGGACCACAAAATTCATAAGATAACACAAAGAAATTTTGAGTTTATCTCAATTAGGTGAGGCGAAGTTAAATTTTTAAGATCTAGTTTCCCGAGATTATTCGACGACAATGGGTCTCCGAAATAATCTCCCTAATTAAAGAGCTCATAATTCTTGACGAGGGAGAATTTAAAAGACGATCAACTCCAGACTATCGCCTCAATTACCATTTTTTTTTATCCAGGTAGGTGGTTGCTACGAAGACTCATTAAAAATTACCAATCCTAGTCAATGTCAAAATGGCATCAATTTGAAAATTCCATTCTTAGATTAGGTTTTAATCCTAGTCTTGAAAAGAATATGCCTATGAGCTATGTGACACCCTATGGACAATGTCTAATAAATTTTAAATTAAACTTATGGCTTGGGTTATGTAGATGCTCAGGTAGCTTAATGATTTGTGGGCCAAGGAAGGGTGATTAAATCCCCAACTTATCTTGAAATTGATTTTTTCCCTTAAGTAAAATTATGCAACGTGCTTATTGAAATTTGCAAAAACAGTTTCACGTAGATGCACACAAGACTTATCTCCGACATAGAATTTGTACGGTTATTTGTTTACGTCGGGCCGAAGTTTTATTTGACATCGATCAGTGAGAAATGTTGCCTCCGTTTCAGTCGTCTCCGAGAGTACCTTGTGCACCGGGCAAGATTGCACATGTAACTTTAGCACTTTTCCCAAGGTTGCTTTCTTTTTCGTGTTTTTTTTCTCTTCTCTTACTCTTTTTTTTAGTCTTTTCTTTTTGTTTTTTATTGAAAAAAAACACAAAAAACATACCAAGCGTAAAGTGCAACAAAAATTATTAAATACAAAAATAACTACTTATGCACTTACAATGTATTTTTTATTTTAAAGAGAAAAAAAATAATAATAAAAGCACACTATAAGATTGGAAATATATATATTTACACACACTAGAAAAAAATTCTATTGGAAAAAAAAAAAGAATACTCGATATTTGTTTTTTAGTTTTTGTATTTTTGAGTGCTTTTATGACAAAAGTAGTGTTAAAAACAACCACTTACTCATAAAAGACTTAAAATTCATTTTTTTTTACAAATTACAGCAGCATTGAATTCAGAAGATTTTCAAAAAAAATTACTATCGAATTTTTCAAATTTTTAGTAGTTTATGACAAAATAGTGTCAAAAATAACTATTTAATCACAAAAGACTTAAATCTGATATGTTTTGTTAATTTAATTTTTTTCTGAAAATAATAAAAAAAATAAGCTATTGGAAATTTGAATGTTTGGGATTTTGTTTTCCGGTTTGAAATTGGGTTTTTTGTTTTTTTATTTTTTTTTCTTAATGAAAGAAATCCCAGAGTTTCCAAAAAAATAAAAATTTTGGAATTTTTTAAAATTTCGAGTTGTTTTGTGACAAACTAGTATTAAAACAACTAGTTTCTCATAAAAGACTTTAAATATGTTTATATATATATATATATATATATTGCTAGAATTTTTGAATTTTTGGGATTTTTCGATTTGTTTTTAGTTTGAGTACTTTTATCGCAAAACTTGTGTTAAAAATAACTAGTTATTCATAAAAGACTTTAAATCTATTTTTTTTATTCTGAAAATAAAAACAAATGCCGCTCGAATATATTTTTTATTTATAAAACTCGTCCGAAATTCAATATTCTTAAAATCGACCTAAATCCCAGGCAACGGCACCAAAAACTTGTTGTCAAGTTTTATTTGTTATAAAAGTACTGCAAGTGCACGGGCTATTGAAATATAGCGGATGTAAGTACGGGTCGAACCCATAGAGATTTTATCAATTTTTATAAAGTATTGATTGTCCAACTTGACATACGAGTGTATAAAAGTTATTGAGTTTCTAAAATAAAAAAAAAACATAATAAACGAACAAGTATAAGAGATAATCTTAAAGGTGGAAGAAACTAGGACGTCCGATCCGTTTGTCAATTCTAATTAAATTAACACATTAATTTAATTCCGTAATTTTGAATTTATAACACAACATATACCGACTCTCGTCGCGTACATTTTGGAGAATAAGACATTACATGCGTTCAAAATATTTTAACGTCTCTTCTAAATAGACACTATAAATCTCTATTCCGTCGAAAATGTCACCTTCTAAAATATTAATGTGTATTTAAGCATAAGATATCAAAACATCTAAGTGCAAGGATAACCCATAAAAAATAACAACTTTAAATTTTTAAAGCATGAGTTTATAATTAATTCCTGAGATTTAAAAATAAACTCTCGTGTAATTTTAAGCGAATACCGAGTTATTTTTTATTTCAAATTAAAACACGTCGGAATAGGTACGAAATTAAATTAACATGCGTAATTTAATTAGTCATGACAAACATCACCTAAGTCCTAGTAATTAAACTACTCACACATCATATTTGACACACATATATTACAAGATGAAATAATAATTTTCATTAATAAATATCAACTTATAATAATCGCGTCCAAGACATGAGTTAAAATACACAATATGCTCCTGCCAAGTCTGCCTAAAAAATGCTCTCTTAAAAGATTTTATGTGTCAAAATGTGTCTATATTACACTCAAATGTGTAAAATTTCTCTAAAAAATCTCTCTCTAATTATGTCTCTCCTCCTCATTTGTAGGTGAGAAAAAAGAACTCCACATGGAAGGAAATGAGGAAGTGATGGAGCAAAATCGTGGGTGGTGAGGTTGGTTACGGTGGAATGGGAGAGAGAGTATGAGTAATGGAAGATGGTGAATAGTGGTGGGGGTCTGTTGGGATGTGTCGTGGGGTAGTTTTAAGAGCAGGTGGGTTTTGATGGAATTGAGGATGATGATTAATAGTGATGTGGGGTTAGATTGGATGTGAGTGTGTGTAGGGATTTAGGGGTAAGGGTGAGTGTAGGTTTGGGTGTAAGTAAGGTGTATGGGTATAAGGTGTGAGTGTGTAGGATAATGTGTGTGTAAGTTGTTTGGATGTAGGTGAGTGTAGGGTAGTTAGTATATGTGTGTGTCTGCTTTGTACCTAATTAATAAAAATAAAAAATAGCACTTACCTAATATTTACAACTACTAAAATAATTACAATCTATTAAAACTAAAAATTAATTTCTAACCTAAATATAAAAATAAAAAGACATAAAATAAAATAATATAAAATTACTAAACTAATAACAAAAATAAAAATAAAATAAAAATAAAACTCACGCCTATATTATTTACTGACACATAGTTAGTACTATATAAAATGACACACATACTCACACGCACTACTATATTCACATAAAATGGTAAAACACTAAAGAAATAAAATAGTAAAATTGACTAGAAAAAAATATAAAATAATAAAAATAACCCTACACACAAATGAAATATAAAAATTACTAAAAATATGTACAAGACTCAAATAAAAATATATAATACAAACTAAACACACACACACAAGGTGTAGGTATGGGTTGGACTTGGTTTAAGGATTGGATTAGGTTAGTGGAATGAGTTTTACTTCGGGGTTGACTTTTGAATTTCTTTTCGTTCCAAACTTTGCACGGCTATAATTTCTTCGTTTCAACTCCAATAGACACGAATTTTGAACCCAAGCGTCCATTGATTCAAGGCCTTCAATTTCCGTGTCTGGTCCGAGTCCAAAATCAGTCATTTAAATTTACAATATTGTCCCTGAAGGTGCGTAAGTGACATTTTCATGCTCAATTTGCGTTAGGAGTTCACCGCCTTCTTTTTAAACGTGTCAATACGAAAAAACAAACTTGCACAAGAGATTGGCAATGAATATAAGATGTGACCATAAACTTCTTAAAATTGCATTATTAGCACCATTTATTCTGAAATTTGTATTTTTCTTTTAAAGGGGTTTTGGGAAAAGGTCCTCATAAGGCTTAAAGTGTATAAAAATAGTACATTCCATATAATTTTATAAATTTAGTCCCTATACTAAAAACACCATGAAAATTGGTGAAAAATGGTGCCGCTGGCGCGGACCAAAAAAATAAAGGGTATTGTACCATAGGGACTAGATTTATAAATGCTCGTGTACCACAGGGACTAGATTTATAAACTTGAAAAGCATTATCCTAAAAATCCAAATATAGGAAGGAAGATGACCTTTACCTTAATTCTATATTCTTTTAAATTATAAATATGACTCTAAAAGTATTTTATTTATGATGCAAGGGGCCTAACAAGGCCTAGATTTGGGTATAAATAATACAAAATAATGCACTCATCAAATCGCATGTCTCTATTAGCTTAGCTTTTGGTAGAGTAACCTCAAGGACAGTGTTGGCAACAACAAGTGGATCCTTGGTTATTGTAGTTGTAGGAACAATATTATGCATAGATGGAACAACAAATCTTGTAAGTGTAACATCTGCTCCGGTCAAAGGAACGACATGTTGTGCCGCTAGAGTAACAAAGGAACATGGATCAATAATGGAACAAACATAGTCATTCCTTGTTGAGTTTGCACAAATTCCATGAACTTGGCCATGAGATTATTCATTTAGTAGGTACCTAAAATAGAGTTGGTTTAGATGTAACCTACATGAGCATTCCCCGTGACAACTATGATTGGAGGAACCTAAATAGCATGCTTAATAAGATCCAAATCTGCTTTATGTTACGTAGTATCAAAGACATGAGTACATTTTATGTTTCCATTCATCATTTTTTAAAAGAATACCTCCCCATCAGAGTCGCCACATGTAAGACAATACTTCTCTTTTGGTTATAAGATAGAATAGTAATTTCTCTTGAAACCTGGGTGTTTTATGAATACACTGAGGCATAATATTTGTTAATGGTATGAGATTATGATAAAAATAATTCTTAAATGATAATAAATAGTCTCACATCTTAGAAAACAAGGAAAAACACAAAATTAACATGGTTCACCCACCTTGGGCTACGTCCATAGGACCTTAAGTTCTATTTCTCTTTGATAATAGAATCAATATTTACAAACACTCACTCTCAATAATAAAACACCTCTTTTCTAGAATTTAAATTATTTAATCTCTCTTTATAAAATTATTTTTGGATCTTTAGAATTCTATTTCTTTTTATCTCATAAGACTTATCCAAAAAGTGATATCCTTCTCAAAGGAATATCATATTATATATAGTCCCAGCATCGGTGCTTGGAATATCAAGCGTTTCCTTTTTTTCCAATTCAAACTAATAGTTATCCCTTGTTAATAGAAAATGGATGAAAACATTTACTAGGCTTCTGTTAATTCCTGCTCAAAATATGTGCGAACCATTATTTTAGTTAAAAATGCTCTACTTTAAACATGTAATTAAGGTGCTCTGCCCAATGTGGAATAATTTATCAGTATACATTGGATCTTGTGCATATTAAATACTAACTGACACTCCTTTTTGAGTAATGTTGTCAGAGTTAGCGCCTTTTTCAACTGACAACTCATTAATTCTTACAGAGTTAGCTCAAGCTTTCTCTACAAGATGCTGAATTGAATAAGGCAAAAGTTACTCAAATGTTGCTCAACCGCTGACTTGTCATCCATTCTCTGAACTATTTCCCTCGGAGAATACCAAGCAAGGTATATCTATGGAACATAGAAGATTCTTAGGTTTTTCTAAATTTGGTACCTCATTGGTTCCATACAACCTATTCATATTACAACTTAACTCATAATTACTTAAGTAAAATAAATGGTAGATAAAATTACTTGATCTGAAAGGATTAACTAATCTTCTAATAAACTACCGTTTGCTTTAATATATAATTACTATATAGATGGAGTGATTTATCTGTAGGTAAGGAGGTATATCTTGAAGCCCTTCCCATAAACCCAACCATAAAAGTAGGGGTAAACTTTAACTTACCCATGGCCAGAGGAATACACCAGAGGGTAGGCCAACCGATTGACTTAGCAGGGTCTGGGGTATCCCATGATCCATAAACAAAGAAGAATCTTTCCTTCCACTTCTTAAGAGCATTATTATTGTCCTTGGCAAATACCATAGTAGCCTTAGGAGCAAGGTACTTTACCTCCTTATCCTTAGGTTTAGTTTTCAAACGAATCATATACAACTTAAAGAATTAGGCCCATGTAACATCGTGTTAGGCCCCCTTGATCCCATGAAGGATAAGATCATGTCCATCAAAGACCTCCAAGAATTTTCCACCAATGGGAAAGGGAAACATCCTCACCACCGGTAAAGGCAAGGGAAACATGGCCCCATTTTGGAGGAAGCATTCGTAAAAGCACACATGCTGAGAAAACGTGGTTCGACAAATATCGTTAGGCCATGAAACCCTCAAAGTGATGATCTGTGTGTAATACCCCGTAATTTTAATGACTTTTAAATTGAGAATAATTAAACGTTAATGGGCCAAATTAATGGAATTAATTATGCGAGAAATTAATTGGGATTAATTCGGATTGAATATTACTAGAGATTAAAGTAATATATGATTTTGAATATTACCTAGTGATAAAAAAGTAATATGTGAATCTAATAATTATTTTTAGGAGCTACAAATATGACAATAATGGAAATTAAGTCGGCACGCGCTTATGAGTCGTGTTGGGACTAAAGTTGGAAAATAAAATGAGATTTATTTTTAATTCATTGGATGATCATTTCAAGTGATCCGTAGAGTCCGGAAGGGTCAAAATAGGAAGAAAATTCTACCCGGGGGTTTGATTTAGGTCTCGAGTCAATTGGAAGATGAAAGGACACCCCGTCATTTGTCTTGGGAGATGAATAGTAGATAAGTTTTTTTTTTTATCTTTTAGCTAACCATGGAGACTTGTTATATATGTGATTTTAGATAGTACGTAAGGTTCTTTTAATCAAAACACAAAGCGAGGTCTTTTAAGAGAGAGTGAAAAGACTTGGAGATAAAGTGAAAGGTTATCTAGAGGAGAGGAAAAGTTGTTTGGAAAGGAAGAGTCACCTTGAAAAAATTAAAGGGATAACCACCATCTCTACACCTTGCACCACCACCGGATAGTCATCGAAAACAAGAAGAGAAGGTGCCAAACACTTGTCTTCTCCAAAGGTTCAGACCTACACATATGGCAAGTGTAATTCTTGCTCCATTTTGGTTATATTATCCATGTTAAAATATGATTTTCTTTCAGATTGACGAGCTTATGAATTTGGGATTAAAATTATTGATAAAACAAGTTTAATGGATAAGCAAATTCATATAGTTGGAAATTTATACATGTAGAGGCTATGAAGATGAAAATGGATAGGTTTTACATGTAGAGGATATATATATATATATATATATATATATATATATATATATATATATATATATATATATATATATATATATATATATATATATATATATATATATATTGAAGATAAGAAAATGAAGATAGGTATTGCATGTAGATGAATCCTACTCATGTTGAATATGTAAATTTGATGATTTAGATATGAAATGATAGTTCTAAATTCTAGGTTTTTAAGAGGTATAAAAATGGAGAATTTAGATAAATTGAAATTTTAAGGATTTAATGGGTTTGATGATGATACCCTTATGAACATATAGATTTGATGTTGATCTTATGTTAAAACTACCCTTGAACATGTTAGAACAATGTTAGAATATATGGGTTTTGGGTAGAATAAAATCCATGAGACTTTGGGTTTGAGAAACCATGAAACAACGCAAAAATCTGGGGATTGTTTTTTAGCCACTACTAAGTCGTTTCAAGGACCTGAGGAACTCGTTTTAATGACATCAATCGAACGATATTAAGAACGAGAATTCAGAAGAAATGTCGTTCAAACAATATTGTTCAAACAAACTCGTTCGAATGAGAATTTTTGGAAATTGGTAATTTAGGCCTCGGTAAGATTTGATTAATTTTGGTACATTAACAAGGAGTGAGGGACTTGGATTAATGTTGGAAAATTATATGGAATTAAGGAATAAATTTTTTTGAGAGATATCTACATAATAATAATACGATTAAGAGAAGAATAATCTTCATAGTCAAGTACGGGTTAATATTGGTGATATATATACATGGGTACTTGGGATTATGTGAGTGATAACTACATAATAAATATATGATGATAATGATGATTAACAAGTACGGGTGGTATTCAGGAAATACGACGAATACCTAGAATAACATTAAATCCTAATATGATATTGGTCGAGTGCGTACCAAATTTTATATATGTTATTATGTATACCTATTGATTGATGATTTATGTGTATGACATACCTAGCCTACTTGCTATCGATGGGAGGTTTGCACATATAAGGAAGCAATATACTAATGAGACTTATGGGGGATTTTTGACTTGTTACCTCGAGAAATAAAACTTAGGGATTGTGCACCACTTTTGTGAATAAGGATGTGACCGGTCATTTGGGTACGTAGGTATGTGTGTCACCCAAAGGCTTAGGACTATTTTACCTTCAATATGTGTATTTTGATATTTATGGTTCGGGGGATACACTAAACCAACAGTCCTTTGTACAGTGACGAGATGTATTCGGACATGATAGCAGAGTATGCGCGCACCGTAGCTGAGCCTCGGGCTGCAGTATTGTATATATATATGTAATAGAGTGAATGTGTGTATATACTTGTGATAGTTTTTACTGGGTGAATTAAGTAGACATGAAAGGTATTGAAATCTGAAATGAATTAAGTATGTGAATACTTAATTATATTGAATTGGAAAAGGTCTTATTCATGTTAAAGAGAAATTGGATATATATATATATATATATATATATATATATATATATATATATATATATATATATATATATATATATATATATATCCAATTTCTCTTTATATATTAATTATTTTTCGCGAGAAATACGTGGGAAAGATATGGGCTATGGTTAGTTGGCATTGATATCAACTAGTTATCATCGAAATTGTAACTAATATGACTAAGAGGTACGTTAGGTGTGCACTCTGTATGAGATGTAAGAATCTCAAGAGAGATTCCGATAATCTAACATGTATATAATAATTGTTGAATATAGCATTTCTTCACTTGCTGTTTTCTAAACTATTTTTACATCGGGCTTTGACCCATTTTCTTGCATGTTTTCTTCTATATTGTATCTCATATATCAAGTGGTCTAGACACAGGGATGCCAGCCCTAGAGGATTGAGATGTTTTTACGTACTATGGATGCTACAGAGTTGCTAACTTTACTTAGACGTTTTCATACTCTTGATTCTTGGTCTGTAGTAGTGATTTCATTTAGGGCATGTCTCCCTAGAGGATTTATGGTCATTCATATTCTTTATTAGACATTTCATTACTTATGACAGTTGTGATACATTTGGTTTTATTGGAGTTTATTGTATTGAGACATTTAGACCTGGAGAGTTTTATTCTAGTTACATATATTTAGTGGTGATGTTATTGAATCATTATTCATTGTTGTGGAATGGATATTATATTAAATTGCTTTTGTTGTTAAAATGGAATTTTATAAAAAAACATGGAGAAGTTTTTAACACCTACTCACTTAGATATTAGGTGATTTGTAAAAAAAAAAAGGATTTTTGACAGTGATGATAAGAATGAATCAATTGTGTAATCTGTTTTAATTGGGTATAGGACTAGTCACCCGGTATTTAATTAAGCGGGGTATTATAGGTGGTATCAGAGCATCAAGTTCTAGAGTCTTTTGGGATCTAAACAGTTTATTGTGCTTTCAACTTAGCGTTCTTTGATATAGAGCCCTATTATTAATACGAATGAATTCTTAATTATGCATATGCATTCTTCAGCTATTCTGTGATATTGAAATCTTATGAAAATGTTCTCTCTCATTTTAGATGCCTCCTCGACGTGCACCTCATCCCGCCCCAACTCAGGGTACAATGAATGCTGCAGAGGTTTTTGCCATTGTTGCTCAAGTAGTCAACGCGGCTTTTGCAGTTGTACAATAGGCACCAGTATAGGCACTAGCTACACCACCCACACTAGGATAGATGTTTCCTACTTCTTGGGAACATGTTAGGGATGCCTTTCAAAAGGCGCATTCACCAGAGTTTCAGGGGGGTGCTGATGTTGTTATTGCTAGCCAATGGAAGAAAGACATCCAGAGGCACTTGAGAATGT
This sequence comes from Sambucus nigra, assembly GCA_949130495.1. Lineage (NCBI taxonomy): Eukaryota > Viridiplantae > Streptophyta > Magnoliopsida > Dipsacales > Adoxaceae > Sambucus > Sambucus nigra. The sequence continues at coordinate 653,554,158 of OX422215.1, read as the reverse complement.
TTGAATGCACGTAAGTTCAGCATTAGATTCTAGCTACATTTAAGCTTGTAGGGGTATCTTTACAGTGGTAGGAGGCTATTACCAATGTTGAGGAGAGAGACACGATGACTATCCATGACTTCTGGGTGCGATTTGATCATAAATACTTTCCTTCTGACGTATAAACTGAGATGAGGCAAAAACTACTCGAATTAACCCAGGAGGGATGGACAGTGGAAGAATATGAGGAGGAATTCACTCGGCTAACAAACTTGGTGCCATAAAAGGTACCTACTTAAGAAAAGAGAATTCAGATGTTCATAGATGGACTGACCTAGAAGATTCTCCAACACTTATTAGGCAATCTTTTATTACATACTTATGCAGATGTTCTTAATGATATGATGCTTCACTGCCATGACAACCGCTTACATGCTAAGGGTGGCAAGCGAGGGATTGAGTCGAGTTAGAAGGGCAAGACTGGTGGAGGCAGTTCTAGCAGGACACAACCAGGCTAGAGGCATTAGCGCCAGGGTGAGCAGGGTTCCTAGCTGGGGGACTATGCTAAATGTTTATGATCCGAAGGTTTTTTATTTGGACAAGGAGTTAATACACAGGGGCAGCAGTGCCAAGGGAGAGGTAGTAATGTCCAATAAGGCTGGGGCAGGGACATAATGGGGGAAAGTTTATTGGTAGATGTTTCGTGTATTGCAAAAATGCCCACAGATGACAGGATTGTCCTGATAAGGGAAAATTTCCTCAGCAGAATGGTGCTCGTCAGGAGCCACAAGGTCCAGTGTTTCCACTAGCCGCTCTCCCAGTACCAGCTTAGGTACAAGCACTATCTTCCATTCCAGCAGCTCCAGCACAACTGGAATAATATAGTCATGTGTATAACATCCATCAGCAGCTGCCACCTGTGATTGAGGGTATGTTTTCGATCTATGGGGCTATGGGGTACATTTTATTTGACACATGGGCCTCATATTCATTTGTAGCCTCTAGATCCGCCCGAACCACAGGGCTACTAGACACGACCGACAACACTGTTACTTATGTAGACTCATCGTTGGGTAGTGGTACACCCATTTTCTTTATATATCAAAGAGTGAGTGTAGATATTAGGAGTATGATTTTACTAGAGAATTTTCTTGTGGTATACAGGTCCGAATATGATGTGATTATCGTCATGGATTGGCTTGTTGCATATACGGCCATAACTGACTGTTATAGACGGTGTACTATTTTTTCTATTCCAGGACATAACATGTTTCTAGTGGTGATGCCTCATTCTGATGGAGGGTCGTCTACACATTTATATTATATGGAGGAGGAGACCTCTATGGGAGTAGTGATATCTCTTGATTCGATACCGATAGTCAGTGAGTTTCCGAATGTATTCCATGAGATACCGGGGTTACCTCCTAGTAGCGAGATAGAGTTTGTGATTGATTTAGCACCAGACACTCGGCCTATTCCTCGTTCACCTTACCGTATGGCTCCGGTAGAGATGAGGGAGCTAAGAGATCAGATAGAGCATTTATTACGTTAGGGGGTTTATTCACAGGAGTACATCGCCTTAGGTCCCTGTGTTATTTGTAAAGAAACGAGATGGTTATTTACGGTGGTGCATGGATTATCGGGAGCTTAATAAAGTCACAATACGGAATAAGTATCCGTTGCCAAGGATCGATGATTTATTTTATCAACTGAGAGGAGAAAACTACTTTTAAAAGATATATTTGAGGTCTGATTATCATCAGTTGCGAATCAGATAGCCGGACGTCTCAAAGACTGCCCTGTTGACCAAATATGGATCGTATGAGTTTCGAGTTATGCCATTTGGGCTGACTAATGCACCTACGATATTTATGGACTTGATGAACAAGGTGTTTATAGAGTTCCTAGATCAGTTTGTCATTGTCTTTACAGATGACATACTAATTTATTCTTAAACTGAGGAGGGGCATGCCGAGAATTTACGACGGGTCCTACAGACACTACGTGAGCATCAGTTGTATGCGAAATATGAGAAGTGTGGATTTTGGCTTCGAAAAGTTCATATTCTGGGGCATGTTGTATTTGAAATGGGGTTATCATTGGATCCTAACAAGGTATCAGCGGTGAGAGAGTGGGGACATCCCACGATACCGACAGAGGTGCGTAGTTTCTTAGGATTGGTCGGTTATTATATATATTTTATTTAGGGTTTCTCAAAGATAGAGTGGCCATTGATCAACCTAACTGGTAAGGGCGTACCATTTACATGGGATGATGCGTGTCAATTTTCATGCGATGAGATAAAAGACAAATTAACTTTAGCATCGGTACTAGCACTGCATAGGCCAGGAGTGGAGTACTTTGTTTATACTGACGCATCGTTACAGGGTCTTGGTGGAGTATTACAACAGGAAGATAAGGCTATAGCTTCTGCCTCTAGAAAACTTAAACCTCATGATAAGAATTATCCCACCTACGACTTGGATCAAGTAGCAATTGTGTTTACTCTTCGGCTATGGAGACGTTATTTATTAGGGGAGAAGTTTTGCCTATTCATGGATCATAAGTCACTTCAGTATTTTTTTCACTCAGTGGGAGTTGAACATGTGTCAGTATAGGTGGCTTGAGTTTGTGAAGGATTATCAGTTTGGGATGCATTACCACCCGAGGAAGGCTAATGTGGTAGGAGACGCGTTAAGCCGAAGGTCGGTAGGTGAGTTAGCCGCAGTCTGGAAGGTGAAAAATAAGGAACTGGGATATCAGGATGTAGTTGCCCAATCATTTTATTAGGATAAAATTCGATGACTGTTAGCCGGGGGATTAGAGTCTTACTCAGTGAGTTTAGATAGGGGCTTGTGCTTCAATGGTAGATTGATTGTTCCAGAGGGTGTGGATTTGTGACATGCGGTTATGATAGAGTCGCAGGGATCCAGATTTATGGTACATCCCGATGGGGATAAGATGTACCAAGATATGCGACGACAGTATTGGTGGAGCGTGATGTAGAGGGACATTGTTGAGTATGTCTCTAAGTGTGCCACTTGTTAGTTAGTGAAAATGGGTCATAAGAAGCCTTTTGGGGTTTTTCAACCATTAGAGATCCCGATGTGGAAATGGGAGATGATTTCCATGGACTTCATCATGGGGTTACCTACTTCTCAGAGGGGTCACGATTCTGTATGGGTTATTGTGGATCGGCTGAATAAGGTAGCTCACTTTTTACCAGTTCGGACTGATTACTCTACGGGATAGTACGCACAGATTTTTATAGCCAAGATAGTAAGGTTACATGGGGTACCACTTAATATTATGTCCGATCGGGATAATATATTTGTATCCTAATTTTGGGAGGGATTTCACGAGGCCAAGGGTACTGAGGTGCAACTAAGTACGTCATATCACACGCAGACTGATGGACAAACGGAGCGTACTAACCAGATGCTAGAGGATATGCTATGTATGTGTATCCTGGATTTCGGTAGAGATTGGGAGCAATACCTTTTGCTTGTCGAATTCGCGTATAATAACTCCTACTAGTTCCCCATCGGTATGGCTCCATTTGAGTCGTTATATGGTAGACCTTGTTGTTCTCCCGCATGTTGGTTAGAGGTAGGGGATAATAAGCTAATTGGTCTACAGGTGATACAGGACACGTCTGCCAGGATAGAGATGATTCGTAGTCGTATTCGGGTAGCCGAAGATAGACTAAAAATATACGCCGACGTGAAGCAGTTTTTCCGAGAGTTTCGTTTGGGGGACCAAGTATTGTTACAGGTATTTACAATGAAGGGGATAATGATATTTTTAAATAAAGGGAAATTGGCACCACTATACATACGATCATTTCCTATAATTAGTAGGGTTGCACCGATTGCTTATAAACTGGGGTTGGCGGAGCACTTGCATAGGATTCATGATGTGTTCCATATTTCTTTGCTGAGATGATATCTTCAAGATGAGTTGGATCTCATTCATGTAGAATTGGAGGAGATTGATTTGCAACCAAATAGTTCTTATGAGGAGAGACCGGTAGCGATCTTTGACCATAGCGAGAGACGGTTGATATCGAAATTAGTTCCGTTAGTGCGTGTTCAGTGGGAGCACCATAATCTTGAGGAGTCTATTTGGGAGTGTGAGGATGAGATGCGCGATAGATACCCAGAGTTCTTTTTACTAGGTATGCTTTATTTTTCAAATTTTGGGGCAAAATTCCATTATAAGGGGGGAAGTATGTAATACCTCGTAATTTTAATGAATTTTAAATGGACAATAATTAAAAGTTAATGGGCCAAATTATTGGGATTAATTGGAATTAATTATGTGAAAAATTAATTGGGATTAATCCGGATTGAATATTATAAGAGATTAAAGTATTATATGAATTTGAATATATGATTTTGAATATTACTTAGTTATATAAAAGTAATATGTGAATATAATAATTATTGTCGGGAGCTACAAATACGATAATAATGGGAATTAAGCTGGGACACGCTTATGAGTCGTGTCGAGACTAAAGTTAGGAATTAAAATGAGATTCATGTTTAAGTCATTCGGATGATGATTTCGACTGCGCCATTGAGTCCTAAAGGTTCGAAATAGGCAGACACTTTTACTCGGGGGTTTGATTTGGGTCTGGGGTCAATTGGAAGATGAAAGGACACCCTAAAGGGGCATTTTAGTCATTTTGCTTGGGAGATGAATAGTACCTACATTTTTTTATCTTTTAGATATCCTTGGAGACTTGTTATATATGCGAGTTTAGAGTGTACATAAGGTTCATTTCATTATAACACGAAGTGAGGTCTTTTGAGAGAGAGTGAAAAGACTTGGAGGGAAAGTGAAGGGTTATCTAGAGGAGAGGAAGAGTTGCTTGGAAAGGAAGAATCACCTAGGGCATATTAAGGGCACAACCACCATCTCTACACCTTGCACCACCACCGATTAGTCACCGAAAATAGGAGGATGACGTGCCAAACACTTGTCTTTGAAAAGTGTAATTTTTTCTCTATTTTGATGCTTATATTATCCATGTTAGAATAGGATTTTCTTTTGGATTGATGAACTAATGAATTTGGGATTAAAATGATTTCTAAATCAAGTTTAATGGATATGTAAATTCATGTAGTTAGAAATTTATACATGTAGTGGTTGTAAACATGAAAATGGATAGGTTTTATATGTAAAGAATATATCTATATAATAAAGTAGAAAACTTATGTATGTCATAAGCTTAATTGATGATGTCATCCATATGAAATTTTTTTGAAGTAGCTATTTTGCCATCAATTCTATGATTCCCCCCCCCCCCCTTTTTTTTACTTAACAAATTTACACTTCAATTCAAAATTGAGGCTACTTTGGTCAAAATAACGATACTTCTCTACTTCTGTCCCGCTCACACCAACATCAAATTCTTTCAATCACAACATAAAATACTGGCCGCTATGACCAGGGGCTTATACTCCCCCTACATTCACTATCTAGGGGATTCACCCACATCGCGCAACCTCCTATGATAGCACTAGAGGCGTATGTAATTATAAATATATCTTATACTGATATTAAATGAGCACACAATAATATATATATATATATATATATATATATATATATAATAAAGTAGGCCGATTTTTGAATTGTCTACACATTTTAACGGTCAAGATGTGTTCCACCTCCTTACACATTTTTACACATTTTAATGGTTTAGATCACATCCATTTCGTTTTTACAAACCTACCCCTCACTATTTTGGTTTCCACCTTTTTTTAACTTATCAAAATTACCCTTGAATTTGAAAATGAGGGCATTTGCGAAATTCTTTATCCCCACACTAGAACACGCGCTCATCTATCTCCATCATTCTCTCTCTTTAAACCCCAAACCCACCCCGTCTACCTCATTCTCTCCCTCTCACTCCAAACCCGCAAACCCCAACAGCCGTTGCTAGCCCTCCGTCATTGCCCGCCCTCTGCCGCTGCTTGCCCTCCACCGCTGCATTCAGGTACTCTCTCTCACCCTCTTAAACATGCACACACACATAACTTTTTCCCACCATTGCCTCACACGCACACTCGCACTCACACTCACACTCACTCACACACACACACACACATTCACACTCATAAACACACTCATACACACACGCATATCGATTTTAGATTTCTGTGCTTTCTTTAGGAAGAAGACATGATTAGGATGCTTTGGGTCCTCAAACCCTTTCGGTTGTTCAACATAGACATCTTCTTCAATAATACCATTTAAAAAGGAACTTTTTACATCCATTTGATATAATTTAAATTGGAGGTGACAAGCTATGGCGAGTAAAAGGCGAACCGATTCAAACCTAGCAACAGGAGAAAAAGTTTCTTCAAAGTCAACACCTTCTATTTGGGTGTATCCTTTTGCAACCAATCTAGCTTTATTACGAACAATTACACCATTTTCATCCATTTTATTTTTGAAAATCCATTTGGTGCCAATGACATTTGTATTAGAAGGCTTAGGGACTAATTCCCAAACATCATTTTTCTTAAATTGAAACAGTTTTTCTTGCATAGCATTAATCCAATGTTCATCTTTTAATGCTTCTTTAAAGTTTTTAGGTTCAATTTTAGAGGTATATCATAAATAGGTAACTTCATTTTCTAATTGCGCCCTAGTCTTGACACCTACCTCGGGATCTCCTATAATTTTTGAAGTGTCATGACTTTTATGCACCCAATGAGTAGGATCCTTTTTCTCAGTAGTGGGAACAATCAAGTCATTTTGTGATTCAATACTTTCAACATTGGACACAACATCACACTCACATGACAAATCTTCCTCATTATCAATTGATGTGGCCGGAGCCTCGTCTTTTATGACAACATTAATTGATTCCATGACTCTAGAGCTACTTAAGTTGAATACTCCAGGCTCTACTGTTTTGAGAATATCCTAGGAATATACCTTCATCACTCCTTGAGTCAAATTTTCCTAGAAGTTCTCTATCTGGAAGAATATAGCATGGACTACCAAACACTCTAAAGTAGTACAAATTAGGTTTCTTACCCATCCACAATTCATATGGTGTTTTGTTAGTGTTAGGACGCAAATAAACCCTATTTACTATGTGACATGTGGTGTTAACCACTTCAGCCCAAAACCTACGGGGTACATTTCTTCCTAGGAGCATAGATCTTGCCATTTCTTGGATCGTTTAATTTTTTCTTTCAATTATACCATTTTGTTGTGGAGTTCGAACGATCGAGAATTCATGTTTAATTCCTATTTCATCACAAAAGGCATTCACACCGGACTCCTTGAATTCGGTTCCATTATCACTCCTAAAGCGGTTTATGGTGACATCGTGTTGATTTTGAAGAGTTCTACACTTAATAGTAAGAAAATCAACTGTCTCAGATTTTTCTCTTAGAAAGCCTACAGTAGAGTATCTAGAAAAATCATCGACCATTACTAAGATATATATGTTTCCTCCTATGCTCTCGGTACGAATGGGACCCATAAGGTCCATGTGCAATTCTAAGACACGGGAGGTTGTTATAGAGTTTAACTTCTTATGAGGTCCCTTAATTTGCTTTCCTAATTGACGCGGCCCGCAAATGGTGGAGGTTGGTTTTCCTAGTGGTGGTAAGCCTAGAACTAGCTCTTTTCTCACTAATCTATCAAGATCTCTAAAGTTTACATGACCTAATCTTTGATGCCAAAGATCGGCAGATGAAGCTTTTGCACTATTGCAAACTAAGATGATTTAGGAATAATTCCATAGTAATTGTCACTAGTTCTAACACCTTGTGAAATAGATTCACTCGACTGATCATATACGGTGCACTCCGATTGAATAAATTTAATATCAAGATTTTCATCACATAATTGACTAATACTTATCAAATTAGCCTTGAGACCATCTACGTAAAGGACATTTTCAAGTTTAGGAAACCCAGAGATTTCAATAGATCCTCTACCCTTGATTCGAGATTTTCTACCATCCCCAAAAGTGACTTTACCATCTTTATAGTTTTCAAGAGTGGTGAATAGAGATTTATCACCAGTCATATGTCTCGAACAACCACTATCAAAGTACCATTATGAGGTATTTTGAGCCTTTAGTGCAACATGAGCAACAAAAGCTTTATTGGTATGATTTTTCTTAACCGAAGCTTGAGTTGTTTTCTTTCCTTTGTTGGCTCTAGTGTTATAATTAGAATTATTTCCTTGGACTTTAGATTACCTAATAAACTCTTCCATTAGACCTTTAGAAGTTTTAACTAGATACTCAACTTGACTCTTAAGACTAGCTAAGGAGCTATAGTTTTGTCTAGAATTTCTGAAATGAGATTTCTTTCCAAGTTTGTAGCAAAAATATTTAGGATGACCCCATTTGTGACAATATGTGCACACATAGGGTTGTTTTGGACTAGCTTTTAAAGGTTGCTTAGTAGGACTTATTTTAGAAACATTAGATTTGGTAACAAACTTAGCTACTGGTTCGGGTTTGACTTTCAATGAATCTCCTTCTTCATATCCTATACCCTTTCTCCTTATATCCTAAACAGTACCTAGAAATAATTTTCCCATTCTTCTTGAATTATCCTCAAGTGTGACTTTAATTTCACGAGAGGACTCGAGATCTTTTTCAAGATGGGAAATTTTCACTTCGAGAGATTTTCTAATCTCTAAAGACTCATTAAGGTCTTTGTTAACAGCTTCCAAGGAGATAATTAAGCCACATTTTTCTTTACCTATCAAGATAAGCTTCTCAAAAAGAGATATCTTAATTGCCTCGAGTTGACTGACTAAATCCTCCTTCTCCTTCAGGCCTTTCAACTCTTTTTGTAAAGTTAAGACTTTAAAGGTTAATATTTTATTAACTTTTTGAATATGAAAGAGATTCGGTGTAAAGTTCAGAATAAGCGAATTGTAGTTTACTCTCATCTATTTCACTATCATTCTCTTTTTCGTCACTACTAGTAGAATGAGTAGAAACATTCTCAAGATTTTGCTCGGAATTGTCAACATTAAGGTATGACACACTTGAATTACTAGCATGGCTTGCCATAAAGGCAGTGAAGTTATTTCTAGATGGGTTAGAGTCATCAGAGTCTTCAGACTCATTATCACTGTCACTTAGAGTAACACTGTAAACTGCTTTTTCTTTGCCTTGTCTTTTAAATTTTGTAGGGCACTCGAATGCTCTATGACCACATCCCTCACATTCAAAACATCTCTCTGAATCATCCTTTTTAAAGTTATCTTTGTTGAACTTCTTCGGATCCTGATTATTGAATTTTTTATTTCCTCCTTTGTTTTTGTTCTCAAATTTTGGTTTTTCAAATTTAGAGTTTTGCTATTTAAACTTGAGAATTTTTTATTTTTTTTAGCAAATAAGGCTATATCATCAGGATCTATATCCGACTCATCAGAATCAGACACATCGACATTCTTAACTTTTAAGGCAACACATTTATCTTTGCTTTTGTTATCTTTAGGAAGCATATCTAGTTCATAAGTTTGAAGATCACCAACAAGTTGTTCAATTTTTAAAGTATTTAGATTTCCTAATGAATTAAGAACAGGGACTTTAGGAATGAACCGCTTAGGCAGACATCTAAGTATTTTCTTAACAACACGATTTTCAGGTATTTTTTCACCTAAGTTAAAGAAAGAGTTAACAATATCTGATATACGAGCATAAAACTTATCAAATGTTTCAGTTTCTTTCATGGTGATCATTTCAAATTGAGTTGTTAAGTTTTGAAGTTTTGAAGCTTTAACAACACTAGTTCCCTCATGAGTAACTTGGAGAATATTCCAAGCTTCCTTTAACGTTTCGCATATCATTATATGACAAAATTCATCGGGGGACACGGAACCAAATAAGGCATTTAAACCTTTTGAGTTAAAGTTAAACCATTTTAGTTCTTCCTCACACCACTTTTCAACAGGAGTCAAAATAATTTCATCATTAACAACCATAGTAGGAGGTGACCATCCTCTTTCAACAGTAACCCAAATACGTTCATCAATTGATTTAAGAGCAGATTTCATACGTGCTTTCCAATAGGTGTAATTAGTTCCATCAAACCAATGTAGTCTATTTGACGAAAAACTATCCATATAACCTCCAGGATTCATCTAAATAGCTTTTAGAGACTCGCTATGATACCAATTTGAAGTTGCAAGGTTATATATTCTTAGTTTAATTCGTGGAATACACACACGCAATCCAATTTAAAATTAGCTAAAAAGAGATATTCTCCAATTTTAATTTATATAGCAGATTCACAACTTCTCTAGAACAAATTTCAGTTAATGAAATGAGATTGTTAACTTGGTTAATTAAAATAAAATTATTCCAATTTTATCCATTTTATCCTAAGCATACATCTAGGTGATTTAATAAAGTAAATTACGAAAATCACAACCATAACGCGCCAATGTCGAGGAAAACCCAAATGGGAAAAACCTCGGATGGCTGGGCCTAGACAAAATCCACTACAAAATAGGTTTTACAAGAGACTCAAAAGACATACAGACATTGACTCACTCAAGACATGCTTATGCTGTCCTCGACCTCCGAATTTGTAGTACGTGAAGCTCCAACGCGTTGCTCCACACTCCTCCTATCGCGGTATCCACCGAAGCCTAAAACCACCATCTCCACTAAGCTTGAATGCAGAGATCCACCGCAAAATTGCTTGTTGAATGTCAAATTGATTGAAGGAGTTTTGTTTCAAAAGTTGAAAATGGTGTCGGAGATTAATTTTTTCAAAAAGAGGGAAGTTATGAAAAATGATCTAAAAAGAATATGGAACTTCCTTGGCTTAAGAAACTCATTTTCGTCCATATGATATAACTGAAAAAGTAGTGGACCAACACAGTTGTTGGAAAATAACTGCTGAAAAATAAGTTAAAAAATTTCAGATCTGGCAGAACTCGTTCGAACGAGGCCGTTCGAACGACTTGTCGTTCGAACGAGTTATCTAACGTAATTCCAGTATCGAATTAGATAGGTCGTTAGAAATCTCGTTTGAACAAGCTCGTTCGAACGACATTTCTAATGAACTTCTAAATAGTTTCCAGTATAGCCTGGGGAATGTCGTTAGATCCAGGTCGTTCGAACGACCTAGATAAAACTTCGAACGGGATTTCTGATTTTTCAATAAACTGTTCAAATTAATTTCAAAGATAGTTCTTTATGAAAATTAAATATTTATGAACATTACTCTATATGAAAATTTCTCGATTATAAAAAATACTCCAACACATAAAATTGATTTTGGTCATATACCTTTTGGAAAAGCGAACATAGCGTGCATATTGATGTCGCGTGAACTTTGGATGCAATGCTCGAATCTTTTCAGTTGAATAATGCTTGATTAGGAATGACCCAAAAATGTTTTGTCCAACAGAATATAGCCAATATAACAAATGACTCGATTGGAAATTTTTCCTTACAAGATTTATTTCACTATGCAAAGGTTATACACAATGAAATGTGCAACGAATATCCGTTGACACTCACATACTGAATTCAACCTAGGTTAATGGGTTAAATATAAATTGGATAAAATTATAGGTCTCTTAACTTTGTTTGCCCTAGGTAACCTAGGCTGAATTCAGTATCCCAACCCTCTAAATATCTAGCCGGATATGATATTATAAATCTCTATGTAAGAATCCATTAATATGCATGAAAACATAATAAAATAATAATAAAAGTGATAGATTTTTTTGTTACCAAGATAAAAGAACATATGAGAGCAAGAAGAATAAAAGATTGAAGAAAACCAGCAAAGCTTTTGAATTGAAGGCATAAAACTTATAAATTATTCTCGTAGATGTTCCTCCTTAATAAGAAGATTTTCAATGAATGAAATTTATGTTAAAAATACCATAATGATGAAATGTATAGGTTAGAAGCCACTTAGAAGAGTCCTCAAACTCTAAAACTCTTTAGGCTAAAAGTAGGGCAAAATTAAAAATCCCCCTTCAAATAATTTGTAACAGTTTTGAAGCTTACTAGTGTTTTGTCATGGTTCTGGAGCGTGACTAATGTCAAAGAGGTTTGTAGTACCTGGACTCATATCAAATTCTTACATCTATGTCTATTACATCTCACCAACTATGTCTTACAACTATTTTTTAGAGGTAATTCTTACCGATATGTCTATTGCATCTGATTTACTATTTTCTCACCAACTCTTCGGGGATTAACGACCTAAGGTACACCTTTGTTTAGGTCTTATTTTTTAACACTCCATATTATGTTTGTTTAAGGTCTTTTTTTGGAATTTTAGAGTACTAATAGGCATCATTGGGTTGTATCTTGCACATAACTATAAATGGTTGTTTTAGATTTTCACCATGTTTACTCACTTGTTATCATATTTTTTTAGCACCATAAAATCTACTAAAATTCTCAACAACACCAACAAAATCCTAGAACTTCCATCTGCTATGAAGAAAAAGGTATTGACAACTAATAACTTATAGGACTATGCTTCTTGCACTGATCATTAAGAGATCTTTTCACCACCTTCTAAAACTCCGCACAACTATCACCTATCCTGAGTGATATAATATCGGTTATATGGTAAGCTATCACATGAGCTTAAATTAATATAATTCTCGATTAGATTTATATATAGTTCTCATATATATATATATATATATATAGGTATACCGTTCATATTCCAAAACTTTCACTAGTTTAAAATACCATTTTAACTTTAGTATATACAATCTTGCATATATTATTCTCATTTTAATATACGAATCATAGTTTGAATCACAATTTGATCAACTCGAATAATTACACCCATAACTATTTTCAATATAGATCAGTGCCTTCAAGAACTCACCAGGATTAATCAAACATGTCAAAATCCATTGCCTACTCAAGGGTTCGAAATGTCAATCGAAACTCGCAGACTAAATGCCTTGAAAGAATTTTTGTGCCAACAAACCTCAACATTTAAAGGAAAAATCGGAGCTTTCAAAGAGGAGTGATGGTTTAGGCAGACACCAAAAATATTAAACGGTGTAGGAATAGTACCCAAACTAAGAGTGGACTAAGAAATAAATCTGTTCAAAAGTGAGGAAGACCACTGGTGGTAGTCAGTAAAACATACCAAATATGTAGAGAAGTGGACATGGGCACAGTTTGAAGACATGTTTTTCAAGAGTGGACTTTATGTGACTACTTAACTATAGAATTTCTGGGATTGAAAAATAGAATATTACAGTAGCACAACACGAGGCTCGATTTATCAAACTATCTCGTTACGCTCAGGAATATATAGATACATATATTAAAATGTGCTAACACTTTGAGGGCGGATTTCTAATTAATCCTTTGCCAATATCTTTCCTGTTTCCACAGCACCTTATCGGATGGCCACTTTAGAATTGAGAGAACTTAGAACTCAGTTAGATGAATTACGAGCCAAAGGATTCATTCGACCCAGTACATCCCTATGGGTAGTCCCATTAATATTTATAAAAAAGAAATATGGATTATTTTTATTATGTATCAACCATAGTCTGATTTTATTTGACAAACGTTATAAAGGGAGAATTATTTATCGGGCAATTTCGCTTATTCTTTAGAAATATTTCCTCCCATGAACCCAAAACTGAAAAGGTACTAAATATGAAAGTCTTTAAACTTTCTTCAAAAATCTTCAACTTGAAATCTTCACATCTCTAACTTTTCTTTATCATCGTGAAGGTGTTTAAAATAATGATCTTCAAATTTTCTACCTACACACATGAGACAAGAAACAAATACCTTCGTAATGTATCGAGTTTGAAATGAGATATAGAGAAATCAAAACAAAGATCAAATCTCAAATCTCCCCCCCCCCCCCCCAATTTAAACTCCCCTATTAAATCATAATTCATTCTCCCCCCTTTTTATTTGCCCGAAATAGACAAGGAAAAGAATAAACAAAATAAGCATGGACTGTCATGACAAACATAGCAAAACGACTACGATCGTCAAGTATAATTTTGAAAGATTCCACAAACTATTTTTGATTTCTCCAAATTTTTCAACAAAAATGCAAAAATAATCAAAATCACAGGCCATGAATCCACTTTTGTTCCATATTGCAGGTTAATCCTATGGGAAAAAAGTTTTTTTGTTTTACTTTTTTTAGGGGTGGGTGTGGGAGTTTAATATCAAACATATTTTTTCTAAATTTAACATGTTTTAATTTTTCGTTTTATTTTTCCAGATCTAACACATTTTTTCTCTTATGATTTTTTGCCAGATTTGCAAGTTTAATGCTCCCACATTCACTTGCATGAAATACCTGGCAAACACACAAAAAATACACAAAACATGAAATACTCACTAAAAAGGGTTAGCATCATGAATATGCGATAAATAGAGTCTTTTTACACTGCATGGGATCATAAAAGAACCGAAATTATGGGGATAAATATGAGATATACATGCCTCATCACTAAATAAACACTGTAAGAAGAACATACACTATTGAAGTCCCAGTCTAAGTTCGAAATGCGAGTTGAAAAATAACTGACTAGTGAGTTCAAAAACACCCAACGCATTGCCATTACTTTTACTTGCATAAAATCCCCTTTTGTATATTTAAAATTTTTCCCAACCCTAAGGCCAATACCCAAGGTAAATACCACCGTGTCACCTTTGTTACACATTTTTTTCGTTTAGTACTCATTACATAATATCGATTTCTATGCCACATTTTTACATTTAGCAAAGTAAGAATTTTTCTTCCATTTAAAGATTAAGGACCATTATCATCACATTTTTATTTTTCATAAGCATTGTGTAACAAAAGTCACCTTTTTATAAAAATGTCATGTTTGGAGTGAAGATCACAACATCATATTCTTTACAATTTATTTTAAAACTATCCATTTCAAGTCTTACATGCACTCTATTGTGACACCCCGCATAATTAAATATCGGGCGATCACTCCTTTATTAAATTAAAATCAAGGTGAACAGTTGGTTCATTCTTAGCATCACTGTCGTAAAAATAACTTTTCCAAATTTAACACCCTATTTAATTAAGCTAAGTGTCAAAACCATTTTTTAACATTACTTTCCAAATTTTATTTTGAAAATAAAGATTTAATTATCTACAACAATTCAATATTTAAAGAATCACGCCACAATAATCCTAGAACATATAATCCAATTAATTTAAACATTCAACCACTAAACCCCAGCATTTAAAACTTAAAGTAAAACATACATGCTGAATAAATCCCAAAGTAACAGTACTAGAAATAACTGAAATACAAATATCCCAATAAAACAGAAAAATAGTTGAAAGGGCGACACATGCCCAATAAGGAGAATGATAGAAGTGGAATCAAGTAAATGAAATCGTCTAAGCAAGTGGCCTGCAACTCCCACCTAAGCTGCAGCACGTTCCTTCCAAGAGATCCTAAACAAGACACCCCTGTGGCTGGGCACCTGTAATATATACATATATATACAAGAGAGAAAGAGGAATAGAAACAGGTTAGAGCCCGATAGTGTATATGATTTAAAAATTCATTTAGAAATTATTTAAATTGATACATGCCAATGCAACAACATATTAGTGCGACACTCTCTTGAGAAATTCTCGCCTCTCTTCTAATGTGCACTCCTATCGCACTAACCTTCCCAATGGTTTATCTCATCATATATCACACTATCCTTCCATAAGGATTTAACTTATCTTAGGTGACTCTCAAAATTTAAGATTTAACAACATCATGGTTTATAAAGGATAATTTCATTTAGTACAAAACGCTCATTTTAACTTTATTGATTCATAAAATTTGTCAATATCATATTATACTTTTCAAAACAAGTATTTCCAATTTGAGTCATTGTACATGTCTTACTTACCATAACACAGTAGGCAGTTTCCCATATTTCAGAAGTTTATATATATATTAAATACTCGTATAATATATATATTCTAACAGCACCCCACATAAAATTTGATGGTGCGGGCATACTCTGCTATCCAATCCTCGTATCAATTGTACTAAAGGGAATACAAGTTCGGAATCACTCTCGAACTGTATAAATACATACACAAACAATATTGAGGCGAAGCATAGTTTCCAAGTCCAAGAGTTCAGTACATACCCTCACGTCTCTTAGGACCGTGACTACCGATTCGATAGCCTGTACCTAGGATTTCTATCTTCTAGGGTACGAGTCAATATCCCCCATAAGGCACACGAGATAAGATCGCCCCAGCTCTGAAACCTCAGGGATAGCAAGTAGCGCGGGCATGATTTTCACAAGTATATAATATATGCATACACAATCATATAAATATACCACTTTTATTATATCAATTTAGGTTTATCCAATAACCCACATTCACAACATTTATCCTTATTTTCCCACTATTATTTATCAAGTATAATGGTTCGTTTCTAACTTTAATTCGAAGGGGTTTTCCAACTTACTACGTAACCCTCATGGACTCTATTCTTCCAAATGCACAATTCAGTAGATATCCATTTATGTTCCAACGTAACTCTCTCTTACGTGTCTCTCCCCTTTAATATATACTTACATTATCCCTTATGCAAAATATCCCAAAAATATAGATTTCGCCTTACATTAAAGGATTTTGAATTTTATTTTCAAAGATGAGAATTTCAAACGGTTTCGAAATCGGAATTTAAATGGAGTTTTAATTGAATTTTTTTTTCTCTAAGAGTCCTCAAAACATAAAACTGTCTAGCAAAAAAAATATTAAAAAATATTGAACGGTCCGATCGAGCTGAATTTTTTTCTGTAGCTTCCTCTCGTCTTCAGCTAAATCTCTGTAAAATTTTATCCAATTCCAACGGTCCGATCGTCCGAAATAATTTTCTTTTAGTGTTTGTATCTGATTAGAACTTTTTTCTTAATCAAACTCTTAATCCTTTACATGACAAAGGGTTTCCAGAATATCATATAAATCATCACTACATGAAAATTTCCCATCTCAAATTGGGTTTTTCTTCCATAAATCTCATCCTAATAACTCCTAAACTAATATGGATGATGCATCAACGAAATAAGCAAGATAAACACTTGCCTGGGATTTTCAAAAATCTGGTTTGGTGTTGAATTTGGTGTGGTTGCGTTCCCCGTCTCGCGATCTACGCGTTGGCGGTGGCGGCGGTGCAAACAGGTTAGTTTTGAGCCTTGGAATGCCTTGAGAGATCTCTCCTCTCCACTCTAATAGCCGTTCTAGTGTTTTGAGTTATCTAACCCTAGGAGATAACCTAAACATCTGATATAACCCCTTTAATTTTCGTTGGTTTAATTACCCAAAAATACAAAATGACTAAAATGCCCTCCCGGGGTACTAATTAGGCCTAAAAACGCCCCGAGACCCAAATCAAACTCCCGGGTATACTTTTCTGACTATCTCGATACTTCCGGACGCGTTGGCGCACTCAAAATGACCATACGAACAACTTGTAAAATATTTACTTTTATTTATCAATATTTAGTCCCGACGCGACACGGGCGCGTCCCGACTCAAATTTCTAAAACTGTCATTTTATTCACTCGTGACATTTAATATGGCCATTATTATATATTACTTTTCTCATTAGTAATATTCAAAAAAAATTCCCATAATTACTAACTCTCATCACGTTAATAATTATAACATATTTAATTTCCGAATTTTTATTAAATAATCAATTCACATTAATATTAATAAATCCCCAAATTAATATAGCATAAAAATACGGGGTATTACATCTATTTACATAAACATCGAACAATTCCAAGGTTTACTATTTAAACCAATATTTAACATATTTCGACTTACACCCTTAAGGAAAGTTCAACAACACTTTAATAACCATTGTCACTTTAGAAATTTTGTATCAAAACTTTGAAAATATTTACCCAGTATTTTTATGAAAAACTTCAGTTTAATATGTTTGCTTTTATCCCAACATAATAAATATTGTCTCATTTTAACCCTCTTCGCGTAGAATGTCAACCCTTTTTGACTTATTATCTCTCTTTATGAAGTAATATATTTCACATTAAATAGTGGTGTTTTCTCATAAAAACATCATTTTCAATATTGTACAATTATTGAGAAAATCACTCAATTAATTTAGTCACATATTTTCATTTATTCCTATAAAATATTAATATTAACATAATGCTAGTATTTTTATTCCATAAAAATCAAAAGTTTATATTCTGAAAGTTTCACAACTTGAAAACTATATTTAAAACCCACTTTCAACAATTTATTCCATGTAAAATCATATCATATTTCATAAATAGATATCTTATGTTGTTTACCATATATATATACACACATATGCAACTAATAAGCATTTACTATATGCAATAATGACCAATCTCAGATGAGTCCAAAATGATGAGACATAGATTAAAGAATAGGTAAACTCCAACCTCCAAAGGTGGCCTTAAGAGGTTGCCTAGATCCAAAAACATCCATAGAACTATCCTTTAAAGAACCCCTTAAAGATCCATTAAAATATACACCTCAATTGAACTAAAATATTTAGGTTTCACTTCTCATATACTATAAGAAATAACCCCACCTATAGCTCCAAAATACTACAACATAGTTCTTGAATAATGTATTTTTATTTGACTACATACTTTTAACATTTACTCAAAATAATATTTAAGGGCTTGTGTTTCAAACTCACAAAATTATATGGACATATATTTGAATGAGTGTGATGTAAAATGGTCTAGGGATTCATCATATTTGGCGGAAACATTGTATCTTTATTCATAAGTAAGGTGACTTTTGTGTTGATGGTTGCTCTTATCTGGGAGCAACAACGAATGTGAGAGAAAATGATCCCTTTTGGTGGTTGGTGAATTGTTAATATAAGGAGGAAAAAATATCAGAGAAATCCATTTTATCCAGTCATAAGTCAACCACCAAAAAATCCAACAGAAGGTTTCTCGCCCCTGGCCGCGATTTTGGTAACACCCCCACAATCACGGGCCACATCCCGCCATGGCGTAAATGTTAGCTGCCGTTGCGACTTGGTTACTTCAAACTTGACGCATGTTTTTTTACAAAGGCTTTTTTTGTTTGTTTATGATATTTAAAAAAATTTCCCTCCCAAATAACTATAATAATTATGTAGCCCCTCAAGGTTCCATCCTCCTAAGCCTAACCCCAAATACTTATTTATTTATACTTTTGTTCCAAAACTTTTCCATATTTATTTATTTGATAAAATTGCCTCCCTTATAACACAAGGTTTATAAAAAAAACGTTACAACTATCATGTAAGTTAGAATTCCAAACTTAACATACATTTTTATAAAAAAATTGTAATAGAATCCACATTAAACATCAACATATTAATTTTAAAAATTTTACCAAATCCCTTCCATGAATGCACTGTGTAAACCTTATACGAATCATACAAACTCATGTAACTCACAATTAGCGCTTACATAATCCATGGAAATCATGTGTGTACATATTTCACATAAACTCTCTGCGATTTTCATGTTGCAGTGCATAACTATCTCCTTAATTACTTAATTAAAAGTCATGGCATAAGATTCTTCCCAACTTAGGAAATTTCATCCTCAAAATTTATTCCTTCATACATGATTATCGACGATTCCACATCATCACTGTCTCATCATAGTTTTATCCTCAATACCATATGTATTCAACAGAAACACAATGAAGTTTAACCTTAATGACAAAGTCTAAACTTAGGATAGGTAACCAAATGAAGTTGAACCCCTAATTCAATGACACCACTTTATTTTCCTAGATTTAAAACCTTTTTATGTTCCCGGATCGACCTCTACATTATAAAACTGTATACCAATGACTTTAATCGTATCCTACGCCTTACCAATCACATAAAATAGACTACTAAGCCCAAAATAAAGTGATACAATGATAGACGGATTATATGGATTCCTAAACACGCAAACAATTTTAATTGAATGATTACAAAATTAATTATTCGCTAATGTAAAAGCGCAGTGTGATACTGACTTGAATAAACTCACAAATATAAATTAAACCCTTATTTAATCAATTACCAATTTTAAACCAGAATAGTTAAAACCAATTTTAATTCAACCTTAAACAAACATCTAGGTGTAGTGGATCATGCCAACACATATAATAATTGCTGACTCATACATCGAAAAAATCCTCGAAAGGTAAAACCTTTTATTTCACTAATAGTACTCACAATGATTGCAAGTGAAATCTGCAAATAATTTACCGCATAAAACTCTCATAGGGTGTAACCTAAATCATTAATGAATCAATCTCAAATGATGCATAAAGAAATTCAATTCAGTCAGCCCAGGAACACCCACGAGTAGTCCCTTTGATGCACAGTCAACATCAACCCAACACATCCCTCAAGTGGCACCTAGATCATCGGTAGGTTGTTCTCGCTACAATAGAAACTCCAGCAAACTGTATCTTGGGTTCCAAAATAATTCACTAAAATAATGGGATTTGTGAATGGAATACAAAAGGATTTGAACCCTAAAAGAAGAAAATAAATGTTTTCTGAAGATTGCAATTTCGTAGCTCTGTAAAATTTGTGTTTTCTTAACCAAAATGACTCATATAACAAGCCTTATATAATAAACTTGAGTCAACAGATCACTCAAGAAAAAAGTCAGTGTCGCTCGAATGAAGCCACATATCGCTCGAACGAGCTTCATGCGACAAGCCCTTATCGTTTGAACGAGAGGCATTTGTCAGTCAAATGGTAGTTAGAAAAAGTAAAATTTTTATTTCGTCAAAAACTCCGCCTCAACAATCAGAAAAAATATCCATTTGACGAAAAACAACGCCTCAACACTTAAAAAATATTTTATAATAAATATCCGAACACTTTGAAACGAAACGTAAAGTAATCGAAACACAATTTTACCAATATTCTTCTCGTGGAGTCTTGAATGTTGAAGAACTTTGGATAATCGGATCCGTCTTCATGTATTTTCAAACCTGAAATTTTTCTTCAACGGTTTGTAGCAGTGTACGACATACACTAATGTAAACATGACTTATAAAACATGTCCATACAAATCTCCCCATATGTTTATGCTAGTATAAAATATAAACACTCGAATTATCAAATCAAAATGCATGTACAAATATAATACCCTCCCAAGATCCCAAAACTGAAAAAGGAACTAAACATGCAAGTCTAAAAATTTTCTTAAAAAATCTTCAACATCAAATCTTCAAATCTTCAAGATTTTCACATCAAGATGTGCAACATATGATCTTCAAACTTTGTACCTACACACATGAGAAAAATCAAATACCTTCATGATGTTTCGAGTTTGAAGTGAGATAAACATAAAATCAAAAGCATATAAAAAATTTCAAATACACCTCATATTGTAAAACTCCCCCATAGTTTGTTCTCCCCCTTTTTATTTGTCCAAAATTGACATGGAAATGTGTAACGCTTGGACTCAGATTTAAAGGTTAATAAAGGATCAACCCAATTCAGTGCGTACATTAATTGTGAAGTACAATAAAGTAACCTAAGTAATGTTTCTAGTCCAGTGTTATTATTATTTAATATTACTCTTTTTAGCATGCGATTCCAATTTTCATCAACTACTTGTTAGGACCTAACGGAAGGGCCCCCAAGGCCAAGCAAACAAAGCCACTAATCATAAATGTAGATAATTACTTAACTGCATAATTCTCTCAAACAACGAAACAACATGCAACCTTTCATAACAAAAATAGGGATGTGAGCCGAATGCTCAGTGGGAACTATACAAACGCAGTATAGAAACAAACGACAAAAAAAATACTCACACCCTACACTACATGTATGTTAAAATATGTATGTATCTACATATATACCTTTGAAAATACATATCCCAATGTATTAAACTGTTTTATTCCAAAAACCTCATTCAACCCGTTCATTCTCCTTATTTTTACGAGGATCATTTTGTATAATTATGCTTAAAAACTAGCATTCCTTCCCATTGACGCACACGGTTAAACACTTAGCAATTTTTGGGAAAAATCATTAATTTACTTTCAAACGTTTATTACCCAACATTCATTAACTTATGCCGAGTTATTAATCATTACTTAAGAATTTATTTCAAAGCGCGCGCACACACACACACACACACACACACCGTGTTTAGAAAAATACTCATCTTCCTCTGAAAGCCTCATATGACACACGCTTGTGTTCATTATATTTCAAATCTCATTAGGTAGCTTGAGATCATTAATTCACCTTATTTAAACATCCCATGCTATCACATGAACATTAAATATTTATCACATTATTATTGCATTAATAAATCAATGAATTAATACCATTAATTAATCCCATGTTATCACAACCACGGTTTCATGAAATTTCACCGTCCAACATCGAGCGCCAAGTAAACTGTAGTTGGTTTGGGGTCTTTCACCACTAGGGACATCATAGCCATGCTTAAGTTTTTAACCCGACATCATCTAGTATCATTATATTTTCAATGTGCTCAATATTTTCATAATGTTTACTTTAATTTTCATTTTTCGGACTGAAGCTAATGCCTTGGACTTAACCGTCCATTCTTCGATTATACTTGGAAAATCACTACTTCTCTTTAAGTCATTTATTTACACACGTGTTGATATTATACCAAAAATCATTCAATTTTAGGACTGAAATTCAATTTCACCCATGCTAGCATAAAAACTTTCATTAACATTTTTTTCATATAAATGTTACACTTTAAGTAAATTACCAATTTACCCTCTATTTACCAAAACTTGCAATTTTGTTATTTAACAAGTGTCATTTCTCGAAACAATCATTAAATTTCCAACTTATAATTCTAACGCCTTAGTCGTTTTAACACTTGTTTATGATCATTCTTTTTCCCAACTTTCATACTTGTCAATTCAAAGAGATAAATTTTTTGTCTTACTTTATGTTTAAATTGAATAAGACCTTTTCTAAACTCTCTCACGTATTTATTCACAAAATACTACGAGTTTATATGCATAGAGAATGTAAATACCGAAATTCCATCAATGGATTAAACATGTATTTCTTTCTAAAATTTTATACTTTTCACAACAAACATATTTTTCAAATAATTCAGACATTCTTAACTTCCTTAAATTCGAAAATGACATTTACTCATAATTATTCCATTTTGAAAACGACTTAGAAATATTCACGCCATACATATTTGACAATATTAGCATTTCCACATTTTATTTTACAAAAATGTTCATCATACCTTCTTACTACGATTATACACAAATATTACTTTTTCGCTTTTTTATTCTATAAATATTCCCCATATTTCTTTTTACTAGAAATTTATACAAAAAATATGTTTCTTGCATTTTTGTTCCATAAAAACAAACCATATTTCTTTTTACTAGAAAATACACCCGAATAATATTTTATTTGTCATTTCCTTTCCACTAGAATACACTAAAATGACATTTGTTGCATCTTTATTCCATAAAATGCCCACTTTTAGTTTTATTAGGAGATATACACGAACAATATTTTCCTGCACTTTTATTTCCATAGGCAAGTCCATTTTCTAATTTATTAGAAAATATATACAAACAATATTTTCTTACATTTGTACTCCATAAAAAAATATTTTTAGATTTGATAGAAAATACACAACAATAATGCTTTCTACCATTTTTATTCCATATAAATGGTCATTTACAGATTACAAAGAACACACACAATATTCATACTCTTAATAAACAACAATAACAAGAGAATCATATATATACACTAAATGGAGTCCTTAAATATAAAAGTAGAATATACCACGTCAATAACTCCAAAGATGGTGGTGGTGATGAAGATGGGTGACTCCCCCACCTCCAACAGTGGCCTTAAAGGGAGTCACAAAATCTCAAGCATGAAATTTCTAGTAAAAACTCCAACAATGCTCAAAATGTTTAGAAATACATCTTCTTCCTTTGAGCATACCCCCCTTCAAAACCTCCAATGACTAAATCATCTTCTTGTAATAATATCTCCCCCAACATTCGCCTAAAAACCCCCCAACAACAACCCTCTTATTTCGGGTCTCCTCTCTTAATAGTGGGAATGAATTTGTGTTTAGCAGTGTAGTGTTGGAGCCTATTCTAAAGAAAATGGGGAATAATCGGTTGAGGAATGAAGGGGGACTTTCATGGGTTCCTAGCTGTGGGGGTTTCACGCATGCCTCCATCTCTCATTTATACACAAACAAGACAAACCCTCAACCCAACTTAACACCAAAATCATCCCTGTCATAAATCTCCGTATTTGATAATCTTTAGTCATTCGACCGATGTCTAGACTTGCTCAAATGACAGGCTAAAAACTTCAATTCCGTATTTTCCCACTAACTATTCGGAGGTTTAATCAGATACCCGTTTGGTTTAAATTGTTTGCTCCTAAATCCAACATTTTCAATTAACACATTTGCCCCTAATAGTTTCGAGCTTTTAGTGAGGGAAAATACAATTTACTTTGCTAAAATTTTATAATCCTTATTAAGACTTTTAAAATCAAGAATTTAATTAATTTTATTCAACT
Organism: Sambucus nigra; assembly: GCA_949130495.1. Classification (NCBI taxonomy): domain Eukaryota; kingdom Viridiplantae; phylum Streptophyta; class Magnoliopsida; order Dipsacales; family Adoxaceae; genus Sambucus; species Sambucus nigra. Next base: position 653,529,576 of record OX422215.1, on the reverse strand, counting down.
CTAATTTATACCCCAACATATATATTCCTTATAATTTTGACTACTCAATTACTAATACATTTATTTAATTCAATCCCAAATTTTCAATAATTATTTTATGTGACACCCCGCCTAATAAAATACCGGGCAATCACTCCTGGACAAAATTAAAACAAGAGTCACATATGGATCATTCGTAGCATCACTGTTGAAAATCAATTTAATTACTAATAACCTATTAGGCTGGCGTCAAAATTTTTATTAACTAATCTTTTTAAATAAACCAACTAATTAAAACCATCGCATAGCTTAATAAATGAAACTGAGGAGAAATAAAATAACCGAACACTCGGTTCAACAATATAACAACACAAATGAATCCGCATAAAAGGCGGTAAAAGAATAATTAAATGATGTTGGGTTATCAACCCGAATGTAGATACAGTACCTCCTATCTAGATTACAAGGATAGAATCGTCTACGGTGAACCTGCATGCATCCACAGCTGCTGCAGCAGACGTCTGACTCGAAGGAATCATCATCCAGGCATCCCTGTGTCTGGACACACACACACACACACACACACACACACACACATATATATATAGCAAGAAAGGAAAAATAGGAAAAACAGGTCAGAGCCCGAGTTGTAAAAATATTTTGCAAGTACATAAATGCTTTATTTTTTAAAAAATAAGTTTTGTCTCATATTTAAATTGGTATCACACTCCCATGAGATACCCCTCACCCCTCTTCTAATAGTGCACACCTAATGCATTTGTTTAAAACATCCTAGTTAAGCTACCTCACCTAACTAATCTAATTCACCCATCTGGTAGAAACCTCGACAACCCAAGTACTAAGGGATAAACTTCTCTCCTTTCACAACACTACGCTAAGTTCGTGCGTGGGGTGTCTCGCGAAGTGAAATCCAAACAAGGAACCCCCCAATACACTACTACTTGGCATCGTCGATAGTCGAGATCCATTAGAGCCTCAGCACATGACGTAAATATAAGACTCATATAAACATATAATAATATATATATATATATATGTATATATGTATATACTAGAGCTTTATATTCATTATCAAATACATTCGGATCCAAGTTTACCGGAAAGGGGGAAAAATACACTTTATTAGGATTTTGTCTTTATATACATGAGTTTACTATCTGATGGCTTGTCATCATATACAAACAATATACTATAATTATACCTATTGCACACATAAGTATAATAACCATCCCAACGAGATATAACTCGAGGATGCGGTCTCTCAATGCTATCATCTTTCAGGGCATCACTCACATACCATCCTGGGGACCAGCGGTCGGACTCAATATCACCGACATCGCGGCCAACACACACACACAACGTCTGGGAAGCCGTCATAGTTCCTCCCCGGTAATGAGACGAAACATACCCACCACGACTCACCCTAATAAAAATCACACAATATAACAATGGACGCTATGACCTGGGGAATTTCCACACCCTGCTCCTCGAGCCAGGGTGCTTACCCTCATCGCACAACTTCCCAATGATAGCATTAGAGGGGGTATGCTTCACATAAATATATATACCATCCACACATAGATATATATATATATATATATATATATATATATATATATATATATATATATATATATATACATTTATCACTCCTCAAATATAGATATGGCTACAATTGCCAATTTCATAATAATATTTAAGTACCTTACTACTTAAATACTAATCTCATAGGTATTCTCTCTCTGGAGTATAACTCACACTTTAATCACTAATTAAGGACTTGTACATAAACCTTAATGTACCAATTCCTACTAATTAGATAACTATACCATTGACTTATCTTAATTCTCATAAGTATCTCACCACCTATAATGACCATCGTCAATAGACGTATCGGGCAATCGCTGAATCCTCTTTAGCCTATATCCCAATTTCATCCTATCCACCTCGTAGGATTTTCTCGCACACAATTTTACACGTAATTACATTTTCTTCGTGCGTAATTTTATACGTAGCATCCCCCACCGAAAGATCAACTCAAGTGTTGCTCACCCTAAACACCCTTAAATAAATAAGTCATGGATTCCATTTTCCATGAACCCAAGGTCTATATTTTTCTTAATTAACAGTAATTTGCAGGTCCCCACTCTATTTTAGGAACCTTAAACCTTTATTTTCTTAATCCATTATTTCCTGGAAAATATCATTTTTAGTCCCACACCAATTTAGCACCCTCCTAGCCCCTATAAATTTCCTCAAATGGCCAGAGCTAAATTACTAGATAAATACTTATTTCCTCAAATGAATAAGCTAGAACCAATTAAAATTGGAAATCATCCCACGTAATTAACCCTAGGTAAAAATAGCCAAAAATCCTGAAGGGTCGATCGATCAACCCTTGGCCTTCGATCGATCGATGGTCAATCGATCGATCGATCACTTCGGACAGCTTCATCTCCGAGAAGCTGTTTCGGCCATTAAAGCTTCTCCCAAGCTTTTATCTCCTACCCCAACGTCCTCCAACCTCAAACAACGATATATACATATATAAAATGGGTTCTAAACATCCTAGAACCCCAAACTAACAAATGATTTCAATAATTTCCTAAGTTTCTCGAATTGGATAAAATTCGGGGTTTACTCATTTAACTTCCGAAAACACATTTTGATTCATAAAATCCCATCCCGAAAATTTTCTGATTTGTTAATACCAAATTTTGATATGAGATTTATGCTCCAAAATAAATAAAGCAAGTAAACACTTGCCTCATGGATAAAATTTGACGATCCCGAGTCGAATCCCGCGGAGTTTGGCCGGAACCTCTCTTTTCTTCCTCTTTTCTCTCCTCCTCTCCTCTCCTCTTTCTTTTCTTCCCTTTTCCCCCTCCCTTTCCTTATATCGGGAGAAAAAGGGTTTATCCCTTATTAAACCCAAAAATGACTCGTTTACTCAATTACGAGTCCTTATTAGCCCAAATATTCTCGGAGCCTAAACAATACCCCCGGATACTCTATTCTGACTATCTCGACCATTTCGAGACCAACCCCGCAATAGGAATTTCCATCTAAGGTACTTGACCGCAACTTATTATTCTAACCCAACACATCTCCATGCGGGTTTTCCAATTAAAATATTATCCTTTATCGCTTTACTCAATTGCGACCTGTAATAAAATAATCCTTCTCATCTACTTATTCCCAAAAGTAGTTATAACATACATCGAAAATCCTCTAACACTCCTAAACTCCAAAAATTATTATTCCGAGAAATTCCTCAAATTTCCAAATTACACCCATTTATGAAAATTTAATTTCCCATAAAAGTGTGGGGTATTACATACTCCCCCCCCCCCCCCCCCCCTTATAACGGAATTTCGTCCTCAAAATTCAGATACAACCGATACTACCAACACTATCCTAGGATTGCGCCACATCCTAATGTCTCAAGGGGAACGGTACTAACCCAATGGCTCTCAACCATACACTCACTCAGAACTTACCTCTAACCAGGTTTATATGATACTATACTGCTACCACGGTCGTAAAGTGACTCTAATAACGTCACATCGCACCCATCATTTCTAGTGCCCCACGTAGAAAGACAAACCTACAGCCACCGCTCTAACGTCCAAACACGATTCTAAACGTCCGCTCGTCTACATCTGGATATCTAATTTCCCCCAAAAAGAAATCACTCTAATGCTCGACCACTCTCGTCAGTGTCATCGCTTATCTTGGGCATGCTATCTCTTATTGCCCTATACAATTGGATTATCGCCTACCTCTCACAACATTTCTTTTGACCCATACTAATTCCACTTATACTGCCTCACGGCATAATCTTCAACTTATATACTATACATCTTCTATATCAGACGGTATATACCCAATTTACCAACGTGCCCATACACCTTTTAACTCTTGCCTATCAGCACAACCATTGTATACGTTCGACACGTAACACTCTCTCTAGATAAGGGCCTTATTTCCTCGATGTAATACTCACGCATGGGTCCTCCCAACCCGCGAAATTCAATTCTCCTCGGGATTTGTAAGGACATAAATTTCCAATTGAGTCCCTGTATTGTTTTGAATTAATTCTGTGAACAAAACTGTGTTTGTAATATGTCATAGGGAGAATTTTATTTTGTCATGATCCCACTTGGTCTATGACGTATTGAAGAAATTGAAGACGTTGCAGAAAAGCTTCAAAGAAATAATCATGCCGATATTTATTTGGTGCAAGTTTACTCGTCTTCAAAGTTAATTTCATTCCGAGATCACTCAGGTATGAATGCGTATAATTAATGGTGCTCGGAATTATTTTATAAAAGATAAGGATGTAATTTTTATAAAGAAAAATGTTTTTAAATGTTTTAAAAGTGTTTTAATGGTTTAAACTTCGTTTTATGATGATAAGCTCGAAATAGAGTTTGATTAATTTGAATCTCTTTGTTAAGAGACGTTTTTATCCGAAAGTCAAAGAAAGTCAAACTTTCGCGAGGTCGCTCGAACGACATTGGATCTCGTTCGAACGAGATACAATGTCGTGCGAACGACATGCTTAAGTCGTTCGAATGACACGTTTTTCGAGGCAGTGTTTAAATCCTATTTAAACAGTGTTTGCATCATAATTTCGTAAGTTTGCTTTCTGCAAAATAGTTTTACGAACCAGAACCCTGTTTGCACATGTTTTCTAAGGTTTACAAAGCATAAACACATCCTTAGAGTTTGCAAAGATCCGAATTATCATTCTTATATGTGTTACGTGATCTTGCTGCACCAAAGTTGTTTTGTTCTACATGTTGAACACAAAGGATTTTGAGGTGAAGAAGCGACGGACATCGTGTTCGACATCGTAGACATATCAAATCCATATGGGTGGACACAAAGACATACATAGACGCGTGTGTTGTGGACAGAGATCGTAGAAGACGGAATTTCTGCGTGGGCACTATTGAAGAACGGTTGAAGATCAGAAGGAGCGTCAAGACCCGTGGTGTAAGGACAATTTATCCATCTTTATGTATATGTTATGTCATACACCGTTACAAGTTTGATGGTTGAAAATATCACATCGAAATCCGAAATCCGAAGATCAAAAGGAGAAAAAGGAATCAGTGGAATCAGACCTGACCGGACCTATCCGCGTCAGATAAAAGAACCGATCCGGCTTATCGGACCGATCCGATCATCTACCGGACCGATCCGTTTTGTCATACTCCAGTAGACACCGGATCCATAACGAACCGATGAAGGCAAAAAGGCCGAACCGATCCGATGCCAACCGGATGGATCCGGTTTCAGAAAAAGAATCGATCCGAGTTCACCGGACCGATCCGCCTGAAGGACCGGACCGATCCGACGAGGATAAACTCTGCCAGATCGTGGCCAGATTTTCTAGGGCAAAGAGTTCCTTATTTAAACCAATAATAAGTTGGTTTTCTCAAGACTTACACACGATTTTCTGAGTACCATAACTCCTAAGTCTTCATGGTATTTGAGTCCATTGATTCATACCCTTGATTCACACAAATTCCATATCCTTGTGAATCGAGTTTGGTAACCCAAAGAACACCATTGATGTTGTTCAACCCTTTGTGAAGTGGACCGCTTCTTCCTCTTCATTGCAGCCCTACTGGACAGGGATTGTTCCAGCCGCCAACCCTACTGGAAAGGGATATTCCAGCCGCGACTACAGAATCCGATACCCGAGGGTAATTCTTAGTCAACCTGTATTTCATTGTAATCCGATTGTAAACCGTCTTTTACATATTATAGTGATATACAAATGGTTTTGCCCCTGTGGGGGATTTTTCCTTAAACTTTGTGTGTTGAATATCTTGTGCATGATTTCATATTGTTTCAATCACACCTAGTTGCATGCTTAGGGTTAATTTGGGTTAAAAAGGGTGTTTATTATATTATTTCTTAATTGAACGCAAGCGCCAACTCTTTCAAATTGGTATCAGAGCCGGTTACGCTAATCTATCGCGTATTTCTTTTTTCGCAAAATTTTTCTAAAGATATCAATTTCTGAAATAAATTGATTTTTGAAAAGAGCGTGTTCAAATGGAGAAGTCATATTATAAAATGCCTATTTTTGACGGGTCAAATTATGCTTATTGGAAAGCCCGTATGAGGTCGACTTTAAATGCCATTGATGAACGTGTCTGGATTTTGGTTGAACGAGGGTGGACTCCTCCCACCGTGACTGTTGATAATGTGACCAACTTGAAACCTGACATTACTTGGACTGATGAAGAATTTAAATGGTCATCTTTTAATTCTAAAGGTCTAAGTGCTATCTCTGGGTCTGTCACACCTGATGAGTTCAAACGTATAATGACGTGTACCACGTCAAAAGAAGCATGGGATGTTTTGCAACTTACCCATGAGGGAACAAATGTTGTTAAAGAGTCAAAATTGCAAAATTTAACTACTCAATTTGAAACCATCACCATGCATGAAAATGAATGTTTTGATGAATTCTATGCTAGGCTATCTGATATTGTTAATACTAGCTATAATCTTGGTGAACATATTCCAAATGCTAGAGTTGTTAAAAAGATTATTCGTTCCCTTCCTAAGCGTTTTATACCTAAAGTCACTGTGCTAAATTCCTTGGGTAATTTAAATACACTAAAATTGGAAGAACTGGTAGGAGATTTACAAACTTATGAAATAGACATGTTTCCTAAATCTGCCAAGCCAAAAGATAAGGGAATTGCCCTTAAAGCCCAAGAGAGAAAAAGTGAGGGGTCGGCAAGAAAGAGAGTCGAGTCATCTAGAAAGATAGAAACTTCTGATTCTGAATGTTAGTTTGACTTAGATGATTTGGCATTATTTGCAAAAAACTTCAAGAAAATTCTAAAATTTAAAAAAGGTGGAAACTTCAAAGATAAAAAAAATATTTAGAAAAATAAGTTTGAAAAGAAAGATTTCAAAGAACCCCCTAAAGACAGTGAGAGGTGTTTTGAGTGCGACGGTAAGGGACACAGAGCGTTTGAGTGTGCCACTCGTCTGAATAGGGAAAAGGGTAAAGCTGTCCTAAATGCTACCCTTAGTGACGACAGTGAGGTCGAGTCGGTGGACTCGGGAGATGAGTCACCGCATGAGCGTAACTTCACCGCGTTCATGGCTAGTCATGTGAGTACTCCTAGTGCATCTCACGACGATGAGGATGCTACTTCACAGGGACACCTCGACAGCGAGAGTGAAGAGAGTGAGGGAGAGGAGGAAGGTAGTGAGGACGAGAGTAACCTTCAATGCGCCTACGCCGAGTTATATAATGAGTCTTTCAAAACTAAAAAACGTAACAAGGCGTTAGTTCTTAGGATCACCACGTTAGAAGAAGAGTTAGAAGAGACGAGAGAGAGAGAGTCCTCCACCTGCACCGCCATGAGAGAGAAAGAGTCTGCCTGGGTTAGTAAAGAAAATTTGCTTAAAGAGAGAGAGAGCAGTTTTGAGAAAGAGAAAACGGACTTGACTAAACAAGTGGCTAGTCTTTCGAGTGAGCTCCATTCCTCCCTGGAGACTCGAAAGAAACTTGAAGCCATTGTTGCTCAGCTTACTCATGACCTTGAGAGAGCTAGGAAAGTCAAGGTACAAATCGAGGACAGATCTGGGAAGATGGGAAAGATGCTCCTCGGTCCTGCTTTAGGTTTTGGTGACAGGAAAGGAATAGGTTTTGATGGTGCCTCCACGTCCCAAATTGCACCCGGACCAATTCATGAGTTTACTACGACTCCTTATGGCCGTTATAAAAAACCAAGAAGGAGAGTTCGACCAAGAAAAGCAAACCAAGGTCCTCCTAATACTGTGCCCTTTTGCTCCCATTGCAAAAGAAATGGACACCTTAGGGATGATTGCTATAAGTTGGGTCGGACACGACGTACGTTTGCTCCACCACATCAGACTGATGAGTTTGCCAGTCTGAGAGAGCGTGTTGAGTTTCTAGCCGCCACATCTCAGAGTTTGATGGAGGAATTCCGACGGATGACCTTACCATCAATGAATGCGCCCCGCATTCCGGACAAAACCAACAACAATAAGGGAATACAAAAAGGTACCTACTCTTGGGCCTAAGAAAGAGAAAAAGGCCCTTGTTGTCCATGTTTCTCTCAAAGCCCATAATACCTCACAGTGGTATTTTGACAGTGGTTGCTCCAGACATATGACAGGTGATGCCTCATATTTTACCCATCTGGAGGATTATAATGATGGGAGAGTCACCTTTGGAGATGGTAGCAAATCTAGCATATTAGGACGAGGTACAATAGAGTTACCAGGATTTCCAAAGCTAGAGAACGTGCTGTACGTCAAAGGTTTGAAAGCAAACCTTCTCAGCATCAGCCAGCTGTGCGACGATGACTTTGCAGTAAAGTTTGACCGGGAAGCTTGTAAGGTCTATAATCAAGCCGGTAAACTTTTAGTGCAAGGGGTGAGGACAGAGGATAACTGCTATGGGACTGAGCCCGCATCCTCACTTGTTTGCAACAGCGCCACGATCACTCCTATGGATCTGTGGCACAAACGTCTAGGTCATGTGAACGTTAGAGACTTATCTCGTTTAGTCAAAAAGGACCTAGTACGTGGCTTACCGTCACTTGGAAAGCCAACTTCCATGATTTGTGGACCCTGTCAGTTGGAAAAGCAAATCCGTAGCCCACATAGGAAGTTGAATTCCATTACCACCTCACGTGCTCTTGAGTTGATTCACATGGATCTTATGGGTCCTACTCGCACGGAGAGTTTAGGTGGTAAGAGATACATTCTCGTGATGGTAGATGATTTCTCTAGATACTCTATTGTCGGTTTTCTAAGAGAGAAATCAGATGCTGTTGAATTCCTAACGACCAAGTGCCGTGTACTGCAAAACCAACACGGTGTCACTATTAACAGGATGCGTAGTGACAATGGCACTAAATTCACAGAAGCAAAAGTTGACCTTTACTGTGATAGCCTTGGGATCAAACATGAGTTTTCTGCAGTGAGAACTCCTCAGCAAAATGGGATTGTTGAGAGAAAGAATAGAACGATCCAAGAAATGGCTGGATCTATGCTTCTAGGTCGTAAGGTCTCTAGGAGATTTTGGGCAGAGGCAGTGTCTACTGCATGCCACACGGTGAATAGGGTTTATCTTCGTCCACACACACTTAAGACGCCTTATGAATTATGGACTGGTAAGAAACCCAACTTGGCATATTTCCGTGTTTTTGGGAGTAAATGCTACATCCTACGGGATAGAGAGCAATTAGGAAAGTTTGACTCCCGGAGCGACGAGGGAATATTGCTAGGATATTCATCGAACAGTAGAGCGTACCGGGTTTTTAACCTGAAGAGCTCTAAGGTTATGTAATCAATAAACGTCACTGTGCAAGATGACGAACCTCCGACGGTTATTGATCCCAACCTTCAGTGTTAGGATGAGGACTTTTCTAACAGTGATTTTCCTGTTCCTCTCCCACACTCTGTGGACCCTATTCCTGTTTTAGGGGACGCACCTGCTTGGGTTCGCAAGAGTCATGATCCTTCAGCCATTGTTGGCGATCCCACTCTAGGGGTCAAGACTCGTGCTCAACTAGAGAACGTTGTTAGTCATCACTGATACACGTCCAAAGTTGAACCCAAGAATCACAAGGAAGCACTCAAGGATGAACACTGGATATCCGCTATGCAGGATGAGTTGCTTCAGTTTAAGAAGAACAATGTCTGGGATCTTGTCCCCCGACCTAGTGATACTAATGTTATTGGTACCCGGTGGATTTTCAAGAATAAAATGGATGAAAATGGTACCATAATCAGAAATAAGGCTAGGTTGGTCGCTCAAGGCTACACACAGATAGAGGGTGTAGACTTTGGGGAGACATTTGCTCCTGTTGCGAGGCTTGAGTCCATCCGTTTACTACTCGCCATCGCATATCATCTGCACTTCAAGTTATATCAGATGGATGTCAAGAGTGCCTTTCTGAATGGCATTCTACAGGAGGAGGTTTATGTGGAACAACCAAAAGGGTTTGAAGACCCTAAGCACCTGGATCAGGTCTATTATCTGAGGAAAGCCTTGTATGGTTTGAAGCAAGCACCCCGTGCTTGGTACGAGAGGCTTACTTCCTATCTCTTAGCCCGTGGCTTCAAGAGAGGGGGATTTGATATGACGCTGTTCGTCAGGAGAGATGACGGTGCTATTTTGGTTGCCCAAGTCTATGTGGACGACATAGTCTTTGGATCCACATGCTCCCAGCATGCTCACCACTTTGAGGAGGAGATGAAAAGTGAGTTTGAGATGAGCATGGTAGGTGAGCTTACTTTCTTCCTTGGTCTCCAGGTTCGTCAGCTAGAGGATGGGATGTTCATCTCCCAATCCAAGTATGCTAGAGACCTAGTGAAGAAATTTGGTTTAGACTCCGCTAAGCATGCATGTACACCTATGAGTACCACTACCAAGCTTAGTAAGGACACTTCAGGCAAGGACGTAGAGCAAACCTTGTATCGGAGTATGATAGGCAGTCTTCTCTACTTGACTGCCAGTCGTCTCGACATTGCCTTTAGTGTTGGAGTCTGTGCGCATTATCAGGCGTCTCCTAAAGAGTCACACTTACTCGCTCTAAAACGTATTATCAAATACGTGAGTGGGACTCTCTCATACGGTATTTGGTATTCCTTTGATACCGATGACCGTTTGTCCGCCTATTCGGATGCCGATTGGGCCGGGGACGTAGATGGATGTAAGAGCACTTCGGGTGGGTGTTTCTACTTTGGTTCTGCTCTTGTCTCTTGGTTGAGCAAGAAGCAAAACTCCATCTCTTTGTCCACTGCGGAGGCTGAGTACATCGCCGCCGGGAGTTGTTGCACGCAACTCATGTGGATGAAACAAATGTTGGAGGATTATGGGATTTCACAGGACACCATGACCATTTCCTGTGATAACACGAGCGCGATACACATATCCCGCAATCCTGTCCAACATTCGCGCACAAAGCACATCAGGTTACGCGAGCACTTTATTCGTCAGTTAGTTGAGGAGAAGGTCGTAACCCTGATTTTTGTTCCTACCGACCGTCAGTTAGCCGATATTTTCACGAAACCTTTAGATGCCCTTAGATTTGAGAGTCTTAGGAAATCTTTGGGGATTTGCACAGTTGACTGAGGGGTTGGTCTATATCTAGAATAGGATGCTTCTTCATGTTCATATTATATTCTTCCTATTGCCAGTCTGTTTTATATGTACCATAGATTTATTGTACAGCTTTTATGCATTTTTTTATTCTTTGAAAAATACAAAAAGATTCTCTTTTTAGAAAATTTTTAGAAAACCACAAAAAGATTTTATTTTGATAAAATTTTTGAAAAATTCAAAAAGATATTTGCCTTTTATGGATGAGAATTTAAGATAGCCAAGTCACAACTTCATTCCATATATCCATGTGACTGTTTCATAGAGATTTGAGAGGCTACATCATTTCATCCATGTGCTTAACATTGATTGGAGTCTTTGAGATGTAATTAGTGATATTTCCTACATGCCTGACTCCTATATCCTTTATTGCACACATGCACGGCTATATTTGATTGTTGCACTTGTCACTCTCATGTTGGCTTGAGTGTTTCCATCTCAATCCTGTCTATGCAATGCATAAAATGCAATAAAACTTGACAAGATTGGATTGCATGTAAAAACCGTTTTGGGTGAGACTGTGTGTATATTTACATAACGGGGAGGGGCTGCGAAAGTTGATTCTTATCCTTTGCGCAAAAGCCACCGTTAAAAAGGACCTAAAAAATGGAGGAATTTTAATATCCGAGGTCCTAAGAGGTTAAAAGAGCCCGACAAAATTGAAAAGGCAATAAAAAGCAATTCATGCCATATATGGGCCATTTAGGTTTTCACCATCAATTCTCCAAAGTTTGAGAATTTAGTATACCACTATTAAAAATATAAATCTGAGGGAGTTTGGTTGGAGATTGAAAAACGGGTTTGCACTTCCTTGAGAGTCCTGAAAAAGCATGAAAATGATTTTGGACGTTATTGGTGTAGAAATCACTTTGAGTTTTGATTTGTAGATTTGATATAGTCAATGTCTTATATTTCCAATCTTTTACACCAAAGGAAGCATTCGAGAACATTCGTTAGGAATATCCAATATTCATCGTGCACATATGTCATGTTTGTATGCATTGATTTTCCTATCGAATCTGATCACACCCATTCATTTACGCCATCACCGACTTGGTTGTTTTATGATCATTCATGGTGTGATTTTATGCCTTGTGTCACCCCGGTACTTGCCTGCTTGATTTATTTCTCTCATTTGTCTATTTGGGGACATCATAAAAAGGGGGAGAATGAATTATCTGATTATGGGGGAGTTTTGAAATTCTGAGAATATCATCTTAAATTGTGCTTATGTTTATCTCATTTCAAACTCGATACGTCACTTGGTATTTGCTTTGTCTCATGTGTGTAGGTACATCTCTTGATAAATCCCATGTTGCACACCCTGATGAGAAAAGTGAAGATTCCTGAAGAATTGAAGAACAAACGATGCAGCCTTAGTCATATGTACCGCTTTCAGTTTTGGGTTCATGGAAGGGTAGATTTGTATAAGCATTATTCATATTTGATTATTCGGATTATTTTTATGTTTGTTCCAGCATACACATAGGGGGAGATTTGTAAGGACAATTTGTCCATCTTTATGTATATGTTATGTCATACACCGTTACAAGTTTGATGGTTGAAAAGATCACATCGAAATCCGAAATCCGAAGATCAAAAGGAGAAAAAGGAATCAGTGGAATCAGACCTGATCGGACCGATCCGGGTCAGATAAAAGAACCGATCCGGCTTATCGGACCGATCCGATCATCTACCGGACCGATCCGTTTTGTCAGACTCCAGTAGCCACCGGATCCATAACGAACCGATGAAGGCAAAAAGGCCGAACCGATCCGATGCCAACCGGATGGATCCGGTTTCAGAAAAAGAACCGATCCAAGTTCACCGGACCGATCCGCCTGAAGGACCGGACCGATCCGACGAGGATAAACTCTGCCAGATCGTGGCCAGATTTTCTAGGGCAAAGAGTTCCTTATTTAAACCACGATCAGTAGTTGGTTTTCTCAAGACTTACACACGATTTTCTGAGTACCATAACTCCTAAGTCTTCATGGTATTTGAGTCCATTGATTCTTACCCTTGATTCACACAAATTCCATATCCTTGTGAATCGAGTTTGGTAACCCAAAGAACACCATTGATGTTGTTCAACCCTTTGTGAAGTGGACTGCTTCTTCCTCTTCATTGTAGCCCTACTGGACAGGGATTGTTCCAGCCGCCAACCCTACTGGAAAGGGATATTCCAGCCGCGACTACAGAATCCGATACCCGAGGGTAATTCTTAGTCAACCTGTATTTCATTGTAATCCGATTGTAAACCGTCTTTTACAAATTATAGTGATATACAAATGGTTTTGCCCATGTGGGGGATTTTTCCTTAAACTTTGTGTGTTGAATATCTTGTGCATGATTTCATATTGTTTCAATCACACCTAGTTGCATGCTTAGGGTTAATTTGGGTTAAAAAGGGTGTTTATTATATTATTTCTTAATTGAACGCAAGCGCCAACTCTTTCACGTGGGGATCGAGTCTTAGTGTAAGTCTAATCTGTCTTTGTAAAACCATTATTCATAGTGATTGTCTGGCTTGGGCCGTCCGAGGTTTTTTTCCCGTTTTGTGTTTTTTCCTCGTACATCCGGCGTTGTGAGTATTCTTTACTTGCTTTAATCACTAGATGCATGTTTAGGATTAATCAAGATAAAATTGGTTTAAAGTAAGAATTGACTTTTCACAACTTGGTTTGGTGCATAATTAAAAGTTGGATCTTTTTCGGAGAAAAATTGGTTTTGTTTGAAAACACACACATCGGTCCACTCACACTCTTCAGGATTAATCAACCAATCTTCTTGTGGTTTACTTTCCAAAATCCTCCTATATCGGTGCTACCAACTCTATTGAACTTACCTCCTAATAATGCTTCGATCTATGCGTTACCCTACCCACGCAAAATGAGTATAATCCTAAGTATATCCCTAGTGCCCAAGGCCTCTCTCAACTCCCAACATTTACTCGGTTTCATGCGTGGGACGTCTCGCAAAGAAAAATCCAGACAAGGAACCCTCCCGTTACACTACTCCCTCGCGTCATCGTCGATCACCGAGATATAACGGCCTAAGGAACATCAGCGGGACGTCCTAAATCCTGCCTCACTAACCTACCCACGTACATCTACCACTCCATCCTTCACCTTGGCAAAAAGAAAGTCTAATTAATCAAGGTGCCTACTCCCTTCAAACCTGTTTTGAAAATCACACCAAAAACATAGTATCTTCGAATTTGCCTTCTCATCAAGGCCTAGCTACAAGACTTAAATCAATTTCCTTTACCTTGCCTCACCTGCCTACTTGCGGTGAGGGAACCATTTTAGTGCTTTTCCATAGCATTTCCATCTCTAAGCATACCATCATCACACGACTCTCAGTGTATAATGTTTCATCCACACTATATGACTTACTCACGAAATCAAACATCCTTGCATGCCTTAAATCGTCTCTAAAAGGCCACCATACACTCAAATTATAATAACGAAACCTCTGCTTACCAAAGTTCCATTTAACCATAACAACAAAGGCGAACTCAACATGTATCCAGGTGAGATATCGCAATAATAACCGATTCCACTCTGGAACCTCGGACATGATAGTCTTTCAGTCATTATCTTGCTATCGCTCCAAACGACAAGAAACATATTATACTCATAAAAACACTATACTTATATATCACATATAGAACGAGTAATACAAACCAGATATATATATTCAAAATATCAACAACCTCTTTTACAGCGAATGAAGGAAAATATAACTCCACTACCACGGAAAATATATGGACATTCACTCTATTAATGTTATCGATACTGCCACAAATCTCGAGTTACAGACACGAATCTAGGGTTAGAAAAATACCGCGACTTTATCTATTCACACCAAATATACCTTCGCCATCTGAGGTAAAACTCATAAGATAACTTTGCCAATCTCTCTGGCTACTCCAAATGGTTCCCAGACTTAGTACACTTGTCCTAACTGAACCTAAAAACTACTTTAATTGATATCCCATCTCGGCACTCCATCCTTGTCCTTCCACTCCTACATGACAAGGACTAACCGTGTGGTTCTATGATCCGTAGTGCAACATTCTCCATCTCTGGCCATCCTGACCATGTTAAGGTTATCAGTATCTTAGACTATATAGTCTCAATCCTGACAATTGCCTTAAGAGTCCCCTTAACTTCTTCGCTATAAGGAAACTCTACTATCGGCTTCAACCTCCCTGGTTCCATGAACTCCCTGGGTGGATGTCCACTAATGGGTTCGATGGATACAAATCCTCCACAAGTGTTAGCAACACTTATTCAGCAAACCTATCATTCCACTGAAGGACCCTGTCTTCATTGTACCTACCTTACATTGATACAAAACTTACTTATCCTTACCACTCTTGACTCACGATCGGTATCTGACCGATCCTTATGTGAATGATCCAAAAACTGCATTCTCTTCATTACTGATAAACTAAAGGAACTCGAGGTTCAAACTTTTCGTAACATTACTCTACGAGCAAAACATCTTGCTCCCCCAAAAATGGTGACTATCGTTCCACCATTTCAACCTTGCTCCGCACATGAATCTCGAACTAGCTCCCAAAAGATTACTATAATCTTATACTATGGCAGGAGAATGAAATCTCACAAGAGAAATCAACAATCCTAATCATAAGGCTCTATATTAAATCGAAGGCAATGCTGAAAGCGTAGTACGTCGCACAGATTCTAAGTACACTAGAACCTGATGCTCTGATACCATCTTTGACACCCCGCCTAATAAAATACCGGGCGATCACTCATGTACCAAAGTAAAACAGGAGTCGCATATGGATCATTCTTAGCATCACAGTCGAAAACCAATTTAATTACTAATAACCTATTAGGCTGGCATCAAAATTTTATTTAACTAATATTTTTAAACAAACCAACTAAGTAAAACCATCACACAGCTTAAATAAATGAAATTGAGGAGAAATAAAATAATCGAATACTCGGTTCAATAATATAACAACACAAAAAAATCCGCATAAAAGGAGGCAAAAGAATAATTAAATGATATTGGGTTATCAGCCCGAATGTTTACACAGTACCTCCTATCTAGGTTACAAGGATATAAGCGTCACCAGTGAACCTGCATACGTCCACAGCTGCTGCAGCAGACGTCTGACTCGAATGAATCATCATCCAGGCATCCCTGTGTCTGGACACCTATATAATATATATATATATATATATATATATATATATATAGCAAGAAAGGAAAAATAGGAAAATGGGTCACAGCCCGAGTTGTAAAAATATTTTGCAAGTGCATATATGCTTTATTTTTTAAAAATTAAGTTTTGTCTCATATTTAAATTGGTATCGCACTCTCATGAGATACCCCTCACCCCTCTTCTAATAGTGCACACCTAACGTATTTGTTTAAAACATCCTAGTTAAGCTACCTCGCCTAACTAATCTAATTCACCCGTCTGCTAGAAACCTCGACAACCCAAGTACTAAGGGCTAAACTTATCTCCATTCTCAACACTGCGTTAAGCTCATGTATGGGGTGTCTTGCGAAGCGAAATCCAAATAAGGAAACCCCCCTGATGCACTACTATCTGGCAGCGTCGATCGTCGAGATCCATTAGACCCTCAGCACATGACGTAAATATAAGACTCATATAAACATAATATATATATATATATATATATATATATATATATATATATATATATATATATATATATATATATATATACTACAACTTTATATTCATTATCATATACATTCGGATCCAAATTTACTGGAAAAGGGGAAAAATACACTTTATTAGTCTTTTCACTTTATATACATGAGTTTACTATATGATGTGGCTTGTCTTCATATACAAACAATATACTATACTCATCCAGTTTATAATTATACCGATTGCACACATAAGTATAATAACCATCCCAACGAGCTATAACTCGAGGATGCGGTCTCTCAATGCTATCATCTTCCAGGGAATCACTCATATACCATCCTAGGGACCAGCGATCGAACTCAATATCACCGACATCATGGCCAACACACACACACAACGTCTTGAAAGCGGTCATAGTTCCTCCCCGGAAATGAGATGAAAC
This sequence comes from Sambucus nigra, assembly GCA_949130495.1. Classification (NCBI taxonomy): domain Eukaryota; kingdom Viridiplantae; phylum Streptophyta; class Magnoliopsida; order Dipsacales; family Adoxaceae; genus Sambucus; species Sambucus nigra. The sequence continues at coordinate 653,512,290 of OX422215.1, read as the reverse complement.
ATACCCACCACGTCTCACCCCTAATAAAAATCACACAATATAACAATGGACGCTATGACCTGGGGAATATCCTTACCCTGCTCCTCGAGACAGGGTGCTCATCCTCATCGTGCAACTTCTCAATGATAGCATTAGAGGGGGTATGCTTCATATATATATGTATACCATCCACACATAGATATATATATATATATACATACTCGTATCATATTATATATATACTTTAATCACATAGTATATATATATATACACATATATATATACATATATATATATATATATATATATATACATTTATCACTACTCAAATGTAGATATGGCTACAATTGCCAATTTCATAATAATATTTAAATACCTTACTACTTAAATACTAATCTCATAAGTATTCTCTCTCTGAAGTATAACTCACACCTTAATCACTAATTAAGGACTTGTACATAAACCCTAATGTACCAATTCGTACTAATTAGATAAGTATACCATTGACGTATCTTAATTCTCATAAGTATTTCACCACCTATATTGATCGTCGTCAATAGACGTATCGGACAACCGTTGAATCCTCTTTAGCCTATATCCACCACGTAGGATTTTCTTGCACACAATTTTATACATAATTAAATTTTCTTCATGTTTAATTTTATACGCACCATCCCGTACCGAAAGATCAACTCAAGTGTTGGTCGCCCTAAACACCCTTAAATAAATAAGTCATGGATTCCATTTTCCATGAATCCAAGGTCTATATTTTTCTTAATTAACAGTAATTTGCAGGTCTCCGCTCTATTTTAAGAAACCTAAACCTTTATTTTCTTAATCCATTATTTTCCTCGAAAATATGATTTTTAGTGCCACGCCAATTCAGCACCCTTCTAGCCCCTATAAATTTCCTGAAATGGATAGAGCTAAATTAATAGATAAATACTTATTTCATCAAATGAATAAGCTAGAACCAATTAAAATTGGAAATCATCTCATTTAATTAACCCTTGGCAAAAATTGCCAAAAATCCTGAAGGGACGATCGATCGACCCTTGGCCTTCGATCGATCGATAGTCGATCGATCGATCACTTCGGACAGCTTCATCTCCGAGAAGCTATTTCGGTGATTAAAGCTTCTCCCAAGCTTTTATCTCCTACCCCAACGTCCTCCAACCTCAAACAACGATATATACATATATAAAATGGGTTCTAAACATCCTAAAACCCAAAACCAACAAATGATTTCAATAATTTCCTAAGTTTCTCGAATTGGATAAGATTTGGGGTTTACTCGTTTAACTTCTGAAAACCCATTTTAATTCATAAAATCCTATCCCGAAAATCTTCTGATTCGTTAATACCAAATTTTGATATGAGATTTATGCTCCAAAATAAATAAAGCATGTAAACACTTGCCTCGTGGATAAAATCCAACGATCCCGAGTCGAGTCCCGCGGAGTTTGGCCGGAACCTCTATTTTCCCTCCTCCTCTCCTCTCCTGTTTCTTTTCTTCCCTTTCTTTCCCCCTCCCTTTTCGTTATATAGGGATAAAAAGGGTTTATCCCTTATTAAAACCAAATATGACCCGTTTACTCAATTACGAGTCCTTATTAGCCCAAATATTTTCGGAGCCTAAACAATACCCCCGGATACTCTGACTATCTCGGCCATTCCGAGACCAATCGTGCAATCAGAATTTCCATCCGAGGTACTTGACCGTAATTTACAATTCTAACCCAACACATCTCCGTTCGGGTTTTCCAATTAAAATATTGTCCTTTGTCGCTTTACTTAACTGCTACCTGTAATAAAATAATCCTTCTCATCTAATTATTCCCGAAAGTAGTTATAACATACATCAGAAATCCTCTAACACTCCTAAACTCCAAAAGTTATTATTCCGAGAAATTCCTCAAATTTCCAAATTACACCCATTTATGAAAATTTAATTTCCCATAAAAGTGCGGGGTATTACATTTTAAAGCCTCCAAATTAGTTTAAATAGAAATACAAGTTCGTGTTAATCATCCAAGTTTCCATGTCTTTCGTTTTATCGTAACTTTACACGGGGATCAGATAAAAACATTAGGGTGGGGTATTACATTCTCCCCTCCTTAGGAAATTTTGTCCTCAAAATTTACGATCATAAACTGACAAAACGTTCATTCAACAATCTAATTCCAATATTAGGTTTCTTTAACACTACAGTCTAACCCAAGTATTTTATACAATTAATCTTATACAATTATGGTTGACCCTAAGTTCTTATTTCGAACTTCCAAACATGCCTATCATGTCCATCTGAACAATACCTCAAAATAATTGACATTCACAACATATCATGCTAACACACAAAGAACTTATTGTCATGAATTGCTCCGAACATCGGGGTTTACAAGGCCATGTTTCATCAAACAATTTGGATCTTTCCTAGCCTAATAAGATACATCCTCAACATCAATAACCATCCACATCAATGATTTCGAGACATCCATTTAATCCCAATGGTCCATCTAATCGATACCTCCTATTAAACTACACGTTAAGCTAGAGTCATCCAAGGTATGATGACCTAAATACACATGAGAGACTACATTCTCAATCCACAAATTCCATATGGAGTGAAGCATTAGTATTTATTATTCCATTAAGTTATGATATTCATATCTTAGAGTCCTGACCTCAAATCCGCGACATACATCATAACTAACTATACCGTTTAATTAGCAATTGTGTTAACTTAAAGCTATCAAGTATACACGCAACTATATGGAACAAACCACGAGATCCTTCGTACACACCAACTAGTGTAAGACGATGGTGCTTTCTAAAAAGAGCATACTTATGTACCGTGATGCATCAGCCTCAACCTGACCTATCTCACATCACTATTGAGCAACGATACACCGAATCACAATGGATCAATAACCTCCCATTTCTGGGCTCAAGGAAGATACAAGGAATTCTCGATTCATGGGACCGCCAAGCCAAAGGAAAATAGTCAATTTCTAATAACGAATTGTGCCGCACAAAGTATAAAAATTTAATGCACCATTAAAGTCTATAACCCTCACCGATATTCACAAATGTCTTAGCCTCTCCATATATACCTCGACTTGACCTATTCAACCATACGAGTCCTAATCATGAATCATTCATCCTTACCTTTATGAGTGGGATACAAAACCAATTTCTTTGGGAAGATGAAACACCAGGTTTCCCTCCTTAAGACTAATGCTACTTTTTTCACCATTTGCAACTATTTTATTATCAAGGTGAAGTTACATCTTATGGTATGTATCACCAATTATCGACCTACCATTCCTAAGCCTCCATAATTACAACCCGTGGAAACTAACCTTAGTTTTCAATATCACTCTCATCAAGTGAAGCATAATTCTAATATAGTTTTCATCATTTATTTCAAAAAACATTTCGACAACTCTTAGCAATGTCCCAAATGATTACCAAATCAAAACTATTATAATCGTATCATAAACTATCAAGCATTACTCATGCCCGATACCTAATGATTATCCTTACTAGATTTGTTCTAAGATATGGGTAGCAAACGTATGTGATATAATCAAGCTTAGCACTCCGTTCTGAGTGTTATCTCTAAAACCATGATGAACATCATCGTGTTCTAAGTCTCCCAAATGAATAATATGGTACTTATTAACCTATTTCTCACACTATACTTAAAATTCATACCATGGCACCATCTTATAAACAAAAGCTATAGAACTAACTCCAAGTGATCCTATAAATCAACATGACCTAAACATACTGCAATCATCATTGATTTACCATTACAATGTAGAGTTTAATACCATAATAATTCTCTAATGCTTTATGGATGATAACACGGTACTTAGTCATTTCTCTAAATAGTCTACACATCTAACCCCCGAAAACCACAAGTCGCAGCATGATCTATGCTACATAACCTCAAATTTAACACTATGACATATTTATCACCACCTACACCTCGACACAACTTTGATTTATTTCCACAGTTCATAGAGGAGACAATAGTTCAATCATTTCCTAAAATGGTCACACACATCCTAGTGTAACAATCGTCACGTCAAAATCCTATCATGTATGACAACTGATCATGGCTACCAATTCGTAACCTCAAGGCATTAATCCTAATCATTACATGATATATCAACTGTAAGACTATTCCATTTACATTATAAGGAAATCCAAAAGATTCAAGGGGAGACACAATTTTCTTCACATTCATTTGCTAGATCACAAACTACCACCACTATAAAACTTTGGTAGGATACGGGTCATCGGGTACTACCTATAAAACTTTTAGGCTAATACTTTTAACACCATAAGAGATCCTATTCCTCAATGCCATTTCATTTTTCTAAAATCATAATTCAATACCATTATTTCCAATTCTAAGTCCCAAGGACTATATAGATTCGTTATTAATTAGCCCTGAATCGATATGATTACCTAAACCCAAATCATAATCAAGTCATATAGGCATTCGAATTTCCATTGAATTATTTATTCATAAGATACGCCACTTGGTCACCTAATTCCATAGATGAAACCACAAGCATACCATCTAAGATGGAAGTGAAATCACTAAGACTTTCTAATCATCCAACTTCCACATGATACATCTCACACAAGTCCAAGGTTTTACCACCTAATGGTCTACACTATAACCTGATACTTGTTAGCTAGCATTACCAGAACAAATGCAGCAAAACAAAAATGGCTACTAACTTAGCCGATTACTAACTCAAAGAGAATGGCACAATGTGCTCAAGACCTCGATTTTACCATTAAAATAAAAATAAAAACCTCCATCAGACAAGCGTGATCCGCTTGACGCCGAAAGATCCACTATCGACCTCACCGCGTCACACCCGAAAGGAATATGAACCCAAAGTTCTGATACCAAGTTGTAACGCCCCGACCCAGATTTAAATGTCAATAAAAGAGCAACCCGGTCCGGTTCGTATGTTAATTTTAAAGTGCATCAAAATAACATAAATAATGTTTTTATTTCAGTTTTATTATTCTATAATATTGCACTTTTTAGCATGCGATTCCAATTTTCATCAACTACGTGTTAGGACCCAAGGGAAGTTCCCCCAAGGCCAAGCAAATAGAGCCACTGATCGTAAATATAGATAATTACTTACCTACATAATTCTCTCAAAGTACGAAAGAACATGCAGCCTGTCGTAACAAAAGGAGGGATGTGACATGAAGGCTCAGTGGGAACTACACAAATTCAGTACAAAAACGAACACATAAAAGAATACTCACACGCTACACTACATGTGAAAGTATGTGTGTATCTACATATATACCTTTTAAAATACATATCCCAATGTATTAAACCGTTTTGTTCCAAAAACGTCATTCAACCAGTTCATTCTCCTTATTTTGACAAAGAACGATTTTGTATCATTATGCTTAAAAACTAGCATTTCTTCCTATTAATGCACATGGTTAAACAATTAGCAATTGTTGGGAAAAATATTTCATTTACTTTCAAACATTTAATACCCAACGTTCATTAACTCACGTCGAGTTATTAATCATACTTAAGACTTTATTTCAAAGCATGCACACATCGTGTTTAGAAAAATACTCATCTTCCTTTGAAAGACTCATATAACACATGCTTGTGTTCATTACATTTAAAATCTCATTAGGTATCTTAACATCATTAAGTAACCTTATTTAACCATCCCATGTTATCACATGAACATTAAATATTTATCGCGTTATTCTTGCATTAATAAATCAACGAATTAATACCATTTATTTATTCCTCTTTCATGAAAATTCAATTCATTACTTAACATTATCTTTAGGGATTCCGTAAGCACACACTCATCATAATACACGCACACCCACGGTTTCATAGAATTTCACCGTGAGTGACAAGTAAACTGCAGTTGGTTTGGGTCCTTCACCACTAGGGACAACGTAGCCCTGCTTAATTTTTTTAACCCGACATCATCCAATATCATTATCTTTTCAATGTGCTCAATATTTTCTTAATATCTACTTTAATTTGCATTTTTGGGGCCTAAGTTAAAGCCTTGAACTTAACCTTCCATTTTCTGATTATACTTAGAAAATCAATGCTTCTCTTTAAGTCCTCTATTTACACACGTGTTGATTTTATACAAAAAAAACATTCACGTTTTAGGGATTAATTCAATTTCACCCATACTAGCTTAAAAAAATTTATAACATTTTTTTTCATATGAATGTTCCACTTTAAGTAAATTACCAATTTACCCTTTATTTACCAGAACTTACAATTTCGTTCTATAACAAGTGTCATTTCTCAAAATAATCATAAAGTTTCCAACTTAACATTCTAATGCCTTAGTCATTTTAACACTTGTTTAACATCATGCTTTTTCCCAACTTTCATACTTTTCAATTCAAAGAGATAAATTTTTTGTCTTACTTTATCTTTAAATCCAATAAGACCTCTTTTAAACTCGCTCACATATTTATTCACAAAATACTATGCGTTTATATGCATAGAGAATGTAAATGCAGAAATCCCATCAATGGAATAAACATGTATTACCTTCTAAAATTTTATGTTTTCACAACAAATATATTTTTCAAATAAGTGAGACATTCTTAACTTCCTTAGATTTGAAAATGACATTTATTCATAATTATTCCATTTTGAAAACAACTTAGAAATATTTATTTCATAAATATTTGACAATATTAACATTTTCCACGCTTTTATTTCATAAAAGTGTTCAACATACCTTTACTTGGATTACACACAAATGATAGTTTCTAGCATTTTTATTTATAAAAATACCCAAATTTTCTTTTTTCTAGAAATTTAAACAAATAATATGTTTCTTGCATTTTTATTCCATAAAAATGTCCGTTATACTTTTTTTACTAGAAATTACACCCAATAATATTTTCGTAGATTTTATTCCACAAAATATTTTGTCATTTCATTTCCACTAGAATACACCAAAATGACATTTCTTGCATCTTTATTCCATAAACTTCCCAATTGTAGTTTTACTAGGAGATATACACCAATAATATTTTCCTACACTTTCATTTCCATAGGAATGTCCATTTTCAGATTTATTAGAAAATATACACAAAATATATTTTCTTACATTTCTACTCCATAAAAAAGCTATTTTCAGATTTGGTAGAAAGTACACAACAGTATTGCTTCCTACCATTTTTATTCCATAAAAATGGGCATTTACAGATTACAGAGAACACATACAATATCACAATATTCCTACTCTTAATAAACAACCACAAGACTGTCCTATATATACACCAAATGGAGTCCTTAAATATAAAAGTAGAATATCCCGCCCCAATGTCTCTAAAGATGGTTGTGGCTAGGAATATGGGTGGCTACCCCACCTACAAAGGTGGCCCTAAAGGTTGTCACAAAAGCTCCAACATAAAATTTCTAGGAAATACTCCACAAATACTCCAAATGTTTAGCAATCCATCTTTTTCCTTTAAGAATAACCCCCTTCAAAACGTCCAATGACTTAATCATCTTCTTGTAATAATATATCCCCTAATATTCACCAAAAAGAAACCCCAACAACAGCCCTCTTATTTTGTAGCTCCTCTCTTAACATTGGGAAAGAATACATGTTTAGAAGTGTGGTATAGGAGCTTATTTTGAAGAATATGGGGAATAATAATTTAAGGAATGGAGGGGGAACTTCATAGGTTCCTAGTAGTCAGCGTTTCACCCATGCCTCCATCTCTCATTTATACTCAACCAAGTGTAAGGACAAATTTCCAATTGAGTAAATTTGTAGTGTTGGGTTAATTTAAAAAAAAAATATTTGAGTCATAGGATATATGTTTGTAATTATCAAGAATATGACGTTTGGAGAGTTGAAGACGTATTGCCAACAATTTAAAGTTTCATCCTTGTCAATTTTCATGCCAACTTTTGCGTCATCAACATTTGAATTCTGAAGTTTCCAAAGGTATGAATGCACTATTTTATATATATATATATATATATATATATATATATATATATATATATATATATATATATATATATATATATATATAGGAGCTTGGAAAATATTTTTGGGTGTTAGTATTTTTGTTAACCTTTTTATGAATTCATACTACCTAAAGACTTTGTTCTCGGACACCTTTCCGTACAAAAATCATAACTAATTCAAAAAAATATGAAATAGGCAACCGCGCTTTCGTATCAAAATTATTAAGATTCATGGCCTGAAATCTCATTCGACAGGTCATTCGAATGTCTTCATTCGAATGAACTTCGAATGAGATTTTTCTGTTTTCTCATTAGAAGTTTCATTTGAATGAACTCGTTCAAACGAACTTTGAACGAAATGACTTAATTTTTGACAGCTTTTTCGAAAACTTCCGAATTCCCCACTACTTTTTCCTGATAAAATAAGTGCGGTAACAACTTTTTCAAGAGAGATCTTTTCATTTTCCTTGGGAGTTTGAGAGAAAAATTCTTCTAACAAAGGGTCAATTTATGTGTTAACCTTTCAAGAATAAATGTCGAGCCCCGAATTAATTAAGTTAAACTCATCCTTTTAATTAGAGATAAATTTCCTTAAACAATGCATTAATTTAAATCTCTGAGGAAAATAGCATAAGATTTTTTTTTCCAAAGGTATGTGTAGATGAAAACATAACTGCCTTTAATTATAACTTATAAGTACTACATAACTTTACATAACCAAGATCCTTAGTTTAATAATTACACAAAAGGAATCTTGATATTCAAACCATACTAATTATCCGTTACTCCCCCGTTTTAAGGTCCTAACTTGGCAGTGAACTTCAAATTATAAGCATACCTGAAACAAAACATTACAGGAGTGTAAGCTATAAAGGATTAGTGAATGACCACATACCACACATATAACCAATTTGAATAACCATTTTTATTTTGTTCTAATGCTATAACCCAACAGGAATTGTGAAACTCTCGCAAGCCTGGACCCGCCATAGTCCAATTAACCCACCACAGTTATTAGGGACCACCACATCCCTTTATTATACACGAGTACAGAAACCTTTAAGTTGGATTAACAGGACCACCACATCCTGTAGGACCCACCACAGTCCTTAACATTAGATAAAGGACTCACTAGTCCATATCATTATATAACATCGCTTAACATTTTTAATCATATGCATATGTTTCATAAATACAACATCACTCCCATAAACATTTTCACACATGTGTTTAACTACACATTTCCATATGAAATTATAAGCATTTATATTTCATAAGTAAGGTCACTCACCTTGGATTTAGTGCTAAGATTAATACCAACTACTTCCTTGGTATGGTAGTATTAGCTGCTTCCCCACCTAACAAGTCAATGTCGTTAGTATTTGAATACACCGATTAACATCAAACCCAGTAATACATCACATCATTTGGTCAATCAGAAATAACTAAGGAGGAATTAAATATGACACTTCATATTTCTATAACACCCAATTAATTAGGGTTCTAACACAATTTGCATAATTTAATTACCAATTTGCTAGACAAAGTTATGCCCATTTTATTACAGCCTTTTCCAAATCATTTCTCAAGAAAAACAACAACACAACTTCAACTTCATGAAATTCTCATAATTTTTGTGCAACATAACTTTCCATGATATTACACCCAATATCAGTAAACACATTGAATAATACGAATTTAATGTTTCATAATTTTTAGGGCTCATTTTCTATGTCGAGCAAAATGTCAAACACCTGGTATGCATTCTTGCTCCTTTAGGGCAGATTTTAAACCAAGACTTTAAAGTATCACCAAGGGTTCATTACTTGGTATTTTTACACAATTTTCGGATATGTTATACATGTATGAGTTTATTTTACTCTCCAACTTTAATCACTCAATTCCAATAAGTATTCCATGATTTATGCCATTTTTAGTATAACTAGGTCAAAATACAACATTAAGGCATAACTTAACATTTTTAAGCATACATAACCTTAAACTTGAGTATAATTCATGGAAACATATAATAAACATGTTTTAGCATAAATATACATCATAATCATGAATTTTCTAAATCAAAATGCTTTACGAAAAGATGATGTAAATTTAGGACTTTAAAGTATGCATTTACAATCCTAGCTTCAGTTTTAACTTATGTTCATAACCCATCCTTGTTCCAACACAATTCAGCAATATGGGTATCATTAAAATATATATCCAAATCAAAAATAAAAACATGATAAGTATAGAACTCATCCATGTGACCAACTTTAATAAAGATGTAATTACCTTACGAGGATTCCTTGATTTATGGAAAATTTCCAAAGATTTATTCCTTAACTTTCTTCTCTTTCTCTCTCTTTAGGCAAAACTCTTGTTCATGGATGCATTTGCTGAACAAAGGAGTTGGTTTATACAGTTTAATTCGTCCAAACCATCACCCACCCTTTAACCAATCAAAAAATAGCACATGGTGTGCTAATAAGACAATTGTTACTTAAGGGATGGACATATTTACCCTTGTTTCGTACTTTCGGTATAACTTCTTGTACGAGCCTCCGTTTAACCCACTATTTGTTGTGTTATAATATTAATTCATATATATACAACTTTAATAATTTATGTTTTCCCAAAATCATAAACTAATATGCCTAATTTGGGCATCGAACAGGAAAGTAGCAATTTACCGAAAATCTCAAAACTTTCACATTTGGCGACCAAACATTGCCAATTTCGTATCAACACCCTTATTTACTTTTATAAACATAATCATGCATTAAAAACATAATTTATGATGCATTAGCCCACATAAGTAATCATATGTTCTAAACATGGTATCCCCGATCATAAGCTCAATTAACACCTAATGTAAACAACACATATATCACATGAGCATGCATCCCCTAAACATGATAATTAACATGTTTAACACACATAACCAATCTATAACTTATAACTCCTAAGTTATAATTAATCATGTAATTAACCTTCCTAATCATATTTTAGGGCCTTACAATAAATTTCCTGCAAAAACACATATGTTTACACCCAACATGTTTTAGTTTAACTCCAAGTTCATATATATATATATATATCAAGAAGAGAGTTTGGGTTTTTCTCTACCCCAAAAGAGATTTTTTTCCTACGGCCTTGATATTGCCTCAAACTTTCGTGGCTTGAAGGCCATAGTTCTTATAAGAAGATGGCCGTGGAGGGATACCTCCACATAACTAGTTAGCACGATGAGGTTTCGTTCGTTAACGGAATTAACCAAAAAAATTGCTCCGCCAACTAAGAACAACCATTCGCCACCACCCATAGAATCAAGAAGAGCTCTCAGTCTGTCAATCCGTACTATGTCTAGACCTGGTAAGTTTCCCCGTGTTTAGTACCCAATCCTAACATGGGGAGGTAGTGACAATAAATAACAATACTGGGATCATTGAGCCTGGTAATTGGAATGAGTACAATCTAAATCCCTTAATGAGGATCCATTAGAGGGAAAGTCTGCTGCTAGCAACCACAGTAATTCCAGCTCCAATAGCATATACTTAAGTTGTTGCAGTCAAAAAGGAAAATATCAGTCGTGTGATGCCTGGAAACAAGACAATGCTACCAAGGTAATACCCAAATGACCCAACAAGTATTTAGGGTGATGCATAGAATCAAGGCAATGTCGGCCCAAAATGAGCAAAGTCGGTCGGCCGACGAAAAGCTCTGGGGTTGAAATGTTCGGGCAATCTCCCTTTTCTTATCCCTCGAAATGATGCATGGGCACATACGGTGAAAGGCACCGTGTATGGGTTGACGGTAGTTGTGCCCCATTAATGAACTCCAAGATTTCGGTGGACTCCGGAGTTATCGACTAAGAGGAGGTTGAAGCAATAAGCAATGCCAGGTCTTGAAGGTAGTCAATTCGTTGTTGTAAGTCTATTGTCTTTTTTGTAAAAGTTATCATACCTAGTGGACTTGTAGGTTGGTCCGTCCGAGGTTTTTCCCATTGTGGGTTTTCCTCGTACATCACCACGTAGTGTGATTGTGTTTATCTTTATCATGTAAAATTTCACTCAAATGCATGTGTAGGTTTAAAAAGATGAAATCTGGCTTAATCATAACTTTGGTTTATTTTGGTGCTAATTAATTTTGAGTAATATTTTAGTTAATTTAATTAAAGTCAATTTTATTTAATTTGGCAAAAATGCATGTTTAGTTTGTGTTGCCTAATTTCTAAAATGAATTGAATTAAATTGTATTTAAGTGAAAATTAAGATGTTTGTGTAGTATAATTTCACTTTAAGTTTACTTTAATTTTAATTTTGGTGATAATAAATTTGAATTTTATAATTTTTAAAATTTGAAAAGAAATTTTTATTTGGAATATCTTTGAACCCGCTCGTAATTTAAAGAAATTTAAAATTTGGGGGCATTCGATCTATCAAGTGGTATAAGATCTAGGAGCGCTAACTTATTGCATTTAGGTCCTTTTCGGGCTTATTTTAAAAAATATGAGAATTTCATCATTTTCAACATTTCCTATTCTGATGGATCAAATTATGCGTATTGGAAATCGCGAATGAAATCTACACTTAAATACCTAGATGAGCGAGTTTGGCAATTGATAATTATCTGGTGGTCCCCACCTATGTGTATAGTTGAAAATGAGTGTGTTCCTAAATCCATTGAGAGATGGAGTGATAATGAACATAAATTAGCAAGTTTTAATATCCATGGTTTAATGCTCTTTTTAGTGAGGTCACACCGGATGAATTTTGATGTATTATGACTTGATAAACTGCTAAAGAGGCTTGGGAAATTTTACAACTCACCCATGAGAGAACTAGTGTCGTGAAATCTTCAAAACACCAAAACCTCACCACTAAATTCGAAACCATTAAAATGCTCGAAAGTGAGACTTTTGATGAAGTTTATGCTAGACTTTCAGATATTGTTAATCCATCCTTTAACTTGGGAGAAACGATACCAAACAACCATGTAGTAAGGAAAATTTTGACGTCTTTACCCAATAAGTTTATTACAAAAGTGACCGTTTTAAATTTTTTACCCACTTTAGCCTCTAAAAAACTTGAAGAGCTCGTAGGTGACTTACAAACCTATGAACTTAACATGTTTACCTCCAAGGATAAGACAAAGAAAGATAAGGGCATGTCTTTGAAAGCCCCAACAGAGAAAAAAAAAGATTTTTGGATGATGAGAGTCACATCGACTCTGAGGATATGGCTATGTTTGCTAAAATGTTTAGGAAATTTCTTAAATTTAATAAAGATAATCTTAAAATGGATTTTAAGAAATTTGATAACTCTAAGCATAACAAAGCCGTAAGAATCCCTAGAACTCAAAATGAAGACCTTAATAGGGACGAATCGAATATATGTTATGGTTGTGAGGGTTATGGTCATAGGGCAAGAGAATTTCCCACTAAACTAAGGAAGGAGGGAAAGCAACCAATTTCATATAATGCCACCCTTAGTGATAGTGACAAGGAAGAGGGACTCGATTCCCCCATTGAATGCAACTTTACCGCGTTCATGTCAAATCATTTAAGTGAAAGTGAGCAATCGTCCGATGAAGACATATTAATACATGAGTGGAGTTGAAAGTGAGAGTGATAATGAAGAAGACATGGATGAGATTGAACATCAAGTGGCCTTTCGTGAGCTATATCAGGAATCAATTAAAATAAAAATGGCTAACTTAAAGTTAGAAGTTTGTTTGAGATAACGTGCCAAGGTTAATAATGAGAGTGCTTAAGTGGATGACCTTAGTACACGTGAGAGAGATCTTAGTGAGAAGGTTGAGTACGTAGAAGGTGAGAGAGATATCCTTAGAGGTTTAATGGAGGCTATGAAGAAAGAACTTCTTAGGTTTGAAGATAGTAAGTGGTTGCTTGAGTCACTTATATTAGAGTTAGAAGAAAAGTTGAGAGACTCAAGCGGTGTCAAATTTGATTTGAAATGTAGGTCTAAAAAACTAGATAAAATTCTTGGAACCGTCCAAATTAAAATTGACTTGTGTGGTATTGGCTTCAATGCGCAAACTATTTCAACTAATAAATCCAAAACCATAAGTTTGAGAGAATCACCTAGGAACAGTTTCAAAGGTCAATGATTAGGTAATACCTTTCTCTGTGTATTCAAATGCTCACATTGTGGTCAAAAAGGTCATTTCAGGAAAAAAATTGATCTTAAAAAGGATCCTAGAAAGTCCAATGGGAGAGACGTCAAAATTCCCAAATCTCGATATCTTCACTTTTTACTTATTTGGACTGGGAAATCCGATTTGGAGAATTTACAAGATAGGATTTTTTTTCTCATTTTCCTGCATGTGATACCTCCCTTGCTACATCAAAAGGTTGAATGTTTTAGGTTTGTTTACACAGACTACCTTTTGTGCATCATGATATAATATTTATTAATGGTATGTTTTGTTTGTCATTTTCTAGTCTTTGCTTCATCATATATGTGTTGCTGGAATTATGACCTTTTTATATTTTGCATTTTATTTTATCTTGTTTGGTGTTATTGAAAAATTAAAAAAAAGATTTTGTTTTTCTTTTGAGTTGAATTTTTTTGTTTGTGGAGAAATTTTTTGAAAAACTCAAAAAGATTTTTTTTGTCTATTTTAGTTTGACACACTTTATGTGGCATATACTTGTGTTTGAATATAATTTCATCACCACTTCCATGTGGCTAGAAATTTTGGTTAAGATTTTCAATCCTTAAAGTGTTCTTTGTCATGCTTGCATGGAGTAGTTGGATTTTGCGTTGCTTAACGGATTCTATTCTTATATCCCTAGATTCACACATGCACGAGCTCATTTGAAATTTAACATCACATGTATATTTGTGCTACGTGAGATGTTCTCATATCAATTTAGTCATTTACATGTTACTATGACAATGGAGGATTTGTGCATGTAAGAACTGTTTCTCGGATGTAAAAATTAGAAAAATCTGTTTATCTTGTGTAGTCGTTTAGCATTGGTATTGGTATGCGAAAGATAAAATTACTGTGACAACCCGGTATCCAAAATAAGGGTTGGCCAGCCCGTTACTCCAATAATACAGGAATCATGGATGGAATCATTCTCAGCACCGTAACAACATAAAGAGTATATGAGATAACCACACAATATTTTAGAAAACGAGTTGTCAAAATTTTTGTTTTGTAATATAAAGAAAGCATTGTCAACAACCCATAATTGAAAACAAATGGAAACCCCAAAAGTATATATATTACAACTATGACAATATAAAATAAAGAACCGAATATAATGTCGGTCAACAGAATTACATACAATGTACAACAAGTTCCATGAGTTACATATTACATTCATTATACAATTACAACAGTTTGGGCCACACGCCCGAATAAAGACCCGAACATAACTAGAAAACAACAATGAAGGCGTCTACACAAAATATCCCGTGATATCCGCAAAATGTCACGGCTCCTCAAAAGACACTGGAATGGGGAAGTCATTACGGGCGTCCTTGCGGTGGAGCATCTAAGTGGTTACAATATATATATGCACAATAAGAAAGAAGAACGAGTCAGGGCCCGATTTTATGTGATCACCAGATAAATGAATAGCATGACAATAATGAACAGTTAATCATGAATAATAAAGATGATATTCTAGCATGATAGCATCCTATAATGAATCAAGACAATTGAATGATTATAAAGTGAAATTCAATTATATAAGAAAATAAGAACAGTCATAAGCCTTTTTCATCTTTCACCGTTTTCATTTTTCATCTTTCCATTCCTTATCAGGAATACAAGTTATATCATGTTCTCTTTGTGGCATGTATCTCAATTGTATGCTCTTTGTGGCATATACTATGCTCTTTATGGCATTAATAACCATCAAGTCCAACTTGATGATTAGAATAGTTATAAGTATATATATATATATATATATAACGATTCTAAGACTGCCCGTCCGGGTTTCCCCACTGTGCGCGCCCCTAAATGACCATCATCTTCCAGGGCCTATCATAAGACAACCTGGGATCCTAACGAAACATCGGGAAGCGGCCATATTCCTGCGGGATAGTCAAGACCACACTCGGAATCTCCTACACATCGCAGAAAATATAAAATACGCGCTCATATGGCCTAGGACTATATCCACCCTGCATTCATTAGTCAGGGGGCTTCACCTTACGCACGAACTTCCCTTATGATGTCATTTAGAGAGGTGTGTTTAAACCATTTTATTTATTTCCATAGCATGATTTAGTAAATTATCATTTACTTTATCCGTTTACATTTTATCAAATGCATTATAGTTTTCCGAAACTATACAGGCCTCACATCATTATAATAACCTCGAAGAATATTCAAACTCCCAAGTTATTTTCCCCAGCCTCCTTTTGGATCTATAATATAACAACATATCTCAAATTAACTTCTAAAGTCTCCAAACACAACTTAGAAATCTCCTAGACTCCTACTAATTAAAGAAAGAAAGTAATGCCTGACCATCACTTTGCACGCCCTCGGAATAATTCCCATATAACCCAATTCTAATCTAGGGTAATAAACTAACTCACCAAGAACTCTAGGACTCTAAGTTTACTTCATACAAGAAGGTTCCTAGGCCTAAACCCTAAAGAAAATGAGTTAGAATTGAATTTCAAAAATAACTCAAAACAGCAGGAAAAAGAATCGATTCGGACATGGAAAACTGACTTTCTGTAAACTGCCGAATCGATTCAGCCAAGCCAAATCGATTCAGTCTAGGCATACCTGGAAACTGGACCTAAGCGAATCGATTCGCCCCAAGGTCCGAATCGATTTGGTCATGCGATTTTGCTAAGAATGGCTATGGAGTCTTGGACTCCAATTTTACCCCCAACTCAAAACCTTTCAAACCAAACTCATTTATTTCCACCAATTCACCATAAATACTACCAACTACTACTACAACCATCACTAATCATCCAAATCATTCTTTAATGATTCAAGACCCACAAATACACACAAAAAAAAACAAATTAAACCATGATCAATACATCATTATCACAACTAATCATTTATCTTAAACCACATATAACAAGTAGAAAACTTGCCTCAATCTAGCAAATGCAGATTTTCCTTGTGTAGAAGCAAGAATCCCTCCTCAATCTTCAATCTCTTCTTCTTTTCTCTACTCTTTCTCTTCCTCTCTCTAGTTCTCTCTTGGTTTAGGAATAAAATTAAGGAAAATAGAAGACTTAGCAAGACTAAGTCGTGCCTTTAGTCAACAATCCCAACTTAAAGGACCAATACCGTGATAAAATAACACACAACTGCATATTTAAGGTATAATCAGTTAAAAGTGCCAAAAACCTCAAAATACAATATAGCACATATTTTGACTATCTCGCACGTTTCGGAATCAACTACGGCCTCCAAATTATCATTTGGACGATTTATAATCCATTTTAAGTTTCGGTTCCATTTTAAATAACAATGTCATTTTAAATTCTTATGACACAATAAGCTCATCATGAGGATATTTACATGCTCATACAGTAAATATTCAACAAGTTAGTAAATATTAACTTTTCTTCATTAAATTAATACTCTCCATATTACGACATTTCATATTTAATTACCTCACATAGTAAGTAAATATAAAATAAGCTCTCATAAGCGAGGGTTGTTACATACTCCCCCCCCCCCCCCCCCCCTTATGAGGGAATTTTATCCCCAAAATTCAAGCATACCTTACAAGAAGAGATGTGGATATTTCTCCTGCATGTCATCCTCACATTCCCACATCGATTCTTTAGCATTGTGATGACTCCATTGGACTCTCACCAAGGGCACCACACGAGACCTCAACTTACGCTCCCTATGCTCAAGAATAGCAACCAGTTGTTCTTCATATGAAACGTCGGGTTGGAAGTCGATATCCTCAAAAGGGATGTGCCAAAGGGCACCTTCACATCTCTTATACTTCTTCAGAGAGGAAACATGGAATACATTGTGAATTTGTTACAAAGGTTCCAGTAAGGCAAGTTGATATGCCACTGGATCGACTTTCGCAATAACTGGAAAAGGTCCAACAAAGCGCGGCGCAAGCTTTCCTTTCTTCCCGAAACGCTTAATGCCCTTCATCAGTGACATTCGCACCAAGACTTGGTCCCCAATCTCCAACTCCATGTGTCTTCTACCCGCATCGGCATAGCTCTTTTGGCAGTCTTGAGCTATCCGAATGCGATTCTGAATGAGTTCAATTTTTGAAGAAGTATCTTGGATCATTTCAGGTCCAAAAAATTTATTATCACCCGCTTCCAACTAACAAGCGGGCGATCTACATGGCCGGCCATAAAGATCTTCATAGGGCTCCATTCCAATAGTAAATTGGTATGAGTTGTTATAAGCAAACTCAACAAATGGGAGGTATTGTTCCCAACCGCCCTTGAAATCAAGCATGCACATACGGAGCATATCCTCCAATATTTGGTTTACTCTTTCAGTCTGACCATCTGTTTGAGGATGATAATAAGTGCTTAACCTCAATTAGGTCCCCATGGCCTCTTGGAAACTTTGCCAAAAGTGGGAGACAAATATCTTATCCCGGTCGGAGATGATATTTAAAGGTACCCCATGAAGTCTAATGACCTCTTCGATGAATAATTGGGCATAGCGAGTACTGTCATAATCAGTACGCACGGGTAGGAAGTGTGCCGACTTAGTCAAGCGGTCGACAATCACCCAAATAGAATCATTACCCTTCTTTGACCTTGGTAAGCCTGTAATAAAGTCCATCGATATACTTTCCCATTTCCATACTGGAATCTCCAATGGTTGCAACAATCCTATCGGTCGCTGATGTTCGATCTTGACTAATTGACAAGTAGTACATTGGGACACAAATTCATTAATATCCCGCTTCATGCCGGGCCACCAATACTGGCGACGCATGTCTTGATACATCTTGTCCCCACCAGGATGTACCGTAAATTTTAACCCGTGAGATTTCGCCATCATCGCCCATCTCAAGTCCCCCTCCTCCGAAATAATAAGTCTTCCATGGAAGCGTAGTCCACCCTCTGAAGTTATCGAGTAGGATTCCGCTCCCTCGGACAGTAATCGGTGTATATGGTCCTGACAAACCTTATCCCTTCCTTGGTCTTCCACAACCCTTTCCACAATGGTAGGAGTAACGATCATCACTGACATGAATGCTCTCACCACCACATCCTCCTGACTGAGTTCTTTCCACTTAGCTTTCCATACTTCAGCTAATTCTCCCTCGGGCCTCCTACTCAAGGCATCCACCACTATGTTCTCTTTGCTCGGGTGATAATGGATATTAAATTGATAATCTTTCACGAACTCCAACCATCGACGCAGACGCATATTCAAATCTTTCTGTGAAAATAAATATTGTAGCGATTTATGGTCCGTGAAAAGACAGAATTTCTCCCCCAAAAGATAATGCCTCCAAATCTTCAAGGCAAAGACAACGGTGGCAAGTTCTAAGTCATGCACTGGATAGTTTCTTTCATGAGGCTTAAGCTTTCGAGAAGCATAAGCAATAGCCCATCGTTCTTGCTGAAGCACAACTCCTAATCCTTGAAGAGATGCATCGATGAAGACTAGATATTCCAATCCTGGTTTTGGCAATGCGAGGACTGGAGCCGATGTCAATCTATCTTTGAGCTCATCAAAAGCAGCCTGACAAGAGCTATCCCAAACAAATCTCACCCCTTTTCGGGTCAAATTTATCAAAGGGCTAGCGATCTTTGAGAAACCCTTGATAAATCGACGGTAATAACCCGCCAAACCCAGAAAACTATGAATATCGGTAGGTGTTGTGGGCTGACCCCACTCCCTCACCGCAACCACCTTGCTTGGATCCATCGATATACCTTGGGATGACACCACATGACCCAAAAACTGAACTTCCTTCAACCAAAAGCCACACTTCTCGAACTTTGCATACAATTGGTGATCCTTCAATCTTTGCAGGACCAACCGTAAGTGAGTAGCATGGTCAGATTCTGTCTGAGAATAGACTAAGATGTCATCGATAAACACAATAACAAATTGGTCAAGGAAATCCCAAAATACCCTATTCATAAGATCCATAAATACAGCGGGGGCATTGGTTAGTCCAAAGGGCATAACCAAGAATTCATAGGATCCATATCTGGTCAGAAATGCTGTCTTGGATACATCCTGCTCCCGTATCCGCAACTGATGATACCCTGTCCTCAAACTGATCTTAGAGAAGTACGACGATCCCCTAAGTTGGTCAAATAGATCATCAATGCGAGGCAAAGGGTACTTATTTCGGATGGTGACTTTATTCAACTCTCTATAGTCCACACATAACCGGAGAGAACCGTCTCTTTTCTTTACAAACAATATCGGAGCACCCCATGGCGACGTACTGTGCCTAATAAATCCCTTCTCCAACAACTATTAAATTTGATCTCTCAACTCCCTCATCTCCACAGGATCCATGCGATATGGAGCTTTCGCAATAGGTTTAGTTCCCGGCACTAAATCGATCACAAACTCAATCTGCCTGCTCGGAGGTAAACCCGATATCTCGCGGAAAACATCTTCAAAATCTCTAACAATCGGAAGAGAATCCAGGGAAATAACTACATCCCTAGAAGTATCCTCCACAATGCAATATAAATAGGTACTCGTACCCCCTTCCATACAAGGCATAATAACCAAGAACATTTCTTGTCCCGGAATGTCGAAGACTATACTCTTCCCATAACAATTCACTATCGCGTGATATTTCACTAACCAATCCATACCCAAAATCATATCATACCCGACCATATCAAGGACGAGCAAGTCGGCCTCAAAGCACAAATTACCAAGATTAATCCCTATGTTTTTACAAACAAAGAAAATTAATGAACCATCACCCATCGAGGATTCAACGCTAGTGAAAGTATTCTCAACAAACTTTATCAAATCTGTGGTCTGAGAAAAACTCCTAAAAATGAAGGAGTGTGTCGCACCCGTATCAAATAACACCCGACCCATATGCCCTTGGATGAGAAACTTACCCTCAAACGTTGGCGGTGCCGGAGGGGATGGATGAAGCATAGCCTCCTGAATATGATAGACACGTCCATACTGCAGTTGCCCCTGCTGTGGAGGAACAACCGGATTAGGTGGATGGGGCAGAAACTGAACATTTGTTTGCTGTGGAGCCCTAGGAAGATGCCCTCCAATCAACTGAGGACACGACCTCTTATAATGGCCCAGCACTCTACACTGAAAACATTTGTTCACCACATTCTCCTGGTTCTGCCCTTGATTTTTTCGGAACTTCCCCGAACCTCGGCCCTGCTGGCCTCTACCACCGTTCCCACCTCTACCTGCTTGTTGTTGTGGTGGTCCACCTTGACCCGACCTATTATTATTACCACCCGCATTAAATCCACCAAAGCATTGGCGTTTAGACAAATCCCTTTGCCGGGGGTCCTTTTCTCTTTGCTTACTCCCCGAAGATTGGGATGAAGGAGATGCTCCTCCCCCAATCCCATTCCCTCCTGGTTTTCCCACTTTCCCCATCGCGGTAGCCTTCTTGCTATTTTGCACAAACAATCTATGCTCTTGGCAATGAAGTAGTGCGGCATTGATCACATCCCCAAAGGTTTGTAAATCCGAATTTCCCAACAAGTGTTGTTTTATCCGCCAATGTAAACCACCCAAAAACTTGCAGATTCTCTTGTCTTCTGGAGTCACTTCCTCCGGTACAAAACTTGCCAACCGGGTGAACTCCTCTTCGTACTCTGAAATAGATCTCTCTCCCTGTACTAAATCTTGAAGCTTCCTTTGCATCTCCCTTTTAACTACGGGAGGGAAGTACTTTCCGTCAAACAAGGCCCAAAAATCAGTGATTGACATCGTATCCCTTTGCTCCGGTGTAGTCATCGACTCCCACCAATGTAATGCCGATCCGACAAGCTTAAAAGTAACATGGATTTTCTTTTTCTCCTCACTACATTCTACCATTCGAAGATGGCGTTGCATGTCTTTCTTCCACTGATTTTCCCTTATAACATCCGAGCCTCCATCGAATTTCGGGGATGGCCCTTTAGAAAAGATTCCCTAACTCTCTCCCACGGAGAAGGTCCCGGAGGAGCTTGTACCTCTTGCCCCCATGGTTGAGCTTGTGGCATTTGTTGTACCATCGTAGTCATCACTGCATTGACTGCTTGGGCCACTATGTTTGCTACATCGGCAGCATTTATACTCCCCGGTGGCGGCGGTGGAGGACCAACCTCCTCTTCCATAACTCTATTACGTCGAGCGGGACGTCCTCTCTTAGGCGGCATCTGAGATGGAGAAACAATAGAGTTAGGATACTATATAAATCATTCTATCTTGCAGAATATCACAAACATAAGTGACAAAGCAGTCCTAACATTAGGCTCTATATCAAAGAACGCTACGGTAGAACATAACAAGTCCGCATAGATCCTAAAGACTCTAGAACCTGATGCTCTGATACCATCTGTGACAACCCGGTATCTGAAATAAGGGTGGCCAGCCCGTTACTCCAATAATACAGGAATCATGGATGGAATCATTCTCAGCACCGTAACAACATAAAGAGTATATGAGATAACCACACAATATTTCAGAAAACGGGTTGTCAAAAATTTTGTTTTGTAATATAAAGAAAGCATTGTCAACAACCCATAATTGAAAACAAATGGAAACCCCAAAAGTATATATATTACAACTACGACAATATAAAATAAAGGACCGAATATAATGTCAGTCAACAGAATTACATACAATGTACAACAAGTTCCATGAGTTACATATTACATTCACTATACAATTACAACAGTTTGGGCCACACACCCGAATAAAGACCCGAACATAACTAGAAAACCACAATGAAGGAGTCTACACAAAATATCCCGTAATATCCGCAAAATGTCACGGCTCCTCAAAAGACACTGGAATGGGGAAGTCATTACGGGCGTCCTTGAGGTGGAGCACCTGAGCGGTTACAATATATATATATATGTACAACAAGAAAGAAGAACGAGTCAGGGCCCGGTTTTATGTGATCACCAAATAAATGAATAGCATGATAATAATGAACAGTTAATCATGAATAATAAAGATGATATTCTAGCATGATAGCATCCTATAATGAATCAAGACAATTGAATGATTATAAAGTGAAATTAAATTATATAAGAAAATAAGAACAGTCATAAGCCTTTTTCAACTTTCACAGTTTTCATTTTTCATCTTTCCATTCCTTATCAGGAATACAAGTTATATCATGTGCTCTTTGTGGCATGTATCTCAATTGTATGCTCTTTGTGGCATATACTATGCTCTTTATGGCATTAATATCCATCAAGTCCAACTTGATGATTAAAATAGTTATAAGTATATATATATAACGATTCTAAGACCGCATGTCCGGGTTTCCCCACTGTGCGCGCCCCTAAATGACCATCATCTTCCAGGGCCTGCCATAAGACAACCTGGGATCCTGACAAAACGTCGGGAAGCGGCCATATGCCCGCGGGATAGTCAAGACCACACCTGGAATCTCCTACCCATCGCAGAAATTATAAAACAAGCGCTCATATGGCCTAGGACTATATCCACCCTGCATTCATTAGTCAGGGGGCTTCACCTTACGCACGAACTTCCCTTATGATGTCATTTAGAGAGGTGTGTTTAAAACGTTTTATTTATTTCCAAAGAATGATTTAGTAAATTATCATTTACTTTATCCGTTTACATTTTATCAAATGCATTATAGTTTTTCGGAACTATACATGCCTCACATCATTATAATAACCTCGAAGAATATTCAAACTCCCAAGTTATTTTCCCAAGCCTCCTTTTGGCTCTATAATAGAACAACATACCTCAAATTAACTTCTAAAGTCTCCAAACACAACTTAGAAATCTCCTAGACTCCTACTAATTAAAGAAAGAAAGTAATGCCTGAACATCACTTCGCACGCCCTCGGAATAATTCCCATATAACCCAATTCTAATCTAGGGTAATAAACTAACTCACCTAGAACTCTAGGACTCTAAGTTTATTTCATACAAGAAGGTTCCTAGGCCTAAACCCTAAATAAAATGAGTTAGAATTGAATTTCAAAAATATCTCAAAACAGCAGGAAAACGAATCGATTCGCCCTAAAAGAGAATCGATTCGGACAAGGAAAACTGACTTTCTGTAAACTGCCGAATCGATTTGGTCCAGGAAGACCTGGAAACTGGACCTAAGTGAATCGATTAGCCCCAAGGGCCGAATCGATTCGGTCCTACGATTTTGCCAAGAATGGCTATGGAGTCTTGGACTCCAATTTTACCCCCAACTCAAAACCTTTCAAACCAAACTCATTTATTTCTACCAATACACCATAAATACTACCAACTACTACTACAACCGTCACTAATCATCCAAATCATTCTTTAATGATTCAAGACCCACAAATACACAAAAAAAAACCTAAACAAATTAAACCATGATCAATACATCATTATCACAACTAATCATTTATCTTAAACCACATATAGCAAGTAGAAAACTTTCCTCAATCTAGCAAATGCAGATTTTCCTTGTGTAGAAGCAAGAATCCCTCCTCAATCTTTAATCTCTTCTTCTTTTCTCTACTCTTTCTCTTCCTCTCTCTAGTTCTCTCTTGGTTTAGGAATAAAATTAAGGAAAATAGAAGACTTAGCAAGACTAAGTCGTGCCTTTAGTCAACAATCCCAACTTAAATGACCAATATCGCGATAAAATAACACGCAACTGCATATTTAAGGTATAATCAGTCAAAAGTGCCAAAAAACTCAAAATACAATATAGCACATATTTTGACTATCTCGCACGTTCCGGAATCAACTACGGCCTCCAAATTATCATTTGGACGATTTATAATCCATTTTAAGTTCCGGTTCCATTTTAAATCACAATGTCATTTTAAATTCTTCTGACACAATAAGCTCATCATGAGGATATTTACATGCTCATACAGTAAATATTCAACAAGTTAGTAAATATTAACTTTTCTTCATTAAATTAATACTCACTCCATATTACGACATTTCATATTTAATTACATCACATAGTAAGTAAATATAAAATAAGCTCTCATAAGCGAGGGTTATTACAATTACTTTGCATAAAAAGCCACGGTTAAAATTTGCCCTAAAAAAATTTTGGCATCATATTAAAAGAATTAGCCAAGGCCTTCATAGTTTAGTTGGTATGTTCATAAAAAGTAAAGAAAAAAGAAAAATGGTATATATAAGGAAGTTTGGTTGGACATACCAACGAGTTTGCACAATGATAATGTATCATAGTTATGCTATTCTTGTAATGACTCTATTGGTTTGTAGAATCATCAAAATTCTAGGCCTCTGTGCATTGTGTATTTTTGTTCACTGATTTCATTCTATATTATCACATGAAGATATTTTTAAGTGTGATAAAGTTTTGCAATCAAATGATAACTCCGTGAATATGTTGAAGTGTTTTCATCTTTATTACTTTAGTCCCTAGTTTACACACCTTCACTTCCATTTACCACATGTATTTAGACACATTTTTGCCATATGATTGTAGAGAGATTAATATTTTTTGTGTCGTGTGTGGTGTTTATACCTACATATATGTGCGTGTGCATTATTCATATCATTAGTGTGTGTGTGTGTGTGTGTGTGTCTCTCTCTCTCTCTCTCTCTCTCTATATATATATATATATATATATAGTATTTCTTTATTTTTTTGTGAGTCTTTGCCTTGTTTGCTAGTCCATGTATGTTTTGAAATCAGAATTGGTATCCATCTTGTTGCGATTTTTGTTGATATCACATGCTTATCATAGTACATTTGAGTTGGTATCATTTTTATCTATTGCATCATAGTTGGTATCTATTGTTATTCATGCGAATTAGTTGTACTTAATTATTTCCATATGCTTAAATGCTCTGGTAAGTTTATGCACCATCGCCTATTTAACTTGTTTTTCCTTAGTTTATAACGCTTCTGTAAACTTAAGGAGGAGAAATGGCATTTTACTTAATAGGGGAGAAATAAGTGATTTTATAATTCTTTGCCCTTCGTTGTCAATTCCTGAACGAAAAGGGGGAGAAATGGTATCTAATCCTTTTAAATTGGGGGAGGTCAAACTTAGGGGCATACGTCTTTCTAGGTAGATAATTGTTAGTTAAGGGGGAGAATTAATTAAGGGGGAGTATTTAATTTTAGGCACTTTAAATTTGTTATATTCCATATGCGTTTAATGGTTTGTTTAAGTGAGCATGATTTTATCTTTTGCGACAAATTGGTTAACGGAGCAAAGCATTTCCTATGAGTCGAGCATTTATTTATTTTATTTTTTTTGGGTGGGATTGTGTCTAGATGTGCTTGACTTCCCTTAGGATTTTTGGTTTGGTTTTGTCCCGAAATAGCCAAAGGAGGAGATTTGTAAGGAAAAATTTTGAATTGAGTCAATTTTAGTGTTGGCTTCATTCCGGACAAAACACTTTGAGTCGTAGGATAGATGTTTGTACCTATCAAGCCTATGACGTTTGACGAGTTGAAGACGTAGCCGCCAAGAATTTAAAGTTTAATCCTTGCTAGTTTTCGTGCCAAGTTTTGCATCATCAACATTTTAATTAAAAAGTCTCCAAAGGTATGAATGCACTATTTTATATATATAGGAGCTTGGGAAATATTTTTAGGTGTTAGTATTTTTTTTAACTTTTTCTTTTAATTCATACTACCTAAAGATTTTGTTCTCGTACATATTTTCGTAGAAAAATCATAACTAATTCAAAAAAGCTTAAAAAAAACACGAAATTGGTGGCCACGCGTTCGTATCGAAATTATCTAGATTCATGGTCTGAAACCTTGTTAGAAAGTTCATTCAAACGAGCTCAATCAAATGAATTTTGAACGAGATTTTGTACGTTTATCACTAGAATTTTTTTTCGAATGAACTCGTTTAAACGAACTCGTTCGAATGAGCTTCAAACGAAATTGACACAGTTTTTTATATCTTTTTAAAAACCTCCAATTTCCCCACTAATTTTTCCCGATAAAATAAATGCAGTAACAACTTTTCAGGAGAGTCGTTATCACTTTTCTTGGGAGTTTCAAAAAAATATACTTCCCAAAATAGGTCCATTTATGTGTTAACCTTTCAAAGAATGAATTTCTACCAAAAGCACATATGTTTACACCCATCATGTTTTAGTTTAAATCCAAGTATATATATATATATATATATATATTCTTTCTTGGAGAGTGTTTGTCACTGTGTTTTCATGTCTACACATCAAGAAGAGAGTTTTGGGGTTTTCTCTAAGCCCAAAAGGGAGTTTGTTTGCGCGATTTACTCATACGGTGAAAGGCATTGTGTGTGATTTGATGGTATTTGTGCCCCATCGGTGGACTCCAATATTCTGATGGACTCCGGAGTTATCGACTAGGTGGAGGTTGAAGCAATAAGGAGAATCAAGGCTTGAAGGGAGTCAAGTCATTATTGTAAGTTTGTTGTCTTGTTTTTGTGATAATTAACATAACTAGTGGATTTTAGGCAGGGTCGTCCGAGGTTTTTCCCGTTGTGGGTTTTCCTCATATATCTCCACGTAGTGTGATTGTGTTTATTTTTATCTTGCAAAATTTCACTTAGATGCATGTGTTGGTTTAAAAAGATAAAAATTGGTTTAATCACAACTTTGGTTTATTTTGGTGCTAATTAATTTTGGGTACTATTTTAGTTAATTTAATCCAAGTAAATTTTATTTAATTTGGCAAACATGCATGCTTAGTTTGTGTTGCCTAATTTCTAACTTCAATTGAATTAAATTATTTTTATGTTAAAATTAAATTTTTTATGTAGTTTAATTTCACATTAAGTTTAATTTAATTTTAATTTAGAAGATATTAAGTTTTGAAATGTTAAATTGTTAAAATTTGAAAAGAAATTTTTATTTAGAATATCTTTGACCCATCTCATAATTTAAAGAAATTTAATATTTTGGGGCATTCGGACCACCAAGAAGAAACCCTAAACCCATCTAAACACTAAAATCGTCCTTGTCCTAAATCTCTAAGATTGTGATATGTAATCGTCAATCGACGGCTCCTATCTTGATAGCCAATGAGATAGGACTATATTTCGATCATTGTAATCCTCACGATTTACCTTTCTTGTACAAACATCAGCAGTACACAGGCCTACTATCTAGCTACCAGATTCAACAAATCATTAGGACTCGTGACTTACCGATGGCCGGTGAAGATGACAATACTTACCTGATCCTATGGCGTGCAAAGAGGTAGAACAATCGGAGCAACACCACATCTAAAAAAAGCCCCTACCCCATGTACAATATATTTCGTATACCCTTTCTCAGAAATATCAGGTCTGGCAGAGGTGTGGATTAACGAATGAAATGTTGGCAGTGACATTAGGGAGCAGATCCCATCCCTGTCACTCAAATGATAAGACTGATCGTTCAAACAACAGTCTCTAGTCATTCGTGCCATGGCTAGATTCGCTCAAATGACGGGCTGAAAACTCCACTTCCGTATTTTCCCACTAATTGTTCTGAGATTTAATCAGATAGCCTCTTGATTTGACTTGTTTGCTTCTAAATCTGACATTTTCAATTAACACGCCATATAAATACCCTCTTGGTTTATGGTTGAAACCTGGTTTTTGATTTTATTTCTAATGCATGATCGATCAAAAACAAATTGGGCAGCAAAGTTTTCCATTATATAAATCCCTAACAGTAGGTTACCATGATATATGGGTTTGTCATTCATTTTCAACCATGTCAGGGTATAATAATGATTTGGATGTTCTTGACCAGTAGAATGTTATTGAGGAGATTATAGATGATAAGTAACCTCAATGGAATTATGTAGTTAATTGAATGTTCATATGACACAAGTTACTACCTCATTAGCGGCATCTACTCACAACAGTCCACTTTAATCCAAAAAACTATGGAATTATAAAACTTAAAATCAAAACACATCACATAGTGTCAACAGGATGTTCATAAGTATATCGAATGATATTGCGGTGTTTTACAATCTCACTTTGCTAGTTTCAAAGGCTTCGATGTTACTAATAAAATGATGATCCTGGGCACATCATGATGACTTATATAATCATGCACAACATGATCGTAGAACATGAATGAGAATAAGATCTCAAATTGAGGCAACTAGATGTCCATAAAGGTGAGTCAAGTCTAATTGATTTTCTTAGGTAAAATAAATTTTCTAGTCCAAATATTTTCACATTTTCAACTTTGTGACCCCGCAACAAATGTTTTACTCGAATTTTACTTGACTGATTTTTTTGGCATGGAAAGATAATGTGTATTTCCAAATGTATTTATTCAATTATAATAAACTTCGTAGTTGATACAAAAAAACTTTTATTTATATAGTGTTATGGGCCCCATATGTTGATTGATCGATGGAGAGAGGGTTGTGAGTTACATGTGCGCACAAGGGAGGCATGTTGTGTCACTCCACGTGTGTGTTTTCATGTTCCCTAAGGGACGATAGTGATTTTAGATTATGTTTACGTGTTTGTGCCCCTAAAAGCTATTTGACATCATATCTAATTTTGTTTCACACCCCTATATAGGCATAATCTTATTCTTTTGTGATGGTTTATTGGTTATTCATAGTCGCCATTTTATTTTATAAAAAACAAACAAAATGGGTGAGCTCACCCCTTAGTCTTTTCCTGACGCATATTTAGGCCTTTGAAGGATCCATATATTTTTGTTGTGGGTTTAGGAATGAGGTTATGATTACGAAAGTTATTAGGAACCTCATTTTTTCTTTATGTTTCCTTATCTTTATTCTTATTGTCCCATTTTATATTTATTTTTATTAATCTTAGTTCATTTTTGAACATGCCAAGAGACCTTAGTTTGAAAATCCTTTAAAATATAGTTATATTCTTAGGTTTAAACACTACTATTAGTGAATGTAAACATCTCTAAACTAGTGTGGATACACAAGAGTGTTTGTGTGAAAGTATATATTCTAATAATGATTGGCCATAAATGAACACATATGAATGGGTGTAAGAAGGCTCGACTGGTATAATGGGAGGAAATTAATTCATTTTGTGTAACGGAAGATTGTTGGTGTTTTGAGGTGTTTAAAGTATATAAATATGTGGGAAAGGAAATGGATTGAGATAGTTTGATATCTTATTCATGAAGAATTGTGAAAGTGAGAGATGGAAGCATCTACATCCGTACAACATATTGACAAACATATTTCAAACAATTGTTCTCATAATAAGGACTCGATATTTTGCCTATGTACCCATGTAGCCGAGAGATCAAAGACTACATAGTTTAGTATTGTAGGGAGTCACATGGAAAGTACTCCAACATAATGCGTGTGAAAGTATGAGGAATTGTCTCGAGGGATTGAGTGGATTCTTTGGACATATTCTTCAGTGCAAATAGAGTACATGGCTAAAACGTTATGCCAGTGATATGAGGCTAGCTCTAACATGAGTGAGGAATGGGAGTGGAAAAAAATTTGTTGATAAGAATATCCATATCCCTTGTTAATCAAACAATATGCTAAGGTGTTGTAGAACCACAAGTCCATTTATACTTATTAAGGTGGTTATTTTAAAAGTGGATTTGACTAGAGACGGAAGAATCCCCAGTGATAAAATGTCAAGAGACGTATTATAAGGCTTGTTCTCACGAGTGTAGCTCAATATTGTACCTATATACCCGAGAAGTCATGGGAACAAAGCGTGCATAATTCTAACTGGGGGGAATATTGACTATAGACTATACAACATTATAATATTGACGGAGCCTTATCATTTGTATAGAATTTGTTTATGAGATAGAGTAGTATATCCATATTTTAAAAATATTTAATCAAAGATAGGTGTTTGATAAGTATTCTGGGAAAGCATATATATGTGGGTGCCAGCATTGAGACGAGAGTGCTTTCTCAGAAAAGTGATGAAGACTACTCCTACTTTCAAATTTAGTTTTAGGAAAGAGTGTAGGGTATAATACCCCATATTTTGATGGCTTTTAAATTTGGGGAATTATTAAATTTGAATTGAGATATTAATTTAATATTAATCCAGAAATTTATTTTAAACATTTACTAGCGTGATGAGAGTTAGTAATTATTGCGAATTTGTTGAATACTACTTAATGAGAAAAGTAATATCTGGAATTAAATTTATTAAAATTTATCACGAGTGAATAACATGAAAATTATGGAAATTAAGTCGGGACACGCTTGTGTCATGTCAGGACTAATTTATTATTATAAAAAGTGAATAAATTATAAGTCGCCAATATGGTCGTTTCGAGTGCGCCAACGTATCCAGAAGGGTCCAGATAGTCAGAAAAGTGTACCCAGGGGGTTTAGTTTGGGTCTCGGTGCGTTTTTAGTCCTAACTAACATCCCGAGAGGGTATTATAGTCATTGCGTATTATTGGGTAATTAAACCCACGAATTTTCCTAAGTTATATTAACTATTAGATTTTAGATTTTAGGGTTAACAATCACAGAAACATAGAATGGCCATTAGAGAAGAAAGGTAAAGAGCTTTTCAAGAATTGATCACAAACCGTAGCCCCTCTTTCAAGATTAACACCACCGGAGAATAGATCGTAAGATGAGAAATGCAGCCATATCCTTATCACCAACAAATCAGACCCTCGAATTCTAGGCAAGTATCTATCTTTCTACTTTTCTAGTTAATGTTTCACCCATGTTAGAATATGATTGATGAAATTATGTTTCATGGAAGAATTTGATGATTTAGGGAATTTAGATCACATGCCTTAGAGGAAATAAGTGTATTCAGGAAATCTCAACATATGTAGAGGATTACCCAAGAAATTGTATTGATTTAGAAGTGATAAATCTAGAAAAAAATTAGAAGTTTGGAAATTTAATATAAAACAAGGGTTCTTGATAATTATGATGAATTATCTAATTCAAAAACCTTTGATGAATTTGTACATGCTTCACGTAGGAAATCATGTATATAGGTATATGTAACCAGTAGTAAACTTGTTTGGGAGTTTGGGGATCATTAATGGTGTTTTGGAGGAAATTCTTGGATGAAACTCGTAGGTCGAATAAACAGTTTTCAGGGAAAGAACTGCTTGATCAATCGATTGACCCAAGAATGTCGATCGATCGATCGACCCCTTTCCTCGATCGATCGACCCCTCCTGGAGAATTGCATTTTTTTCCCCTTTTTGTTTAATCCGGATAACATAAATAGGAACCCTTGAATATCATTTGAAGAGTATAATGGGTCATGACGAGGACCACTAGGGTTTAAGTAGACTCCGTTGAGTGAAATTTTATATGGAATAAAATCATGGGTTAATGGGGGGTTTCATCACATATTGGAAATTGTGCATACGTTCACTAAAGAATTGAGAGAC
Organism: Sambucus nigra; assembly: GCA_949130495.1. Classification (NCBI taxonomy): domain Eukaryota; kingdom Viridiplantae; phylum Streptophyta; class Magnoliopsida; order Dipsacales; family Adoxaceae; genus Sambucus; species Sambucus nigra. The sequence goes on along the minus strand of OX422215.1, from coordinate 653,479,784 downwards.
TCGTGAAAGACTTAGACCAAAATGTTAGAGAAGGTGTACCTATTGAAATTATCTTTAGTAAGAGAGAATACTTCGAGGGATGAGAAGTAAGTATGAAATGATTATAATTGAGAATAAAAGAGATGAATCCTTTATGCGAGATAATAGGGTAAAATTTAACTAAGTACGGTTAATAATAATTATTATGGGTCGTGGGTGAACCTAATTGGAAAATGTGAATAGTTATATATATGGTCGTGTGACTATGTGCATATACTAAATATTATATTTGTGAATAATCATACCCGCTTGTAATGGATCTTGGACCGCTTCCATTTTGATACATAGTTGGCCCTCGAGCTGGTCCACCTGTTATCTATCTCTGGCGCGGGCGGACTCAAAGTCATTTAGCCCTTCTCGCTAAGGGGAGAATCACATTGCAGTAACTTGCTATCACATAGGTTGTCGCGCCGGGACAGTCTTATATCGATGGTACCTTTAAGGGGGATATTGACTTGTACCCTAGAACATAGGATTCCTTGGTAAAGGCTATCTGAGAATGATAATCATACGGTCCTAAGAGACGTGAGTGGTATGTGCTGACCTCTTGGAACTATGCTTTGCCTCCATTTTTTGTGTATTGTGTTAATACAGTTCGAGAGTGATTCTGAACTAGTATTTCCATTAGTATAAGAGATACGGGGACTTGATACCAGAGTATGCCAACACCATAGATTTTATGTGGGGTGCCGATAGTATATATATTCTATGAGTGATTAATATATATACGTGTGTATGGAAACCTTCTACTGTGCGTATAAGTAGTTAAGTATTGTATAAATGCTCCAAATTTTATAGTAAGTGTTTCGAAACTTTATAACAGTACTGAGATATACTAAGTAACGTAAGTAATCACTAAGAGATTGATCTCTAAAATAAATATCTTAGCCTTGTGACTTTTCGAAATAAATATCTTAGCCTTCTAAAATAACGTAAGTATATATTACAGGTGCTCAGCCACAGGGGCGTCAGGTGTAGAATCATTTGACTGGACGTGCTGCAATTTGTGTGGGAGTTACAGGTCATTGTAGTGTAATCCCCTTATTTGTGAGTAATTAGTTTATATTAATTTGCCATGCAGGTTAATTATATAAAATAAAGGAAGTTGAAGTAAATATTACTTTAAGTGATTTAAAAGATAATATTTACTGAGTTTTGCATATTTAATGTTAAGTGAATGTAAATAGCATCGCATTATGTTTTATTGCATCGTTGTGCTTTAAGCGACAGTTATGATTTAAAATGATGTTGAAACATGAAATAATTTATGATATCCCGGATACTGATTTAGAGGGCACGATTAGTTCGGAAATGGTTGAAATAGTCAAAATAAGTACCAAGTTGTATTTTTGGGTTCCGGATACTTTTGACCGGTCATGACTTAATTATGTTATTATGAGTCATTTTAATTATGTAGTAGCATTTAAAGTAGGACTTTATGTAAGTTGGGTATTTTAGTCTTGTTAGAACATTTATTTCTCATCTACTCATAAACCTAAGAGAGAGAGAGAGAGAGAGAGAGATAGAAAGAGAAAACTTGGGAGAAAAGAAGAGAAAAGAGGAGATTTATTGGTTTGAGCTTGGAAATCATTGCTACGAGTAGAGAATCCGAGACTACAAACTTGAGGCAAGTTTCTAACTTGTATATGTATGATTTAGTGTGGATAATTTGTATTGATAGTTGTGTTTGTGGACATTTAAACCATTGGTGGATTTTGAAAACTTTTGGTGTTTAAACCCTTAGATTTTGATGTATTTATTATTTGAGTTGATACATTAGCTTTTGGTTGTGTAGAAATGTTGGGGTGAAGTTATTAGATGATGAGGTTGAAAGATGTGGAAGAAAAATAGGGTTAGAGATTTAGGTTTTGTATGTTAAAATGGGGGTTGGCCGTGGGATCGGGTGCGGCCATTCGACTGCGGTCCAAAGCCCGATCGATCGGGCCTAAAGAGAAAAGCCCACTGCTTCTCTAGAAAGGAATAATTTTATAGCGCGATCGACCGCGGTCCAAGGACCTGTCGACCAGGCCTTAAAGGAAGGGATTACTGATTTTCTTACAAGTCCAATTTCCCAAAGCGCGGTCGACCGGGGGTCAGGGGTCGGTCGATCGGTACCCTGTTTTAACCCTGAAAACATGGATCATTTTCTACTCCTTTATTTTTAGGTTTAAGGCTTAGGAACCTTATTGTATGAAGTAAAATAGAGTATTAGGGTATTGTATTAGGGGAATCAATAACCTAGGTTAGAAAAGGAGTGTTCGGGCTTAGGTCGGGGATTAATTAATTGTTAAAAGGAGGTAAGTGTCTTTTCATTTAGTAATCTAGTCTAGGACTATGGGGAAGTAGGGTTGTATGGCTTGGTACTTTTAGAGATGAGGATGAGTTAAATTACACTTGATGGCTTATAGGGTTGTCGTTAACTCACGGAGACTAATATATAGATAATTAAACGCTGTGGTTTATGTCGTAAAAACATATGGTTCCGGACATAACGTAATGTACATTTTAAATTGGCATATCTTGTGAATTATGACTTGCATATACATACCTCTCTAAATGCTATCATAAGGGAAGTTACGCGAATGAGGTGAAGTCCCTTGGCTAGTGAATGCAGGGTGAATATAGTCCTCAGCCATATGACCGGTGGCTATATTGTGTTGATGTTTTATTCGAAGTGAGGTCATTCCGGGTATGGTTAAAACTCGTTGTCGAAGGTATATGGACGCTTCCCACACGAGGCGACTTAGGGTGCCCAGGTGGCCTTGGTTATAGGCCCTTGAATATGATAGTTATTTAGGGGCGCATCCAGTGGGGTGACTCCCGGAATGATGGTCTTAGAATCGTTATATGTTGATTGTAACTATTCTCACGAATGTGGCATTTCATAAATGGCAAATGCATTTATAAATTAACTCTACATACTATGTTTACTAATGAGGGATGGACTTGTGGCGTCATATTTTACTAAACTGCAATTTAAGCTTATTAAAAATGGAATTTAGTAAATTCTCTTGCATTGATGAATAGTTAATATTATAAATGTCATTGTGCTAGGATGTACACTTAGATGAGAGGTGAGGAATATTCTTATTATGATGAGAGATTTAAATTTGTTTTGATGTTAGCATTCGTAACTGTTATGAATTTTATTCACACGTATGTCATATCAAACCGGGCCCTGGCCCATTTATATTTATTTGTTATATGTGGTTCTTATTTATGCTCAGGTGCTCCGCCTCAAGGACACCCGTGTTGATTCTTCCTTCCTAGTGCCCAGGAGCTATAGCATTTTTGCGGATGTTATAGGACTTTTGTGATAGACACATTAATCTTTTGTATAATCTAGTTATAATCAGTCTGTACATTCGGGCGTGTTGCCCAAGTTTTATAATTGTACATACATTGTTTGTATTTAACTGTAGTACTTGGTGTAACCTGTTTGTGCTAGTCTGTTAACCGACAGTTTATTCGATTATTGTTTTTGTTGATTAGTTTCTAAGTTGTTACATGTCTCTATCTATGTATCGACTTTTTTTAAATGTGTTGTTGAAATGGTTTTTGTTAAACATGCAAATTAAATTGACATTCGTTTTCTAAAATAAATGATGGTTATCTCGTATTATTATTTTCACAATAGTGATGCTAAGAATGGACCATCTATGATTCCTGTATTTGTTGGAGTATCGGGCTGGCCACCTCTTATTTTAATAAGCGGGGTGTCACAGATGGTATCAGAGCATCGGGTTCTAGAGTCCTTAGTATTTATGCATACTTATCACGTTCTACCGTAGCGTTCTTTGATATAGAGCCCTATTGTTGTAATACCCCGTATTTTTATGCTATATTAATTTGGAGATTTATTAAATTTAATGTGAATGAATTATTTAATAAAAATCCGGAAATTAATTATGTTATAATTATTAACGTGACGAGAGTTAGTAATTATGGGAAATTTGTTGAATATTACTAACGAGCAAAGTAATATGTAATATTGGTTATATTGAATGTCACGAGAGAATAAAATGACAATTTTGGAAATTTGAGTCGGGACGCGCCCGTGTCGCGTCGGGACAAATTTTTGATAAATAAAAGTGAATATTTTATAACTTGTTCGTATGGTTATTTTGAGTGCGCCAACGCGTCCGGAAGGGTCAAGATAGTCAGAAAAGTGTACCCGGGGGTGTAGTTTGGGTCTCGGGGCGTTTTTAGGCCTAATTAGTAACCCGGGAGGGCATTTTGGTCATTTTACATATTTGGGTAATTAAACCCACGAAAATCAGCAACTTATATCAGCCATTTAGGGTTAGAATATTCAGAACCCTAGAACGGCCATTGGGGAATAGAGGAGAGAGCTCTCAAGGAAATTCAAGGCCAAAAAGTCACCCGTTTGCACCGCCGCCACCGCCAACGCGTAGATCGCGAGAAGGGGAACACAACCACACCAAAATCATCCACAATCCAGACTTCTAAAAATCCCAGGCAAGTGTTTATCTTGCTTATTTCGTTGGTGCAATTTCCATATTAGTTTAGGAATGATTAGAGATGAAATATATGGAAGAAAACTCAAATTTGGATAGGAATTTGCATGTAGTAAAGATTTAAACCTTATTCTGGAAATCTTTTGTGATGTAAAAGAATAATCCATGAAATTTTGGTGTAATTAAGAAAGAAATTATGGGGTAAAACCGATTAGGACCATGATTTAGAGATTTTTAAGGTTCTTGAGTTTTAAATAAATTTCGGTATGATTAATCCATGTTTAGAGACATAAATTGACCTGCTTTACGTAGGATGTGTATCATATCATGTTAGGATGTTAGTAGTACAAGATTTTGGACGTTTGGGAATGTAAAATTTGGATTTGGTTGAAGATAGATGGTAGAACCCGTAACTGTAATTCTGCAGAAATCAAAATACCTGCTTGATCGATCGATCGAACCTAGAGCTTCGATCGATCGAAGGTTGGATCGATCGAACCCCAAACCTCGATCGATCGACCCCTCCTGGCAGACTCCTATTTCCCTTTTTAAATGAGTTAACTTCAAATTGTCGTGATATAATTCTTGGGCATTCTTAATAAAATAATTTGGGAGACATTGAGGACCAGTAGGACATATGAATAAATGTTGGGATCTTTAATATTCGACGAGGATGGTATTTATGGGGTATTTACTTTAGGGTTGGTAAATTATTGTTTTAAAGGGAATGATACATAAGAGGGTTACGTTGGAACATAAAAAGGACACCTACTGAATTTTATACTTGGGAAGAGAGAGTCCATGTGAGTTACGTAATAGGATGGAAGAATACTTCGAATTAAGGTTAGAGACAAACCCTTATACGCGATACAAATAATATGATAATATGGAAATGTCGTAATTATGGGAATTGAGAATTTACCTAATATTGATATGGTAATATTAGTATAGTTATATGATTGTCTGTGCATATACTATCTATGTGTGAAAATCATGCCCACTCTACTTGCTATCCCTGAGGTTTCTGCGCTGGGACAGTCTTATCTCGATGGGACCTTTATGGGGGATATTGACTTGTGCCCTAGAAGATAGATATCCTTGGTACAGGCTATCGATGTGATAGTTCAGACGGTCCTAAGAGACACAGGCATGTGCCATCCTCTTAGAGACTTGGAATCTATTCTTCGCCTCATCTTGTTTGTGTATGTGTTAATACAATTCGAGAGTGATTTCGAATTTGTATTCCCCTTAATGTGAGTGATATTGGGTTTGGATAGTAGAGTATGCCCTCACCATAGTTTTATTTGGGGTGCTGTTATGATATATATATTATACGAGTAGTTAATATATATATATGAAATTCTGAAATTTGGAACTACCTACTGTGATTTGTTAAGTAGGATATGGTTGGTGACTCAAATTATAAATACTTGTTTTGAGAAAGTATAATATGATGCTGGAAAACTTTGTTGATAAAGTTAAAATGAGAACTTTGGTTATAAATTGAAATCTTACGTTTTAAATAATTATGTTGTGCAGTTTTAAATCTTTCGAATAACTTAAGAAAAGTTAAATCATTGGGGAGAGATAGGGTGTTATATGACGAGATAATCTGTTGGGAAGGTTAGTACGATAGGCGTGCACATTAGAAGAGAGGTGAGAATTTCTCAAGAGAGTGTCGAACTAATATGTTGTTGCATTGGCCTGTATCAATTTAAATACTTGCTAAACGAATTTTAAATCATACACACTATCGGGCTCTGACCCGTTTCTTTTTCTCTCTCTCTCTTGTATATATATGTATATATTACAGGTGCCCAACCACAGGGGCGTCTTGCTTAGGATTCCTTGAAAGGAACGTGTTGCAGCTTAGGTGGGAGTTGCAGGCCACTTGCATAGACGACTTCGTTTACTTGATTCCACATCTATCATTCTCATTTATTGGGCATGTGTCGCCCTTTCCACTATTGTTACTTTTTATTTGGGACATTTGTATTTTAGTTATTTCTAGTTCTGTTACTATGGGATTTATTTCAGTATGGATGTTTTACTTTAATTTTTGCATGATGGGATTCGATTGTCGAATGGTTTCAATTAATTGGATTATGTTCCAGGATAATTGTTGTATGATTCTTATTTATTGATAACGTTGTTAATAAATAAATAAATGATTTTTCTTTAAAACTAAAATTGTGAAAGTAATGTTAAAAATGGTTTTGACACTTAGCTTAATTAATTATGGTGTTTAAATTGGAAATTTATATTTCACGACAGTGATGCTAAGAATGAACCAACTGTTCACCTTGATTTTAATTAATAAAGGAGTGATCGCCCGGTATTTAATTAGGCGGGGTGTCACAGGTGGTATCAGAGCATCAGGTTCTAGTGTCCTTTAGGATCGGTGCGGCTTATTATGCTTTCAGCACTTCTTTCTTTGATATAGAGCCCTAATACTAGGAATGTTGTGTTCATCTCTATACATTGGGAATTCGTGCTTCTGCGATTTGTTTATTTGAATGATGAACTCATCCAAATTTATTTAAATTTTCAGATGGACCGTCGAGAAGAACTAGCTAAAACGATTGAGGGAGTCAACGAGCAAGATTGACTCACACCTCAAGTACCCCCAGAGAGAATACCAACCGCCGAGTTAGCAGGTATCATGGCACAAGCAGTTACCACTGCAGTTTTACAATACGAAGAACGCAGCATACAACTTAAAGGAGGCAAAAGACCTAGAGAGGTTAGCCAAATGCATGTGACTAAAGCTGAGAAATGTACGAAGACCCTGAAATTGCGACAACAAACTACCCAAGACCGAGTCAGTTCAAGTCAACAACGTGGTAAAATGAAGCAGTTTCGAAAGAGGAATAAAGTCCCAAGTCAGCAAGGCCGACACCGACAACAGCAGGGTCAGAGGGGGAGTAACTTCAGAGGCCGATGTTTTGTGTGTGGCAGGCATGGCCTTAAATGCCAGGATTGCCCAGAGGGTGTTAGGGCCTCACAGCAACAATGTGCATGTAATAAGCCACAGGGGCCACTTTTTCCAGTCGCTCTCCCAGCACCAGCTCAGGTACCAGACCTACCAACCTTTCCAGTAGCTCTAGTGTAGCAGGGGCAGTTACAGTACGGACATATCTATAATGTCCACCAGGCAGCAACCCCACAGGCACTACCCACGATTTATGGTATGTTTTCTATCCATGGAACTTTGGGTCGAATTCTATTTGTTACTGGGGCAACGCATTGTTTTATAGCTACATATTATGCGAAGACCTTAGGGTTATTAACCACAGTAGAGAGCACTGTAACGTATATAGACTCACCACTGGGGAATGGCTCATTTTTCTTTATATGCCGGGGAGTGGGGGTAAAGATTGGTAGTTTAGTATTACCTACAGACATGTTAGTCTTAGATATGCATGAGCATGATGTTATTATCGATATGGATTGGCTCGCAGCTTATAGATCCATGATTGATTGCTTCAGTGGGAGCATTGTTTTTGCCATTCAGGGGCAAGAGATGTTTGTAGTGGAGATGCCTCGCCCAAAGGGAGGTTCGACCACTCATTTGTATTATATAGAGGAGGATGCCTCTAAGGAGGTTGTGATTCCTTTAGACTCGATCCCAGTCATTCGTGAGTATTCCGATATATTCCAGGAGATACCAGGCCTACCCCCAGTCGAGAGATAGACTTTGTTATAGATTTATTGCCAGATACGAGACCTATAGCACGCGCACCGTACCGTATGGCTTCGGCATAGATGCGAGAGCTACGAGGTCAGATAGAGCAGCTGTTAGGTCAGGGCTTCATTCGTAGGAGTACCTCACCTTGGGGTGCTCCAGTCTTGTTTATGAAGAAGAGAGATGGTTCACTGAGGTTATGTGTGGACTACCGGGAGTTGAATAAGGTCACGATACGGAATAAGTATCCGTTGCCTCGAATCGATGATCTGTTCGACTAGCTGAGGGGAGCAACCTTCTTTTTGAAGATAGCTCTGAGGTCGGGGTACCATCAGCTACGTATTAAAGAGAAGGATGTTTCAAAGATTGCCTTCTTGACGAGATATGGGTCTTACGAGTTCAGAGTGATGCCATTTGGTTTCACAAATGCTCCAGCCGTATTCATGGACTTAATAAACCGAGTATTCAGAGAGTCCTTGGATCAGTTTGTCATCGTCTTCATAGACGACATTTTGATATGTTCACACTCCGAGGAGGAGCATGCCGAGCACTTGAGGCAGGTTCTTCAGACCTTACGAGAGCATCAGTTGTATGCTAAGTACGAGAAGTGTGGATTCTGGTTGCGAGAGGTACAGTTCTTGGGGCATGTTGTTTCTGAACAGGGGATAGCTATTGACCCGAGTAAAGTGTCAGCGGTGAGGGAATGGGGATAGCCCACGACACCAACGGAAGTGCGTAGTTTCTTAGGGTTAGCCGGATACTATAGGAGATTCATTCGGGGATTCTCTAAAATAGCGGGCCCATTGACGAACCTGACTCGCACAGGGGTACCATATGTTTGGGATGACGCTTGTCAGTTGGATTTCGACGAGCTGAAAGATAAGCTTACTTCAACACCAGTCCTTGCTTTACCGAAACCGGGTGCGGAGTACCTAGTTTACACCGATGCCTCTTTACGGGAACTTGGGGGAGTACTTCAGCAAGAGGAGAAGGCTATATCTTTTGCCTCCCGCAAGCTTAAGCCGCATGAGAAGAATTACCCCACCCACGGCCTGGAGTTAGCAGCGGTCGTTTTTGCATTGAGGATACGGAGACACTATTTATTGGGGGAGAAGTTCCGTTTGTTCACAGACCACAAATCACTGCAGTACCTGTTCACTCAGCGAGAGCTGAATATGCGTCAGCGCAGATGGTTAGAGTTTGTGAAGGACTACCAGTTCGATATACAGTATCATCTACGGAAGGCCAACGTAGTTGCTGATGCGTTGAGTCGTAGACCGGTAGACGAGGTAGCGAACGTCTGGAAAGCAAAGTGGAAGGAGTTGGGCCACCAGGACGCAGTAGCCCGTTCTTTCATATCCGTTATGTCAGTCACACCTGAGATTGTTACGAGGGTGATACATGCACAGACCACAGACCCATTTTGCCAGGAGCAGATTGTACGACTTTTAGCTGAAGGTGCTGAGTCCTATTCTGTTAGTTCTGACGGGGGTTTGAGGTTTAATGGGAGGTTAGTGGCTCCAGAAGGGGAAGAATTGCGTCATGCAGTGATGACCCAATCTCACGGGTCCCGATTTGCAGTGCATCCTGGAGGAGATAAGATGTACCAGGATATGAGGAGACAATACTAGTGGAGTGGGATGAAGAAGGACATTGCTGAGTTTGTGTCCAAGTGTTCTACCTGCCAGCTGGTGAAGGTGGACCATTAGAAACCGTCAGGGTTGCTTCAGCCATTGGAAATACCTGCGTGGAAGTGGGAGAGTATTTCCATGGATTTTATTACAGGGTTGCCTACATCACAGCGGGGCCAAGACTCCATCTGGGTGATTGTAGACCGTTTGACCAAGGTGGCTCATTTTCTACCGGTGCGGACAGATTATACCACGGGTCAGTATGCTCAGTTGTTCATTTCTAAGATTGTCAGATTACATGGGGTGCCCCTGAATATTGTGTCAAATAGAGACAAGATTTTTGTGTCACGTTTCTGGGAAAGCTTTCAGGAGGCTATGGGTACTGAGTTGAGGCTGAGTTCAGCTTATCACCCACAGACAGATGGACATACAGAGCGTACTAATCAGATGTTGGAGGATATGCTACGCATGTGTGTTCTTGATTTTGGAGGAGGTTGGGAGCCACATCTTCCACTGGTAGAGTTTGCTTATAATAACTCTTATCAGTTCACGATTGGGATGGCTCCATTTGAGGCTTTGTATGGCAGGCCTTGTCGTTCCCCAGCTTGTTGGCTCGAAGTGGAGGATAACAAGTTGCTAGGACCAGAGGTGATTCAAGAGACCTCCGCGAGGATCGAGATGATCAGGAGTCGCATTCGGGTAGCCCGGGACAGGCAGAAGAGCTACGCCAATGCGAAACGATTCTTCCGGGAGTTTAATGTGGGGGACCAAGTATTACTACGTGTATCTCCTATGAAAGGAGTAATGAGATTCGGGAAGAAAGGGAAATTGGCCCCGAGGTACGTGGGACCATTTCCCATAATCGAGAGGATTGGGCCGATTGCATACAGGTTGGGACTGCCAGAGCATTTACATCGCATCCACGATGTATTCCACATCTCGTCGTTGAGACGATATCTTCGGGATGATATGGCCCATACTCACATTGCGATAGATGAGATCAACTTACATCCTGATAGATCTTACGAGGAGAGACCGGTGGCTATCCTAGACTATAGTGAGAGGAAATTGAGGTCGAAGATAGTTCCACTTGTGCGGGCCCAGTGGGAGCATCATAATGTGGAGGAATCCACTTGGGAGCGCGAGGCAGATATGCGCGAGAGATATCCAGAGTTGTTTTTACCAGGTATGCCTTATTTTTCGAATTTCGGGACGAAATTCCGTTATTAGGGGGGAAGTATGTAATACCCCGTATTTTTATGCTATATTAATTTGGGGATTTATTAAATTTAATGTGAATGAATTATTTAATAAAAATCCGGAAATTAATTATGTTATAATTATTAACGTGACGAGAGTTAGTAATTATGGGAAATTCGTTGAATATTACTAACAAGCAAAGTAATATGTAATATTGGTTATATTGAATTTCACGAGAGAATAAAATGACAATTTTGGAAATTTGAGTCGGGACGCGCCCGTGTCGCGTCGGGACAAATTTTTGATAAATAAAAGTGAATATTTTATAAGTTGTTCGTATGGTCATTTTGAGTGCGCCAACGCGTCCGAAAGGGTCAAGATAGTCAGAAAAGTGTACCCGGGGGTGTAGTTTGGGTCTCGGTGCGTTTTTAGGCCTAATTAGTAACCCGGGAGGGCATTTTGGTCATTTTACATATTTGGGTAATTAAACCCACGAAAATCAGCAACTTATATCATCCATTTAGGTTAGTCATTTAGGGTTAGAATATTCAGAACCCTAGAACGACCATCGGAGAAGAGAGGAGAGAGCTCTCAAGGCAATTCAAGGCCAAAAAGTCACCCGTTTGCACCGCCGTCACCGCCAACGCGTAGATCGCGAGACGGGGAACGCAACCACACCAAATTCATCTACAAACCAGACCTCTAAAAATCCCAGGCAAGTGTTTATCTTGCTTATTTTGTTGGTGCAATTTCCATTTTAGTTTAGGAATGATTAGAGATGAAATATATGGAAGAAAACTCAAATTTGGATAGGAATTTGCATGTAGTAAAGATTTAAACCTTATTCTGGAAATCTTTTGTGATGTAAGAGAATAATCCACGAAATTTTGGTGTAATTAAGAAAGAAATTCTGGGGTAAAACCGATTAGGACCATGATTTAGAGATTTTTAGGGTTCTTGAGTTTTAAATGAATTTCGGTATGATTAATCCATGTTTAGAGACATAAATTGACATGTTTTACGTAGGATGTGTATCATATCATGTTAGGATGTTAGTAGTACAAGATTTTGGACGTTTGGGAATGTAAAACTTGGATTTGGTTGAAGATAGATGGTAGAACCCGTAACTGCAATTCTACAGAAATCAAAATACCTGCTTGATCGATCGATTGAGCCTAGAGCTTCGATCGATCGAAGGTTCGATCGATCGAACCCCAAACCTCGATCGATCGACCCCTCCTGGCAGACTCCTATTTCCCTTTTTAAATGAGTTAAATTCAAATTGTCGTGATATAATTCTTGGGCATTCTTAATAAAATAATTTGGGAGACATTGAGGACCAGTAGGACATATGAATAAATGTTGGGATCTTTAATATTCGATGAGGATGGTATTTATGGGGTATTTACTTTAGGGTTGGTAAATTATTGTTTTCAAGGGAAAGATACATGAGAGGGTTACATTGGAACATAAAAAGGACACCTACTCAATTTTATACTTGGGAAGAGAGAGTCCATGTGAGTTACGTAATAGGATGGAAGAATACTTCGAATTAAGGTTAGAGACGAACCCTTATACGCGATACTAATAATATGATAATATGGAAATGTAATAATTATGGGAATTGAGAATTTACCTAATATTGATATGGTAATATTAGTATAGTTATATGATTGTGTGTGCATATACTATCTATGTGTGAAAATCATGCCCACTCTACTTGTTATCCCTGAGGTTTCCGCGCTGGGACAGTCTTATCTCGATGGGACCTTTATGGGGGATATTGACTTGTGCCCTAAAAGATAGATATCCTTGGTACAGGCTATCGATGTGATAGTTCAGATGGTCCTAAGAGACGCAGGCATGTGCCATCCTCTTAGAGACTTGGAATCTATTCTTCGCCTCATCTTGTTTGTGTATGTGTTAATACAATTCGAGAGTGATTTCGAATTTGTATTCCCCTTAATGTGAGTGATATGGGGTTTGGATAGTAGAGTATGCCCGCACCATAGTCTTATTTGGGGTGCTGTTATGATATATATATTATACGAGTAGTTAATATATATATATATATATATGAAATTCTAAAATTTGGAACTGCCTACTCTGATTTGTTAAGTAGGATATGGTTGGTGACTCAAATTATAAATACTTGTTTTGAGAAAGTATAATATGATGCTGGAAAACTTTATTGATAAAGATAAAATGAGAACTTTGGTTATAAATTGAAATCTTACGTTTTAAATAATTATGTTGTGCAGTTTTAAATCTTTCGAATAACTTAAGAAAAGTTAAATCATTGGGGAGAGATAGGGTGTTATATGACGAGATAATCTGTTGGGAAGGTTAGTACGATAGGCGTGCACATTAGAAGAGAGGTGAGAATTTCTCAAGAGAGTGTCGAACTAATATGTTGTTGCATTGGCCTGTATCAATTTAAATACTTGCTAAACGAATTTTAAATCATACACACTATCGAGCTCTGACCCGTTTCTTTTTCTCTCTCTCTCTCTTGTATATATATGTATATATTACAGGTGCCCAACCACAGGGGCGTCTTGCTTAGGATTCCTTGAAAGGAACGTGCTGCAGCTTAGGTGGGAGTTGCAGGCCACTTGCATAGACGACTTATTTTACTTGATTCCACATCTATCATTCTCATTTATTGGGCATGTGTCGCCCTTCCCACTATTGTTACTTTTTATTTGGGACATTTGTATTTCAGTTATTTCTAGTACTGTTACTATGGGATTTATTTCAGTATGGATGTTTTACTTTAATTTTTGCATGATGGGATTCGATTGTCGAATGGTTTCAATTAATTGGATTATGTTCCAGGATAATTGTTGTATGATTCTTATTTATTGATAACGTTGGTAATAAATAAATAAATGATTTTTCTTTAAAACTAAAATTTTGAAAGTATTGTTAAAAATGGTTTTGACACTTAACTTAATTAATTAGGGTGTATAAATTGGAAATTTATATTTCACGACAGTGATGCTAAGAATGAACCAACTGTTCACCTTGATTTTAATTTAATAAAGGAGTGATCGCCCGGTATTTAATTAGGCGGGGTGTCACAATTGTTAGGACTATTTTGTTTGTGCATTCTTGCGATCTTCTACAAAGATAAATTATTTTAAATTGTATTCTTATCCAGTTGTTTCTTCGTTTCAGATGCCGCCTAGAAGAGGTCACCCGGTGAAAGTAAATTGAGTTGCAGAGAGCGTAGAGCTCCCACCACCGCAAGGAACAATAAATGCGGCGGAGGTGGATAACATTGTTGCCCAGGCAGTCAACCCTACAATGACTGCTATGGACCAACCATTTCCCCAAGACCAACAACCAGTATCACCGAAGGTTCAAGCCCATGAGGGTGTAATACCCCGTATTTTCATGCTATATTAATTTGGGGATTTATTAAATTCAATGTGAGTTAATTATTTAATAAAAATCCGGAAATTAATTATGTCATTATTATTAACGTGACGAGAGTTAGTAATTATATGAAATTTGTTGAATATTACTAATGAGAAAAGTAATATATAATATTGGTTATATTGAATGTCATGAGTGAGTTAAATGACAATTTTGGAAATTTGAGTCGGGACGCGCCCGTGTCGCGTCAGGACTAAATATTGTTAAAAAAAAAATATTATAAGTTGCCCGTATGGTCATTTTGAGTGCGCCAACGCGTCCGGAAGGGTCGAGATAGTCAGAAAAGTGTACCCGGGGGTGTAGTTTGGGTCTCGGGGCGTTTTTAGGCCTAATTAGTAACCCGGGAGGGCATTTTGGTCATTTTACATTTTTGGGAAATTAAACCCACGAAAATCAGCAACCTATATCAGCCATTTAGGTTAGTCATTTAGGGTTAGAATATTCAGAACCCTAAAACGGCCATTGGAGAAGAGAGGAGACAGCTCTCAAGGCAATTCAAGGCCAAAAAGTCACCGGTTTGCACCGCCGCCACCACCAACGCGTAGATCGCGAGAAGGGGAACACAACCACACCAAAATCAGCCACAATCCAGACTTCTAAAAATCCCAGGCAAGTGTTTATCTTGCTTATTTCGTTGGTGCAATTTCCATATTAGTTTAGGAATGATTAGAGATGAAATATATGGAAGAAAACTCAAATTTGGATAGGAATTTGCATGTAGTAAAGACTTGAACCTTATTCTGGAAATCTTTTGGGATGTAAAAGAATAATCCATGAAATTTTGGTGTAATTAAGAAAGAAATTCTGGGGTAAAACAGAGTAGGACCATGATTTAGAGATTTTTAGGGTTCTTGAGTTTTAAATGAATTTCGGTATGATTAATCCATGTTTAGAGACATAAATTGACATGCTTTACGTAGGATGTGTATCATATCATGATAGGATGTTAGTAGTACAAGATTTTGGACGTTTGGGAATGTAAAACTTGGATTTGGTTGAAGATAAATGGTAGAACCCGTAACTGCAATTCTGCAGAAATCAAAATACCTGCTTGATCGATCGATCGAGCCGAGAGCTTCGATCGATCGAAGGTTCGATCGATCGAACCCCAAACCTTGATCGATCGACCCCTCCTGGCAGACTCCTATTTCCCTTTTTAAATGAGTTAAATTCAAATTGTCGTGATATAATTCTTGGGCATTCTTAATAAAATAATTTGGGAGACATGGAGGACCAGTAGGGCGTATGAATAAATGTTGGGATCGTTAATATTCGACGAGAATGGTATTTATGAGATATTTACTTTAGGGTTAGTAAATTTATATATTAAAGGGTGAGGCGCGTAAGAGAGTTACGTTGAAACATAATAATGTCACCTACTGAATTTTATACTTGGAAGGATAGGGTCCACAAGTGTCACGTAATGGGTTCGAGAAAGCCCTTCGATTTAAGGTTAGCGACGAACCCTTATAAGGAATACTTAATGTGAAAAGTAAGGATAAATGTTGTAATTATGGGTGATGAGAGGAACCTATATTAATATGATAAAATTGGTATATTTATATGATGGGGTATGCATATATTATATACATGTGAAAACCATGTCCGCGCTACTTGCTATCCCTGAGGTTACCGCACTGGGACAGTCTTATCTCGATGGGACCTTTATGGGGGATATTGACTTGTAACCTAGAAGATAGATATCCTTGGTACAGGCTATCGAATCGATAGTTCAGACAGTCCTAAGAGGCGTGGGGTATGTACTGACCTCTTAGAGACTTGGAATCTATGCTTCGCCTCAATCTTGTTTGTGTTTATATGTTGATACAGTTCGAGAGTGATTTCGAACTTGTACTTCCCTTAGTGTGAATGATACGGGGATTGGATAGCAGAGTATGCCCGTACCATAGTTTTATTTGGGGTGATGTTATGTTATATATGTTATACGAGTAGTAAATATATATATATATGAAATTCTGAAATCTGGAACTGCCTACTGTGATTCGATATGTAGGACATGGCTAATGACTCAAATTGAAATACTTGCGTTGAGAAAGTATAATATGACACTGGAAACTTTATAAATTAATCGAGTTAAATTGAGAATTTTGGATTTTAGTGAAACCTTTTTAAACAACAGTATTGTTCAGTTTTAAATCTTTCGAATAACTTAAGATAAGTTAAATCATTAGGGAGAGATAGAGTGTTATATGACGAGAAAATCCGTTGGGAAGGTTAGTACGATAGGCGTGCACATTAGAAGAGAGGTGAGAATTTCTCAAGAGAGTGTCGAACTAATATGTTGTTCCATTGACCTGTATCAATTTAAATACTTGCTAAACGAATTTTTAAATCATACACACTATCGGGATCTAACCCATTTCTTTTTCTCTCTCTCTCTCTCTTGTATATATATGTATGTAACACAGGTGCCCATCCACAGGGGCGTCTTGCTTAGGATCTCTTGGAAGGAACGCGCTGCAGCTTAGGTGGGAGTTGCAGGTCTCTTGATTAGACGACTTCATTCATTCGGATCCACTCTTAGTAGTTTCATCTAGTTGGGCATGTGTAGCTCTTTCCATTATTCCGTTGTTATTGGACTTTTGTTTTTCAGTTATTTCCAGTATTGTTACTATGGGATTTATTCAGTTTGGATGTGTGACTTTAGATTTCGTATGTTGTCATTTGATTGACATGTATTAAATTAATTGGATTATGTTCCAGGTTTATTGTGGTGTGATTCTTATTTATTGAGATGTTGTTAATAATTAAATAAATAATTTTTCTTTAAATAAATTTGGAAAGTATGTATGAAAAATGGTTTTGACACTTAGCTTAATTAACTAGGGTGTTAAATTGGAAAATTTTATTTTTCGACAGTGATGCTAAGAATGGACCAACTGTTCACCTTGAGTTAATTTAATAAAGGAGTGATCGCCTGGTATTTAATTAGGCGGGGTGTCACAGAGGGACCCTCCGCGTGGAACAGAGTTAGATAATCTTTCCTAAAAGGTCACCCTCCAGAATTTCAGGGTGGTGCTGATGTGATTGTGACAAACCAGTGGACGAAAGATATGCAACGTCATCTCTGAATGGTGGAGTGTAGCGGGGAACGAAAATAGATTCTCGCCACTTTCAAACTGGTAGGAGAAGCTTTATATTGGTGGGAGTCGGTGACAACTCAGGAGCAGAGGGATACCATGTCTATATAAGACTTCTGGGTTTTATTCAATCAAAAGTATTTTCCTCCCGCGGTACAGAAGGAGATGTACAGGAAACTCCAGGATGTTGTTCAAGGGGAACAGTCAGTTACGGAATATGAAGAGGAATTTACGTATCTAGCGAACTTTGTGCCGGATGAAGTAATTCCGGAGTAAAGGAGGATATCAAAATTTATCGGGGGTTTGAATTGGATAATAAGGTAGAACTTGTTGGGAAATCCAGTTTTGCAAACGTTTGGGGACGTGATGAATGCATCCTTGCTCCATTGCTAAGATCACCATCTTTATATAAAAGGGAGTAAGAAGATTTTGGTATCTGGTCAAGATAGTAAGCAAGGAGGTAATGGTGCCGGTGGAGCACTACCCTCACCACAACAGTCAGGAAGTAAACAGAAAGAGAGGGACACCCAGCAGGGGGACTCGTCCAAGAAAAAATGTTTTGGGGGGTTTTAGCTTTGGCGGAGGTGGTTTTAACCACAGTCAGGATGCGCAACAACAACATCAGTTAGGCCAACAGGGCCAAGTGGGCATAGGAAATAATGGAGGTCAAGGCCATCAGGGCCAAGGCACAGGGCCGTTTTGGAGTAACAATCGGGGTCGTTATCCAAAAAAATTTGTGGGCTGCTATTTTCAGTGTGATGAACAGTGTCACTTTAAGAAAGCTTGTCCACAGTTGATTGGGGGACAGTTACCTAGGGGTCCTCAGCATCAGCAGGCGCAACTACAATCTTCAGGGCCTATTCCAGTTGTCCCTCTACAATAGGGACAACTTCAGTACGGGCGGGTGTATCATATTAAGGATGCTTTACTTCCTCCAGTCCAACGGGTATGTGGGTCGAGTGCTATTTGATACGGGCACAACGCATTTGTTTATTGCTATACATTTTGCTCATTCGACTAGTGTGCGAATGCATTTAATACGGGGTCGATTAAGTCTGCGAAGAGTACCTTCACTAGTGTGGAATCTTCCATGGGTGATGGTTCACTTATATTCTTTATCTGCAAAAGGGTAGGAATAGACCTTGGTAATTTACGTTTTGAGGCCAATTTACTCAATATGGATATGGTCAGGTATGATATTATTTTGGGTATGGATTGGTTAGTGAAATACCGAGCCATGGTAAATTGTTACAGGAGGAGTATAGTCTTTGCCATTCTGGGGCAAGAAATGTTTTTAGAGGCTATGACTATTTCGGAGGGAGGTTCGAACACGTACTTATATTATATTAATGAGGAGACTTCATGCGCAATCGTCATTTACTTAGACTCGATTCCGATTGTTAGAGAATTTCAGGATGTTTTTCGGGAGATTCCAGGCTTACCACCAAGTCGTGATATTGAGTTTGTAATTGATTTAGCACCAGGAACTCAGTCGATTGCAAGAGCTCCATATCGTATGCCTCCTTTGGAAATGAGGGATTTAAGGGATCAAATTCAAAAACTGTTGGAGCAAGGGTTTTTTTGGCATAGTTGAAGCACCTTATACTCTTGACTTACTCGAGTCTACATTGTATAAGTGCTCATCTAGTTTGGAAATTGTGACAAAATTTGTGTCCCATCCCCTAGATACCAAAGAACCTCAGATTCTTCTCATGATACCTCAATTGATTCATTTAAAGGTAAATTCTCAACCACACACACACTATGATTGCATACATATTATATCTTGCATCATTTTCTTGTGTGTGAGTTAATTCCCTTTCAAATAAGTTTTTACTAATTTTGGGATTTTTTAAATGATTTTTAAGAAATTAAAAGTTTAAAACATTTGGGGTCATTACGCTAATTCTCATTATATCATTTCTTACCTGAATATTTCGTTGGGTAGAATCGGAAAGCACTTGAGACTTGAGGGTGTGCTTGTAATTAGTTTTAAAACCCGCATTTTGGCTTCATCTGAGCCTTACACCTATCAGCGTTATGACGGCTTGATTTGTGTTTGTATTTAGACTCAGAACCTGTACGCAATATCAGCCCTTGGATCTATTTAGTCAATGAATTGCATGCATTTTATCACAATCCATGTGAACCCTCTTTAGACCAATCATCGAACGTTTAATCCACCGCTGATGTCAACCCATTAGATGTGAGTCAAATTCCAAAGACTAAATCTCAGCCATTAGATTAAAGATGATGTTCTCGATCCTTCCTTGCTTAGTATAAAAGGAGTCTGAGTCTTAGCATTTTGGTACTTTTGGCCAGTTTGTCAAACTCAGAAAGAGGGAAGAGAGAGAGAAGAAAAGGCGAGAAACTAGAGAGAAAAAGTAACTAAAATCGTCCAAACTCTAATCTAGTTTCAAACCCTAAATTCCATTTAAATCCAAAATCAGTTTACAACCAAAACCAAACCTGAGTGTTTGAGAGTTATTTTGGAAACGGTTTGAAGCTTATTCGAGGGTTGAATCCTATGAGTTTGAGATCTTTTAACCAACTTAGACATTTTAACTTTGATATTTATTTCTTCTTACAGAAACTGTAGATCTTGTTGTTCAATGTCATATATCTCTTAGATCTGCATTATTTCGTTTCTCATCCTGAGAAATCATATTTGTTGATTATTTTCTTCTGTCAATGTTTTTCACAACTCAAGAATCAACAAATTTATTTTCTGTTTCTAGTTCTTATGAAACAAGACTTCTAATATAGTTGGAATCGCAATTGGTGATTTATAATTTCAAAAACATTTTTAAAACCCTCTGAAATTTTTTAGGACCTTGGTTGTCTTCTGAGAAAGGTTACCTTGGATTCTTGGATATTTTGAAAGATCAAGAAGTCTTTTGTTTAAAAGAAGAGAGAAATTGAAAACCCTAATCATTTATATCTTTCTATAATTTGATAGGACTTGTTTGTATAAATAAGTGTGTGTGTGTGCATGCATGTGTTAGAACGCTGTCACAAACACCTTTCAAACTACAACACAAGAAGTGTTGGCGAAAAGATCTTGAAACATCAAGTGTCGACGTAAAGCTGGAACAAAGTGTTGAGAAGTTAGCTAGCTGAGAAAGCCACATCAACATCCGAAGTGCAGAGAAGTTAGAATCAAACCAGTGGGTACATATTCTAAACTTTTATAGGTCTGTTTTGTTTGCATGTGTGTTAAATAGCTTGTAATTTGTATATTTTGTTTTAGTGGATTTTTGGTTTGTGACTTAGAAGTCACCATGGATGTTTCCTCAGTTGGGTGAGGTTTTACCACGTTAAAAACTATGTGTACTTAATCTTTGTACATCACCTCATCTCATTCTTATTGGTGTGTTGATTTAAGTGATTTAAACTATTTTAGTTTTGGTTTTCAAAACTAGTTACGTAATCTTGAACATATCTAGTACATATTTTTATTAAACACATCTTGTGGTTAATTTGTTTGATTTAAAGAAAAGAGTTTCCCCAAAAAATAGTTCGGAGTTACTTAGATAGTTTAATCTTGAATTAAAAGACTTAAGTGACAGTTTTTCAATTGGTATTAGAGCTTGGGAAATTTTCTTTAAAGATCTTGTGTTTTTGAAATTGTTTTCTTAAAATTAAACAATGAACGAGAAATATGAAAGATTTGGTAACCTGTCCAAACCCCCTCTCTTTGATGGAAACAACTTTCCTTACTAGAAAGTAAGGATGGTTTATTTCATACATGGAACCTTGGGAGATGATTTATGCGACATTATTGAAAATGGATATACTTATCCTATAAAACCAGCCACTAAAGGAAGGAGTGAGAGGATTAAGAAAGTACTAAGTGAATTCACTCAAGAAGAGAAGAAAACCTCTTTGAACAATAACAAAGGCAAGAATGACATTTTTATGTCTATAGATGAACATGAGTTCAAAAGGATCTCATTTTTTACCACTTCTAAGGAAGCTTGGGATACACTGGTTACTGCACATGAAGGTGACACTAGAGTTAAGGCAGCTAAAACTTAGATGTTTATCCAGCAGTATAACTCTTTAATCATGTCAGACTCTGAATCATTTGATGACTTTTACATGAATTTGACTGACATTGTGACCAAATTACATTCTAATGGGATAACCTATGATAGACATGAAATTATCTCAAAAATTCTAAGGTAATTGCCACATAAATTTTATAACAAAAGATATGCTATTGAGGAAATGAGTGATCAAAATCTCACTCCTGAATTACTCAGTAGTAAACTGAGAACTGTGGAAATGGAACTAGAATTCAAGAAACGATTAACCCAGTCCAATAAGAATCAGACTAGTTCCAATTTGAGTTTTTCTCTAAACTGATAAAACTTGATCTTAGTATTCCCAAAAATGATTTTTATTTTGATGAGGAATGTGATATAGATAGTTTGGATAATCAGATTGCCTCGATATCAAAGAAGTTTAAGAAGATTGTGAAATTTAGAAATAAAATGGCAACCAGACAAGGCAAACCAAATTATCCAACTTAATCTAATCACAAACCTCGTGAGAAAGGTCAAGACAAACATCACAAGGACATTCATACGAGACCTAACAAAGAATTTAAGAATATTGAATGTTTTAGCTGTGGAAAATTGGGTCATATAGCACAAGAATGTAGAGTTAACTTGAACACGACCAATAAACATAGTAGGGCCAACATTTGCAAGACATGGGTTGATTCAAGTGACTCTGATAATGAGGAACCTGATTCATCTGATGTTTTGACCCTCACATGTCTTTATTCGCTAAGATAATCTATAATGATGATAAGCTATGCCTAAGTACGAGAATGATGCTAGTAGTTCTACTTCTGTTGTTATGAATCATGATGCTACTGGTTTAGATGATTTAATTTTTGAGAACACTGTTAGTTCTACAGCAGGGTGTGTGAGTCAAAGGGAAAGCGATAATGACGATGTCAATGTGTGTGTGAGTGAAAGAATTGAATCCTTAGGGGTCACCTCACACACTTCACTTAGTGATTCAGACACTGAATACCTCCCCGATGTTCGCACACTTTATGCCAAAACTCTCAAGAAAATCTCTAGACTAGAGAAGATAGTGAAAGATTGTAATACCCCGTGTTTTTATGCTATATTAATTTAGGGATTTATTAAATTTAATATGAGTTAATTATTTAATAAAAATTCGGAAATTAATTATGTTATAATTATTAACGTGACGAGAGTTAGTAATTATATGAAATTTGTTAAATATTACTAATGAGCAAAGTAATATGTAATATTGGTTATATTGAATGTCACGAGTGAATAAAATGACAATTTTGAAAATTTGAGTCGGGACGCGCCCGTGTCGCGTCAGGACTAAATATTGATAAATAAAAGTGAACATTTTATAAGTTGTTCGTATGGTCTTTTTGAGTGCGCCAACGCGTCCAGAAGGGTCGAGATAGTCAGAAAAGTGTACCCGGGGATTTAGTTTGGGTCTCGGAGCGTTTTTAGGCTTAATTAGTACCCGGGAGGGCATTTTGGACATTTCACATTTTTGGGTAATTAAACCAACGAAAATTCAAAGGGTTATATCAGATATCTGGATTTTCATCTAGGGTTAGAAACTCTAAACACAAGTGACGGCCATAGGAGAGGAAGGAGAGAGCTCTCAAGGCAAATTCAAGGCCCAAAACTCACCCGTTTGCACCGCCACCACCAACGTGTAGATCGCGAGACGGGGAACGCAACCATACCAAATTCGACACCAAAGCAGACTTCTGAAAATCCCAGGCAAGTGTTTATCTTGATTATTTCGTTGATGCATCTTTCATATTAGTGTAGGAATGATTAGGATGAGTTTTATGGAAGAAAACCTAAGATTTGAGATAGGAATCGCATGTAGTTATGGTTTAAATGATAATTCTGGAAACCCTTGCCATGTAGAGAAATTTACCCACGAAATTATGATGTTTATAAGAAGAAAATTATGGAAAAGATGGATTAGAACCATGTTAATGAAATTTTAGGGTTCTTGAAGTTTTATATGAATTTGGGGATTGTTAATCCATGTTTAATAGTAGAAATCTACATGCTTTACGTAGGAATGTATAATATCATGTTAGGATGTTAGTAGTACAAATTTTGAGACGATTGGGATTAGAAATTATGGAAATTGTTGAAGTTAGGAGATGAAACCCGTAACTGCAGAGTTTCAGTTTTCGCAGACCTGCTTGATCGATCGATCGAGCCCAAGCTTCGATCGATCGAGCCCCAGACCTCGATCGATCGACCCCTCCTGGCAGACTCCTATTTCCATTTTTAAATGAGTTAAATTCAATTTATCATGAAATAATTCTTGGACATCCTTAATAAAGTGTTTTGGGAGATAGGGAAGATCAGTAGGTCATATGAATAATGTTGGGACTTTTAATATGAGACGAGAATTGTAGTTTTGGGGATAATTACTTAAGGGCCGATGAATTTATGTATTAAAGGGGGAGATACATAAGAGGGTTATGTTGGAACATAACAAGGACACCTACTGAATTTTATACTTGGGAAGATAGAGTCCATGTGAGTTACGTAATAAGATGGAAGAATTCTTCGAATTAAGGTTAGAGACGAACCCTTATACGCGATACCAATAATGTGAAAATAAGGATAAATGTCGTAACTATGGGATTTGAGATATACCTAATATTGTTATGGTAATATTAGTATAGTTATATGATTGTGTATGCATATACTATTTATGTGTGAAAATCATGCCCACGCTACTTGCTATCCCTGAGGTTACCGGGCTGGGACAGTCTTATCTCGATGGGACCTTTATGGGGGATATTGACTTGTACCCTAGAAGATAGATATCCTTGGTACAGGCTATCGATGTGATAGTTCAGACGGTCCTAAGAGACGCAGGCATGTGCCATCCTCTTAGAGACTTGGAATCTATTCTTCGCCTCAATATTGTTTGTGTATGTATGTTAATACAATTGGAGAGTAATTCCGAATGTATTCCCCTTAAAATGAGTGATATGGGGCTTTGGATAGTAGAGTATGCCCGCACCATAGTTTATTTGGGGTGCTGTTATAATATATATATTATACGAGTAGTTAATATATATACATGAAATTCTAAAATCTAGAACTGCCTACTGTGATTTGATATGTAGGACATGGTTGATGACTCAAATTGTAAATACTTGTTTTGAGAAAGTATAATATGACACTGGAAAACTTTATTGATTTATAAAGTTAAAATGAGAACTTTGGTTACTAATTGAAATATTCTTTTCAAACAATTAAATCGTAAATTTTGAATCCTGCGAATAATCTAAGATAAGTTAAACCATTGGGAAAGGGTAACGTGTTATATGATGAGATAGACCATTGGGAAGGTTAGTGCGATAGGTGTGCACATTATAAGATAGGTGAGAATTTCTCAAGAGAGGGTCGCACTAATATGTTGTTGCATTGGCCTGTATCAATTTAAATACTTGCTAAACAATTTTTAAATCATATACACTATCGGGCTCTGACCCATTTTTCTCTCTCTCTTGTATATATATATGTATATATTACAGGTGCCCAGCCACAGGGGCGTCTTCCTTAGGATACCTTGGGAGGAACGTGCTGCAGCTTAGGTGGGAGTTGCGGGCCACTTGCTTAGACGATTTCATTTATTTGATTCCTCTTCTATCATTCTCAGTTATTGGGCATGTGTCGCCCTTTCCACTATTTATCTGTTTTATTGGGACATTTATATTTCAGTTATTTCTAGTACCGTTACTTTGGGATTTATTCAGCATGTATGTTTTACTTTAAGATTTAAATGTTGGGATTTTGGATGTTGAATGTTTAAAGTAATTGGATTATGTTCCAGGATAATTGTTGTATGATTCTTACTTATTGTAAATGTTGTTACAAATTAAATAAATAATTTTCTTTTTAAAAAAAAAAATTGGTCAGAAATGTTGAAAAATGGTTTTGACACTTAGCTTAATTAATTAGGGTGTTAATTTGGAAAAAGTTATTTTTACGACAGTGATGCTAAGAATGAACCAACTGTTCACCTTGATTTTAATTTAATAAAGGAGTGATCGCCCGGTATTTAATTAGGCGGGGTGTCACAACGATCTCACTAAGAATCTAGAAGACCCAAGTCTAATGGTTAAAATTAACGCTGAAGAGTATACTACCCAATGTCTAACTTGTGAAAATGAAGTCAAAATTTCTGATCAAAAATTGAAAATTTTAATTAAAACAAATGAAAATCTGGAGAAAAAATATAAAGGGACATTATTAGAATTGGAACAAGCTAAATAAAAGACAACAACTATTTTCAAAAAATTTGCTAAGTTTGAAAATAATTCCAATTGTTTTGATGATTTTTTTGCTAATTCAAAAACCTATTCTGACGATCGAACTGGAATAGGATTTTTCCAAAATTCAAAGACACAAATTAAAAACTTTGAATGAGTCAAGTTTTTGTGAGGTGGCAAAAGACCTATGGAAACCTATCGAGATTTTCAATCCCTAAATGATGAGTTTGATAAAAAAATAACAAAAGTAGGATATTTGGGAATCAAATCACTCTAAGTTTAATAGTCTACCTAAGGTTAAATACGTCCGCCCTCCGATTAGAAAGAGTGATTCTGCGTTTCAAATTGTACTCCCTAGGAATAGGTTTCAACGTCAAAATCCCATGAAACATATCTTTAGAGACTTTCCTAAGGAGATACCCTCTTCAAGCAATATGCATTGCTCTTACTGTGACAAATACGAAAATTCTTTCAAAGGATGCTACTCTAGACATTTAATTAATCATGTCTGTAATACTCCTTTATACCAAAACTTTAACGACTCTAGGAGAAGCCGTAACAATTATGTTCTGCCTAGGCAACCAGACAAAAACTCTAATTATAGAAAGAGAAAGACCAGACCTAAAGATCATTACAAGAAGGATTCCTAGTAACTTTTCTAAATGAAATGCTCATATCTTCCATAAAACTAAAATGCACGTGCAAAATTTTTTTCGACAAAAATCTAATGCTCGCAAATTTTATCAAATGAAAGCAAATGAGCGCAAAATTAAAATGAGAGCTATTTGGATTAGAAAATATGAGCTATTGTCCCAGATAAAGTGTAACATTGTGATTACTGCCTTAAAACCTGAACACACCCCTTCTGGTTAGTATTTAGACTCTGGGTGTTCAAAACATATGACTGGGGATGATACAAAACTTTTAAACAAAACCAGCATTGCTGGAGGAAAAGTTATTTTCGGTGATGGTGTATCATATCAAATCATTGGTAAAGGAACACTCCAAGAAGAAGGACTACCTGTGCTTGAAAATGTTCTTCTAGTAATAGGTCTTAAGGTTAAACTACTTAGTATCTCGCAATTTTGGGACTCAAATCATACTGTCACTTTTTCAAAGAATAAGTGCAAGATTTTAAATAAAAAGGGTGAGTGCATAATTACAGGACTCAGGACTCCTGACAATTGTTATACTGTCCAAAAAAGTGTTGAAGTCTGTAACATTGCCAGAATGGATGACAATGAACTATGGCATAATAGGATGAGTCACATAAATTACGATAGCCTTAGTAGATTGTCTTCACAAGAAATAGTTAGAGGAATTCCAAAGATCAAACCTATCTCTAACATTATCTGTGGATCATGTCAGGAAGGAAAATTTGTTAAGGAACCTCATAAAAAAGTTAAAGATATCCTTACCTCTAAACCCTTGGAGCTCATCCATATGGACCTAATGGGTCCTCCTCGTACTATTAGTCTATGTGGACACAATTACATTCTAGTTATGGTAGATGACTTCACTAGGTTTACTTGGGTGGCCTTCTTCAAACAAAAGTCTGACACTTTCAGAACCTTTTTGTAAATCTTACTTCGTATTGAAAATGAGAAGGATGCTCAAGTAAATAGAATTCATAGTGATAGATGAGGAGAATTCATAGATACATGTGTTATAGAGTATTGTGACTATAATGGTTATAAACATGAATTTAGTGCTCCAAATACTCCTCAACAAAATGGAATTGCTGAGAGAAAGAATCGTACCCTTCAAGAGATGGCACGTGTTATGATTCATGCCAAGTGTTTACCTAAATATTTTTGGGTAGAATCAATTCGTACTGCGTGTCACATTATTAATGGGGTCTATCTTAGGAAAAATTCTAAACAAACTCCTTACGAACTATGGTATGGGAAGAAGCCCAATCTTAAATACCTTAGAACTTTTGGTAGTACATGTTACGTCTGTAAAGACAGAGAACTCTTATCCAAATTTGAGACTCATGGAGATAAAGCTATCTTTCTAGGATACTCTCCCGACAGTAAAGCATACCGTGTCTACAATCTTCGCACAAAGACTTTAATGGAATCCATAAACATTATTGTAAGTGACACTACTGTTGAGAGTAAGACTGGAGAACCAACTATTGTGGAAGAGTCTGAAATTCTTTTAGAAAATGACTCTCCAGAAATAGATGATTCTTTACCAATTGAGAAACCTGAAGTACATAACTGGGTTTCTAAAGATCATCCCATAGATAACGTTATTGGGAACCATTGTGAGCCAGTACATACAAGATCTTAATTAAGAAAATATGCTCATTATGCGTGTTTTGTTTCCCTTGTGGAAACAAAGAATGTAAATGAGTCATTGAATGACCCTCAATGTATTTCTGCCATGTAGGAAGAGTTTCTTTCATTTGTCATTCATGATGTTTTGTATCTTGTACCTAAGCTTGGTCATAAAAAATTTATTGGCACACGTTGGCTATTTAAAAATAAAACTGATGAAAGTGGGAAAATCATTAGAAACAAAGCCAGATTAGTGGCTCAAGGATATTCTCAAATTGAAGGAATAGATTTTAATGAGATATTTGCTCCAGTTACTCATCTAGAATTTGTTCGTTTTCTCTTTGCCATAGCCTGTTAGTTGCACTTTACGCTTTACCAAATGGATGTAAAATCAGCCTTTCTTAATAGAATCTTGACTGAAGAGACCTATGTTGAACAACCCAAAGGGTTTATTGAACCTAAGTATCCAAATCATGTTTATCGTATTAAAAAGGCGTTGTATGGTCTGAAATAAGCGCCAAGAGCCTGGTATGAACGTCTTTCCAACATTCTCTTAGATAAAGATTTTAAGAGAGGAGAAAATGATCAAACTCTATTTGTCAAACATTTTGACAAAGATATTATTATAGCTCAAGTATATGTCGACGATATCATTTTTGGATCAACTTCCCCTTCACAAGTTAAATCATTTTCTGAAATTATGCATAAAGAATTTCAAATGTCTCTTATGGGGTTGTTGTAATTTTTCTTGGGTTTTCAAGACAAATAGAATTCAAAAGGTTTATTTGTTTTGCAATCGAAATATGATTTAGAGATTGTTAAAAAATTCGAGCTTGAAAGTGCCAAAGAACCTCGAACTCCCATGAGTACTACGATCAAATTATCTAAAGATGAGAGTGGAAAATCCATTGATTCTACTTTATATCGTGGTATGATTGGAAGCTTACTATACCTTACGACCTCGCATCTCGATATTATGTACGCAGTTTGCGTGTGTGCCCGTTACCAAAATAATCCTAAAGAGAGACACTTAGTATGTGTAAAAAGAATCTATAAATACATAAAAGTCACTCTAAATTTGGGTCTTTGGTACACCAATGATACTCCTAGTACTATAATAGGATACACTGATGCCGACTGGGCAGGGTGTTCTAACGATAGTAAGAGCACATCAGGAGCATGTTACTATATCGATAACAATTTGGTTGGATGGAATAGTAAGAAACAAAACTGCACTTCTTTATCTACAGCTAAATTTGAATACATAGCTGCTGGTAACTGTTGTGCCCGATTACTTTGGCTTAAGCAAATGCTAAATGATTATGGCATTCAAGAAGACCAATTGCATCTTTATTTTGATAACCAAAGCACGATCAAGATTTCTAAAAATCATGTTCAACACTCGCGAACAAAACATATAAAAATTAGACATCATTTCATTCACGAATTAGTTGAGACTAAGGAATTAGAAATTAATTATCTTTCTACTGAATTACAGCTCGCAGATATGTTTACTAAACCTTTGGATTACAATAGATTTCATTTTTTGCGAAAATCGATAGGAATGATTTGTGCTGAATAAACAAGTGTGACTAAAGTATTTTTTTTTCCTTTGTCCATTTGAGACAAAAATGGGGGAGAAATTTGAGTCTTATGAGTTCATCTCTTCTTGTACATATCTCTAAAAAGCTTGATCTTAGTGTTATTTGCAGGAATTTGTACCATTGTCAACAGCAGATGTTACAAGGGTATTGGTTTGTAATTAGTTAAGTTAGATAATTTTCTTTTCCTAGGATATGGGTAGATAGAATTTTGTATAGGAATAGGTTTTTCTTGTTTTTTTGTATCCCTACGAGTCCTAGATGACTCAAAGAAGATTTTGTCTCATATTTACAAAGGGGGAGATTGAAGCACCTTATACTCTTGACTTACTTGAGTCTACATTGTATAAGTGCTCATCTAGTTTGGAAATTATGACAAAATTTGTCTCCCATCCCCTAAATACCAAAGAACCTCATATTCTTTTCATGATAACTCAATTAATTCATTTAAAGGTAAATTCTCAACCACACACACACTAGGATTGCATACATATTATATCATGCATCATTTTCTTGTGTATGAGTTAATTCCCTTTCAAATAAGTTTTTACTAATTTTGGGATTTTTTAACTAATTTTTAAATGATTTTTAAGAAATTAAAAGTTGGGTTTTAAAACATTTGGGATCCTTATGCTAATTCTGATTATATCATTTCTTACCTGAATGTTTGGTTGGGTAGAATTCGAAAGCGCTTGAGGGTGTGCTTGTAATTAGTTTTAAAACACGCGTTTTGGCTTCATCTGAGCCTTACACATGTCAACGTTATGACGTCTTGATTTGTGTTTGTATTTAGACTCAGAACCTGTACGCAATCTCAGCCCTTGGATCCATTTAGTCAACGAATTGCATGCATTTTATCACAATCCATGTGAACCCTCTTTAGACCAATCAGTGAACGTTTAATCCACCGCTGATGTCAAACCATTAGATGTGAGTCAAATTCCAAAGACTAAATCTCATCCATTATATCAGAGTTGATGCTCTCGATCCTTCCTTGCTTAGTGTAAAAGGAGTATGAGTCTCAGCATTTTGGGACTTTTGGCCAGTATGTCAAACTGAGAACGAGAGAAGAGAGAGAGAAGAAAAGGAGAGAAATCAGAGAGAAAAAAAACTAAAATCGTCCAAACCCTAATCTCGTTTCAAACCCTAAATTCCATTTAAACCCAAAATAAGTTTACAACCAAAACCAAACCTGAGTGTTTGAGAGTTATTTTGGAAATGGTTTGAAGCTTGTTCGTGGGTTGAATCCTCTGAGTTTGAGATCTTTTAACCAACTTAGACATTTAAAGTTTGATCTGTATTTCTTTTTATAGAAACTGTAGATCTTGTTGTTCTATATCATATATCTCTTAGATCTGCATTATTTCGTTTCTCATCTTGAGAAATCATATTTGTTGATTATTTTCTTCTGTAAATATTTTTCACAACTCAAGAATCAATAAATTTATTTTATGTTTCTAGTTCTTTTGAAACAAGACTTTTAATCTAGTTGGAATTGCAATTGGTGATTTATAATTTCAAAAAAATTTTTAGAACCCTCTGAAATGGTTTAGGACCTTGGCCATCTTCTTAGCAAGGCTGCCTTGGATTCTTGGATATTTTGAAAGATCAAGAAGTCTTTTGTTTATAAAGAAGAGAAAAATTGAAAATCCTAATCATTTCGATCTTTCTATAATTTGATAGGGCTTGTTTGTATAAATAAGTGTGCGTGTGTGCATGCATGTGTTAGAACACTGTCATAAACACTTGTAAAACTACAACACAAAAAGTGTTGGCGAAAAGATCTTGAAACATCAAGAGTCGACGTAAAGCTGGAACAAAGTGTTGAGTAGTTAGCAAGCTGAGAAAGTCACATCAACATCAGAACTACAGAGAAGTTAGAATAAAAATAGTGGGTGCATATTCTAAACTTGTATAGGTCTATTTTGTTTGCATGTGTGTTAAATAGCTTGTAAATTGTATATTTTGTTTTAGTGGATTTTTGGTTTGTGACTTAGAAGTCACCGTTGATGTTTCCTTAGTTGGGTGAGGTTTTACCATGTTAAAAACTGTGTGTACTTAATCTTTCTGCATCACCTCATCTCATTCTTGTTGGTGTGTTGATTTAACTGATTTAAGCTATTTTAGTTTTTGTTTTCAAAACTAGTTATATTATATTGAACATATCTCGTACATATTTATATTCAACAAATCTTGTGGTTAATCTGTATGAATTAAAGAAAAGAGTTTCCCGAAAAAAAAATTTGGAGTTATATAGATAGTTTAATCTTGAATTAAATGACTTAAGTGATAGTTTTTCAGTAGTACGTCGCCATGGGGTGCTCCTGTGTTGTTTGTGAAGAAGAGAGATGGTTCCCTCCGGTTATGCGTTGATTGTCGGGAATTGAATAAGGTCGCCATCAGGAACAATTACCCTTTACCTAGGATCGATTATTTGTTTGATCAATTAGGGGGAGCGGAGTACTTCTCTAAGATAGATTTGAGGACTTGGTTGTGACACCCCGCCTAATAAATTACCGGGAGATCAATCATGTAATTAAAACAGGAGTCTCTTATGGTTCATTCTCAGCATCACTGTCGAAAACCCATTTAATTACTAATAACCTATTAGGCTGGCGTCAAAATTTTATTTAACTAATCTTTTTAACCAAACCATACAAATAAAACCTTCACACAGTTTATATATATATAACTGAAATGGAAAAAAAATTGAACACTCGGTTTAACATAATACAATCAAATTGAATGTCACACAAAAAGGCGGTAAAAAAATAAATAAATATAGTTTGGGCTATTAGACCGAATGTTTATACAGTACCTCCTATCTATATCTCAAGGTTAAAAACGTCTATAAGAAATCTGCATGCATCCACAGCTGCTACAACAAACGTCTGGCTAGAAGGAATCATCATCTAAGCATCCCTATATCTAGACACCTATATATATATATAGCAAAAGAGGGGACAATAGATAAATGGGTCAGAGCCCAAGTTGTCAAAATATTTTTCAAGTGCATAAATGCTATATTTAAAATATGATTTTATCTCATATTTAAATTGGTATCGCACTCTCATGAGATACACCTCACCCCTCTTTTAATAGTGCACACCTAACGCATACATTTCAAACAACCTAGTTAAGATACCCTTCCTAACTAATCTATTTAACCCATCTTCTAAAAATCTTCCTACCCGAGTGCTAAAGGCTAAACTTCTCCCCATTCCCAACATTGCTCTACGTTCGTGCGTGGGGTGTCTCGCGAAGAGAAATCCAAATAAGGAACCACCTCGATACATTACTACCTGGTAATGTTGATCGTCAGGATTAATTAGGCCCTCAGAACTTAACGTGGATATATATATAGCAAGCATAAATGTATATATATAAAGATGGTTCTTACTAGAAACTACAATTAATTTTCATAAAAATATGAATATGGATCTACTGGAAGCGGAGATACACCTTATTAGTCTTTTCACTTTATATACATATGTTTTCTATGTATGATATCTCATCTTCATATAGAAACAATATACTATACACAACAAGTATAATTATACCTATCACAATTATAAGTATAATAACCATCCCACCGAGCTATAACTCGAGGATGCAGTCTCATAGTGCCTATCTGAATTCGGGTTTATTCACTCAACTACGGTACCAAGCCAGACTCGCTCATGGCCATTGTAAAAATACACAACGGTGGAGGCGGTCATATTCCCTCTGCAAGTGGAGTACACACATCACACTCGAATGTGGAACGAGATAACCTGGGGATATACTCTCCCTGCTCCTCAAGCCAGGAGATTCACCCACATCGCACAACCTCCCCGAATCGCACTAGAGAAAAATATAAATAAGCTGGTTGTTCCAACCCTAGGCTAAAGGAAAGCCCGTGGAACAAGCCTCTATGATACAAGTATACCAATCACACATTATATATATATATATATATTTGAGAATCATATTATATATACTGTAACCACGTCGTATATATAACCTATATCACTTCTCAAATATATATATATAATTTACAATCTCATATAGTTATAGCCAATACACCAACCGTCCCCATTCGTAATAGTATTGAAGTATTTGCACACTTACAATACTAAACCCATAAGTATTATCTTACTTAAATACAACTCATACCTTAATCACTTTTAAGGGTTTATATAAATATACCCGAATATACAAATTCTTTCTAACTAGGTAAGTATATTATCGACTTTTCTTAATTCCACAGGTATCGCATCACCTATGATAACCGTCGTCAATAAACTTATCGGGTAATCGCTAAATCTTGTTTAGCCTATATCCCAAATTTCATTCTTGTTGCCTCATAGGATTTTCTCAAATACAATTGACATATAATTATCCTATCCGCATAAGATATGCTTACATACTCTTACTACATAATTTTCTCAAATATCTCTCGTCCTAAACATTCATTAGGTTCGCACCCCGGATTGTACCCTTAACTAACGCAAGGATTTTATGCAGCTCCTCAATTCCTTTAGATCGTAGCCCTCTAAAATCCATTAATTTGGAAAGACCCTAAGTTTAAGACCCAAAAATAAAAAGTGATAGAAACTCCAAATTCTTGGGCAGAAAACAAAGTACCAGTCGACTGGTCCGTGACCCCCGGTCGATCGTGATATGGGAAATTGCCTAGTAAAACCAAGCAGTAACCTTTTTCCCTTGACCTGGTTGACCGTCCATAGGGACGCCATTGAACGGTCACACCAGATAGGTCGGTCATTGTCCATTTCAGACGAAATCTAAAACTCCAAACACCCAATATATCAACCCAAACACCATTTTTATGGTTTCCATACTGAATCAACCACACTGCACACTTATAATCTATATTATTCTTCTAACACATCAATATTTGGGGAATTAAACCAATTTTCTTATATTTGAACTCAAAAACCATTAAAGCCTTAGTCTTACCAACTTCTCCCATTTCAATTCATTTCCACACACCATTAACATGGTTTTTACACTAGAAATCATTAAGAGTTTACATGACATCAATTTGTAAACTCATAATCAAACTACCCAAATTTTTTTAAGGTATCTAACCCAAAATTATATAGTTTACGAACCATAATATGAGATATATACACTAAATTAAATAAAGCAAATAAACACTTGCCTCGTTGATAAAATTCGACAACCTCGAGTCGAATCCCGCGGAGTTAGGCCAAAATCTCCCTTTTTCTTCCTCTTTTTCCTTCCTCTCTCCTCTTTCTCTTGTTTCTCTCTTTTTCTTTCTTTCTCCCTCTCCCGTGCCTTTTTATATTAGAGAATAAGGGTTTATCCCTTATAAATCCAAAAATGACTCGTTTACTCAATTATGAGTCCTTATTAGTCAAAATGTCCCCGGAATCTAAACACTACTCCCAAATACTCTATTCTGAGTATCTCGGCCATTTCGAAACCAATCGCGCACTTGAAATCTCCATCTGAGTCACTTAACTACAATTCACTAATTAAACCCATCACATCTCAATACGGGTTTTTCAGTTTAAAATATTATCCTTTGTCGCTTTACCCAACTACGACATGTAATTAAAATAATCCGACTTATTTACTTAGTCTAAAAAGTAAATGTAACACACATTGGAAATCATTTAGCCCTCGTAAACTCCAAATTTTTATTCAGAGAAATTCCTCAATTCTCCAAATTACCCCCATTTATGTAATTTAAATATCAATAAAATTGACGGGTATTACATATTACCCCCCTTGCAACAGAATTTCATCCCCGAAATTCAGATACGACTGGTACTACCAACCTAGGATTGCTACTCACACTTCATCCTGCACAGACAAGACGAAAGGCACTAATTCAAATTATACCCTACTATATCCTCGTCCACGGTTCCAACCTATCTCAAGGCTTATACTATAACGCACTAGCTTAACCACAACCTTAACTAAATCTCTACATACTAACGCACTACATCGGTCGTAAGGTTGACTCTAGCAACATCACATCTCACCTAGTGCTTCTATAGCCGCATATAAAAATAACGAACCTATAACCGCCGCTCTAACTTATTGATCCTATCGTAGATTTACTACTCCAGGCGTCCATTCATCTAACTCCCTCCAAAAGGAAGTTACCTTAACGCTCGACTACTCCCGACTGTCTTCTCGCTTATCTTAGGTGTGCTAACTCTCTTGCGACATTCTATCCCACCCATTCCAAATCCATGTATAACTGCCTTGTAGCATAATCTTTAGCTTTGTATACTATGTCCGTTCTATCTCAAGCGTTATAAGATCAACTCACCAATGTGCCAATACATCTTTTAACCCGTGATTCTCCGCACAACCATTGTAAACGTCCGACACGTAACACTTTCTCTAAAAGTGGACCTCGCTTCCTCGGCCTGGTACTAACACATGGGTTTTCCTAACCCGAGAAAAATTTCAAAATTCAATTCTTCCTATATCTAAAAATCTAATACTTCATAAAATCCAATACTTCAATTCTTCCAATCTTCTCGTGGTTAACTCATAACTATCTTCTTATATCGGATCCACTAATCCTTCTGGCCTTACTTTCGAATAATCCTAAGATCGATGTGTTTCCTACACACGTAAAATGAGTACTATCCTAACTATCTCCCTAGTGCCCAAAACCTCTCTCAATTTCCAAAATTTGCTCGGTTTCATGCGTGAGACATCTCGCAAAGCGAAATCCAGACGAGGAACCCTCCCGTTACACTACTTCCTCGCATCGTCGATTATCGAGATATAACGGCTTAAGGCACAGCATCAGGACATTCTAAAATCCTACCTCACTGACCTACTAACACTCTTCTACTACTATGTCCTTCCATCTTAGCGAATTGAAAAGTCTAACTAATTGGGGCGCCTACTCTCCGAAAAAGCATTACGAACATCATACCCAAAACATACTACCTCCAAAACTTCCCTTATATTCAAGCCCTGGCTATAAGTCTCAAATTAATTTCCTTCACCTTGCCTCACCCACATACTGGCGGTGAGAGAAACATTTACAGTGCTTTTCCACAACACATCTACTTTTATTAGCCCTTAGTCATCACATGGATCTCGACTAATATCACCAAAACCATCATCCTAGTATACAGTAACATTTCTCCACTCCTAACGTCATTAAGGTTCGCGCGTGGAGCATCTCTCAAGAGAAATCCAAACAAGGAACCCGTCCTATACACTACTACTTAACTTTTTCGGTCGTCGAGGTATGTCAACGTAAAACATGAAAAATTATAAATCCTGCATATCCCCATGCACTTTAAAATCATGCTAGTGAAACATCTACTCACCGAAGTTCCATCTAGATGCATAGTAAAGGCGAGCTCAACTGGTATCCAGGTGACATATAGCAATAATTAGTTCCACCTTGGAACCGCAGATATGATAGTCTTACAATCATTAGCCAGCTATCGCTCTGATACTATGATAATATTACTCTTATAATAGTATAATACTCATATAACACACACAAAATGAGTAGTACAAACGAAATATAAACATAAAATATCAACACCCACTTTTCACAGCGAATGAAGAAAAATAGAATCCCTCTATCGTGGAAAAACATATGGACATACATTATATAATGTTACCGATACCTCCCGTAAACTCGAATCACAC
The DNA here is from genome assembly GCA_949130495.1 of Sambucus nigra. Lineage (NCBI taxonomy): Eukaryota > Viridiplantae > Streptophyta > Magnoliopsida > Dipsacales > Adoxaceae > Sambucus > Sambucus nigra. The sequence continues at coordinate 653,442,341 of OX422215.1, read as the reverse complement.
ATGAATATAGGGTTAGAAAAATATCGCGACTCTATCTAGCCACCCCAATTATACCTCCTCTATCTGAGGTGAAACTCATAACAACAACTTCGCCAATCTCCCTAGCTACTCCAAATGGTTCCTGGACATGGTACACTTGCCTTAACAAAACCAAAACTACTCTAATCAATGCCCCATCTCGGCACCCTATCCTTGTCCTTTAACTCCTACTCGGCAAGGACTAACTGTGTGGTTCTACACTCCACATTGCAACATTCCCCATTTCTGGCCACCCTGACCATGTTAAGGTTAGCAGTATCTCGAACTCTATAGCCTCGATCCTAACAATCACCTTAACTTATTTGTCAAAAGGAAACTCCACTACCGGCCTTAACAGCCCTATTTCAATGAATTCCCCGGGTGGATGTCCACTAATGGGGTTCCACAAGCACACATTCTCAGTCTTTACCCTTGGACTTGATTCTTTAACTCCTCCAGCCCCACTCTTATGGAAGAAATTTATATTCCTTGTATAAGAGGTACGACATTACCCTCACATATATAAGAAGTTCGGGTAAAATATCTCTAAACATTAGCAACACTTACGAGTGAGCATATCATTCCACTGAAGGACTCTCTCTTCATTGTACCTACCTCACTTCGGTACAAGGTTCACTTATCCATATAACTCTTTATTTACTGTTACCCTCTCACCGATCCTTATGTGAATAATCCAGAAATAGCACTCTCTTCATTTCTGATGAACCAAAGGAACTCACAATGAAAACCATCCGTCAGATCCCTTTATGAGAAAAACATCCTGCTCCCCGGAATATGGTGACCACCATTCCTACCATTTTAATATTGCTCCCACGATTTCCTCGAATTTTCACATAGGGGTATTTCCATACCCTATTTTAAGGCCAAGCTTCTGAGCCTTCTACTTCCACTAAGTAATGTTATACTAACTCCGTATAACCCAAACTTCAACGGATGGTCCTTATCAAAGACCTTTCGAATCTTTTTCCCAATTCAAATTCACCGGGTAAATTCAACTTTAGCACCACTCTATACTATAGCGGTACATGAATAGTTATAACTACTATACTTTAGTAGTCGTTGCAATAATTCTTAGCAAATTCCACAAGGAGAATGACCTCTACTGCGTCCCTCGTCCCCGACTTCGACTTATAATTCAAACTAAGCCACGCCTCCTGCTTCCCTCGTAACGGCCTTCCTTAGTTGCCCTTCCTCGATCAGCACATGAATCTCGAACGAGAGCACAAAATATTTACTATTATCTTATATAATAGCGGGAGAAAGAAATCTCACAAGAGGAATCAACAATCCTAATCATAAGGCCATATATCAAATCGATAGCAATGCTGAAAGCATAGTACGTTCGTACAGATTCCTAAGGACACTAGAACCTGATGCTCTGATACCATCTATGACACCCCGCCTAATAAAATACTGGGTGATCAATCATGTACCAAATTAAAATAGGACTCTCATATTGTTCATTAACGACATCACTGTCAAAAACCCATTTAATTACTAATAAACTATTAGGCTGGCGTCAAAATTTTATTTAACTAATATTTTTAACCAAACCATACAAATAAACTGTAAGGACACAAATTTCCAATTGAGTCCGTTGTAAGTTTTGGCTCAATTCCGGACAAAAACATTTGAGTCATAGGATAGAGTTAATTGATCATCCTTCAAGCCTATGACGTTTTTGTTGAAGACGTAGCGGCCAAGGGTATAAAGCTTCATCAAATGTCGAGTTTAATGTGCCTCGTTTCTACGTCACCAACATAGTTCTAATTGCTCCCAAGGTATGAATGCATATATATATATATATATAGGAGCTTGGAATATTTTATATTCGGTGAACGTTGATTTAAAACTGTTGCTTATTTTCAGAAAGATTTTATTAAAACTTTAATTTAAAGTATATAAAGTTTCTGGGCCAGAAATAGAATTTTTCAAACTTTCTGCAAGTTCGTTCGAAGTGTCATTAGAACGAGTTTGTCGTTTGAACAACAATGTTGTTCGAACAAGTTTGCTAACAAGTTCCCAGATTGGCCACTAGAATGTCATTCGAAGTATCATTCAAACGAGAATGATGGTTCGAACGAGATATCCAACGAGTTTTCTAAAGATTTCACACTGGAACTTCATTAGAAGCTCGTTCGAATGAGACTTTGTTTGAAACGAAAATATCGTTCGAACGAGATTTGGCGGGAACAATTTTTTTGGGCAGTTTTGGATAGTTTTTCCCACTTTCCCACTTCTTTTCCCACTATCTTTTGACAGAACTTCTTAAGTGCGGAAATAAACTATTTCTTATAAACTTTTTCACTATCCTGCATCTTCTAGACAGATTTTTGAGAGATCATCTTTCCTAAGAAAAAGTTAAAGGAAAACTGTTCATTTTTCAAAGAAAAATATGTTAAACACTTTGTTTACACCCATATTGTTCATTCCAAGTCTTCTTTATATATATATATATATATATATATATATATATATACATTGCTTGGAGTTTGGCACCGGTTTATCTCTATAATATTGAAGAAGAGATTGTTTAAGTTTGCTTCTAAATCCCACAAAGAAGAAGAAGTTTGCGTTGATTTACCCACTTGGAGAAAGGCTCCTAGCTCGGGTGACGGTGACCATATAAAGTCCGATCGGTGGATTCCGAGACTGTGGTGGAGCTCCGTGGTTATTCAATAGGAGGAGGTGTATACAAGAAGGAGCATCGCGGCTTGAGAGGGATCGAGTCGAGTGTTGTAAGTCTATTGTCTTGTATTTGTAAAAATCATACTTAGTGGATTTGAGGCTAGGGTCGTCCGAGATTTTTTCCCGTTGTGGGTTTTTCCTCGTACATCGCGGCGTAGTGATTCATTGTTTAATTTTATCTTGCTATATCACCTACAACGCATGCTTAGGTAAAAAGATAAAATTTGGTTTAATCACTACTTATGTTTAATTTGGTGCTACATTAATATTGGGTAATGTTTATGTTAATTTAATTCAAGTCATTAATTTAATTTGGTTTGGCCTAATTTGGAAATATTGAAAATATGACTTAGGCAAATTATCTAGGATTTGAGTTAATTAATTTTGTTTAAGTGAAGTTTAAATTTGCTTGGATTTATTCTTATTTCACTTTGTTTAACTTTAATTTGAAAAGAAATTAAAATTTATTGTTTTTGTGAACCATCATCTTACGCTTCCGCATATACTTAAAAGGAAATTATCACTTATTGTGAAGTATAAGAATTTTCTTAAAATTGGGGGCCTTTTTCACCAACATAAACCATTCTCACGTTTTATATATATATATATATAACTGAAATGAAATGAAATAACCGAACACTCGGTTTAACATGATAAAATCAAATCGAATCCCGCACAAAAAAGCTGTAAAAGAATAAATAAATATGGATGGGCTATTAGTTCGAATGTTTTTATAGTATATCCTATCTAGATCTCAAGGATATATGAGTCTACAAGAGACCTGCATGCATCCACAACTGCTGCAGCAAACGTGTGACTAGAAGGAATCGTCATACAGGCGTCTCTATGTCTGGACACCTATATATATACATATATATAGCAAAAAAGGGGAAAATAGATAAACGGGTCAGAGCCCGACTTGTGAAAATATTTTGCAAGTGCATAAATGCTATATTTAAAATATGATTTTATCGTATATTTAAATTGGTAACGCACTCTCATGAGATACACCTCACCCCTCTTCTAATAGTGCACACCTAACGCATACGTTTTAAACAACCTAGTTAATCTACCCTGCCTAACTAATCTATTTAACCAATCTTCTAAAAATCCCCTTACCCTAGTGCTAAAGGCTAAACTTCTCCCCATTCTCAACATTGCTCTACGTTAGTGCATGGGGTCACACCGATGTTTTTAATGCCTTGTTTAGCGCGGTCACACCGGATGAATTCTGATGCATTATGACTTGTGAAACCGCTAAAGAATCTTGGGATATTTTATAACTCACTCATGAAGGAACTAGTGTCGTGAAAGGTTCAAAACTCCAAAACCTCACCACTCAATTTGAAACCATCAAAATGAATGGAAAAAAACTTTTGACGAATTTTATGCTAGACTTTCCGATATTCTTAATTCATCTTTTAATTTGGGAGAGAAAATACCCGACAATCGAGTAGTAAAGAATATTTTAAGGTCCCTACCCGATAGATTTATTCCAAAAGTGACTATTTTAAATTCTTTACCAACTTTAGCCTCTACGAAATTAGAAGAGCTTGTAGATAATTTACAAACCTATGAACTGGACATGTTTCCCTCTAAAACTGAAAAGAAAATTGAAAAGGGTGTTGCTTTAAAAGCCCGAAAAGAGGAAAAGCAAGTAGTGGAAAGAGAGAGTGATAGTGACTCGGAAGATATGGCCTTGTTTGCTAGGAAATTTCAAAAGTTTCTTAAAATTAACAAAGATAAATTTTGAGAACGCGTGTGCTCGCGTTCAAATGATCAAATCATATATAAAACCCTTTTAACACAAACAGACCCTAAACATGCAGCAGTATGTGATTGAATAAGATGATAATCTACGCAAGAACATTCAAACACATGCAATTAAGGAAAAATCCCCCACAGGGGCAAAACCATTTATTTCACTATAATTTGTAAGAAAACGGCTTACAATCGGATTACAATGAAAATACAAGTTGACTAAGAATTACCCTCGGGTATCGGATTCTGTAGTCGCGGCTGGAATTATCCCTTTCCAGTAGGGCTGCAATGAAGAAGAGAAACGGCTTCTCCACAAGGGTTGAACAAACCAAAGTTGTGTTCGTGGGTTGCAAAAGGATTCACAAATATTTGGCAAGGATGTGTGAAATAAACAATGAGTCTTGGGACTCAAAAATATGAAGACTAGAGGAATTTGGACTCTCAAATTCGTCTTGTAAAGTCTTGCAAAACAACTCCCCCGAAGTTGGTATTTATAGGAAAAATTATTAAGAGTCCCACGATTTTAAAATGCTGAAATTCTATCCAGCGTACAGGTACCCCGAACCGGTTCGGGTACCCTGCGAACCGGTTCGCCCCCCCGAACCGGTTTGGGACTGGGTTCGGGAAAGTGTGCTGGAAATAGAGGCTTAAACACTTAGAAAAATTCCCAGACTTTTCAATGAACATATCTCCATTTTCAACGAGCCTTAACTTGTTCACCGTAGCTCGAATTGAGGTGTCGTTTCTTCCAGTATCTTTGTTGCGGCAAGCTCTTCAACTTTCCAGTTGACCGGTCCTCTGGACGGTGGCTGTAAAATTACCAATTTGCCCTTGAACATCCCTATCATGCCTTGTTTCACTGATTTGATTTCTCTTGCGTACCACTTGCATTACGAGCCTAGAATCAAGGAACGTGAAGTCGTTGATGCAGATGATGGGCACATTAATGGAGATAATGCATGCTTGATTCCCGGAATTCGGATAGAGGCCGTCATGTGAGATCGTGAGGTGACGTGCCAAATGTAGCGGCTTACGACATAAACAAATGAAACATTTCGGACATGAGTAAAATGTCCTTACAAATCTCCCCCTATGTCTATGCCGGTACATACATAAAAACTCCGAATTATCAAATATGAAATTGCGTATACAAATCTACCCTCCCATGAACCCAAAATTGGAAAAGGTACAAAATGAATAGTCTTCATCGTTTGATCTTCAAATCTTCAGGAATCACAGATCTTTTCTCATCAGGGTGTGCAATTCAGGGATTATCAATGTAGTACCTACACACATGAGACAAAGTAAAATACCAAGTGACATATCGAGTTTGTAAAGATGAGATAAACATATATATCAATGTATGAGCAAACTAAAGTTTTTCAAATCTCCCCCATAATAAGATAAATCATTCTCCCCCTTTTTATGATGTCCCCAAATAGACAAATGAGAGAAACAAATCAAATAAGCAAGATCGGGGTGTCACTAGGATAAAACCACACCATGAATGAACACAAAGCAACGAAGTCGATGAAAGCGTAAATGAAGTGGTGTGATCAAATTCTATAGGAAAATCAATGCATACAAACATGACATATGTGCACGATGAATATTGGATATTCCTAGAGAATGAACTCAAATGCTTCCTTTGGTGTAAAAGAATGACAATATAAGATATTGACTCAATCAAATCAACAAATCAAAGCTCACAATGATTTTCACACCAATAACGTCCAAAACGATTTTATGCTTTTTCAGGACTTTCAAGGAAGTGCAAACCCGTTTAAAATTCTCCAACCAAACTCCCTCAGATATAATTTTGAATAGAGGCATTCTAAATTCTCAAACTGTGGAGAATTGATGGGGAAACCTATGTGGCCCATATTTGGCATGAATTGCTTTTTATTGCCTTTCAATTTTTTTTTCGGGGCTCTTTTAACCTCTTTGGACCTCGGATATTAGAATTCCTCCATTTTTTAGGTCCTTTTTAACGGTGGATTTTGCGCAAAGGATAGATGATTACCTTTCGCAACCCCTCCCCGTTATACAAAAACACACAGTCTCACCAAAAACGGTTTTTACATGCATTCCAATCTTGTCAAGTTTTATCGCATTTTATACATTGTATAGACAGGATTGAGATGGAAACACTCAAGCCAACATGAGATTGACAAGTGAAATAATCAAATATAGCCGTGCATGTGTCCAATAAAGGATATAGGAGTCAAACATGTAGGAAGATATCATTAATTACATCTCAAAGACTCCATACAATGTAAAGCACATGGATGAAATGATGTAGCCTCTCAAATCTCTATCAAACAGTCACATGGATAAATGGAATGAAGTTGTGACTTGGCTATATTAAATGCTCATCCACAAAAGGAGAAAAAATAGAAAAATCTTTTTGGTCTTTTTCAAAAAAATTTATCAAGATAAAATCTTTTTGTGCTTTTCTCAAAATTTTTCTTAAAGGAAAATCTTTTTGTATATTTTTTTTTTTAAAAAAATGAAAAACTAACTAATGATACATGCTAGAAATAGGTAAAGAAAAATATGATAAACAACCTATGCTAGCAATCAAGATTAGATCTCAACCGGGAGTAACAGTGGAGTTTTCTAAAGATGGTGACATCTTTTGAACCAACTCCACTAGATCATGAGTAGTCTTGATCAAAAAATTCACTTGCTCGCGAATATGTGCAAACTCTCTATCAAAATGAGAAGGCAAAGTATCATGAGTGGGTGCATGTGCATGAATGTGTGAAGTGGCATGATATGGCACAAAACCCAACTTAGAACAAAATTCCCTAAGATGTCCTCGCTTCTTGCAGTGGGAGCATACATAAACCGGTCTAGGAAGTAATTTATCTATAATTTTGGGATGAACATTCCTAGACAGACACCCATGGGACTCACTCACAATGGTGGATATAGGCTCGGGTGAATTCTCTGATGTGACTTGAACCTCCCGTTCTTGTTTGAGGTCATCCTCGAGATGGGATACACGTGTCATCAGACTAGACACCGTGTTGGTCAAGTCACCTTTTTCCCTTTTAAGCTCATCATTCTCTCCCTTCAACTCACCAATCCGAAGACCTAGGATCATATTAGTCCTTTTTGTTTCCATGGTCTCGATAAACAACGTTCTAAAGGCATTTTGGATCAAACTAGCATCACCATTATCATCCTCACTATCACTTAGAGAAGTGGGCATATCAACTTTCTTGCCCTCTCTCTTAAGTCTAGTGGGACACTCAAATTTCTTGTGCCCTGTCCCATCGCACTCAAAACATCTTATCTTTTCAAGTTTTTTATTTCTCTCATTCTCAACACAAATCTCTCTCTCTCCAAACAATCTTAAATCCTTCTCTAAAGCGGTGATCCTAAGGACTAAAACATTATTACGCTTCTTGGTTTCAAAAAACTCAGAATATAACTCGACGAAAGTGTGTGGAAGATCACACTCGCTGTCACTTGCCTCATCCTCCCCTTCACTCTCATCGTTCTTACTGTCGAGGTGTCCTTGTGATGTAGCATCCTCATCGTCGTGAGAAGCATTGGAGGTACTCACATGACTTGCCATGAATGCGGTGAAGTTATGCTCATGCGGTGACTCATCTCCCGAGTCCACCGACTCGACCTCACTGTCGTCACAAAGGGTAGTATTCAGGACAGTTTTACCCTTTTCTCTATTCAGAAGGGTGGCACACTCAAACGCTCTATGACCCTTACCATCGCATTCAAAACATCTCTCACTGTCTATCTTAGGAGGATCTTTGAAATCTTTCTCATTTTCTTTTTCAAAAATATTTTTCTCAACATTCCTTTTACCATTGAAATTTCCACTTTTCTTGAATTTGAGAATTCTTTTGAAATTTTTTGCAAACAGGGCCAAGTCATCTAAGTCAAAATCACATTCAGACTTGGACTCAAAAACATTTTCTTTCTTTTTCTGAAAATGAGTCTTTAAAGCAATCCCATTATCCTTAGCCTTAATGGTTTTGGGAAACATGTCAATCTCATAGGTTTGAAGATCTCCTACAAGTTCTTCCAACTTAAGTGATTTCAAATTTCCCAAAGAGTTCAAAACAGTGACTTTAGGAATAAAGCGTTTTGGGAGAGATCTCAAAATCTTTTTAACGACACGCGTGTTATCAATTACCTCACCCAAATTAAAACTAGTGTTAACAATGTCCGACAAGCGTGCAAAAAACTCATCAAAGCATTCAGACTCAGACATGGTGATAGTCTCAAATTAGGTGGCCAAATTTTGTAATTTAGACTCTTTAACAGCGTTCGTACCCTCATGGGTAAGTTGCAAAACATCCCATGCCTCCTTTGAAGTGGTGCACATCATTATGCGTTTGAACTCATCAGGTGTGACAGAGCCAGAAATAGCACTTAGACCTTTAGAATTAAAAGATGACCATTTAAATTCTTCATCGGTCCAAGAAATGTCAGGTTTCAAGTTGGTCACATTATCAACAGTCACGGTGGGAGGAGTCCACCCTCGTTCAACTAAAATCTAGACACGTTCATCAATGGCTTTTAAAGCCGACCTCATACGGGCTTTCCAATACGCATAATTTGTCCCGTCAAAAATAGGCATTTTATAATATGACTTCTCCATTTGAACACGCACTTTTTCAAAAATCAATTTTTCAGAAAATTGATATCTTAGAAAAATTTTGCGGAAAAAGGATCACGCGATAAATTAGCGTAACCTGCTCTGATACCAATTTGAGAACGTGTGTGCTCGCGTTCAAATGATCAAATCATATATAAAACCCTTTTAACACAAACAGACCCTAAACATGCAGCAGTATGTGATTGAATAAGATGATAATCTACGCAAGAACATTCAAACACATGCAATTAAGGAAAAATCTCCCACAGGGGCAAAACCATTTATTTTCACTATAATTTGTAAGAAAACGGCTTACAATCGGATTACAATGAAAATACAAGTTGACTAAGAATTACCCTCGGGTATCGGATTCTGTAGTCGCGGCTGGAATTATCCCTTTCCAGTAGGGCTGCAATGAAGAAGAGAAACGGCTTCTCCATAAGGGTTGAACAAACCAAAGTTGTGTTCTTGGATTGCAAAAGGATTCACAAATATTTGGCAAGGATGTGTGAATCAAACCATGAGTCTTGGAACTCAAAAATATGAAGACTAGAGGTATTTGGACTCTCAAATTCGTCTTGTAAAGTCTTGCAAAACAACTCCCCCGAAGTTGGTATGTATAGGAAAAATTATGAACAGTCCCACGATTTTAAAATGCTAAAATTCTATCCAGCGTACAGGTACCCCGAACCGGTTCGGGTACCCTGCGAATCGGTTCGCCCCCCCGAACCGGTTTGGGACTGGGTTCGGGAAAGTGTGCTGGAAATAGAGGCTTAAACACTTAGAAAAATTCCCAGACTTTTCAATAAACATATCTCCATTTTCAACGGGCCATAACTTGTTCACCGTAGCTAGGATTGAGGTGCTGTTTCTTCCAGTATCTTTGTTGCGGCAAGCTCTTCAACTTTCCAGTTGACCGGTCCTCCGGACGGTGGCTATAAAATTACCAATTTTCCCTTGAACATCCCTATCATGCCTTGTTTCACTGATTTGACTTCTCTTGCGTACCACTTGCATTACGAGCCTAGAATCAAGGAACGTGAAGTCGTTGATGCAGATGATGGGCACATTAATGGAGATAATGCATGCTTGATTCCCGAAATTCGGATAGAGGCCGTCATGTGAGATCGTGAGGTGACGTGCCAAATGTAGCGGCTTACGACATAAACAAATGAAACATTTCGGACATGAGTAAAATGTCCTTACAAATTTAAAAATGACTTTAAGAAATTTGAAACTTCTAAGCATGACAAAGCCGAGAGAATCCCTAAAACTTCTAAAGAAAATTTAAACAGGGATGAGTCAAATAGGTGTTTTGGTTGTGAAGGGTATGGCCATAGGGCTTCTGAGTGCCCCACTAAACTAAGGAGAGAGGGTAAGCAACTAATGTTTTTTAATGCAACCCTTAGTGATAGTGATAATGAAGAGGGACCCGATTCCCCCACTAAGCCCAACTTTGTGGCTTTTATGGATAGTCATGTGAGTGATAGTGAGAACTCGTCTATTAATGAAACCTTAACACATGACACTTCCAAGGTCATAGTTTATGATTCCCTTGCTTTTGATGGTAGTGAGAGTGAAGAAGAAAGCGAGAGTGAAAATGAAGAAGCGGTTAATGTGAGTGAACTTCAAAATGCTTTTCAAGAACTTTATGAAGAATCTATTAAATTAAAAAGAGCTAATTTGAAGTTAGAAGCGAGTTTAAAAGAGTGTGTCAAGGTCGTTGATGATGGTGCGTTAGTGGAAGACCTTAGGACACGAGAGAGAACTCTTCGAGAGAAGCTTGAATAAGTAGAAGGCAAGAGAGATAGCCTTAGAGGTTTAATGGAATCCTTGAAAAAGGAGCTTCATGAGTTTGAAGAGAAAAATGTTTTATTAGAGTCTAATATTTTATAATTAAAAAATAAATTAAAAGAATCTAGAAAAGTCAAATTTGATTTGGAGTGTAGGTCCGAAAAGCTAGATAAAATCTTAGGCACGATCCAAATCAAAAATGACACTTGTGGTTTAGGCTTCGATACTTGTAATGAATCAACTCATAAAGCCAAAAACAATGTTTTAGGAGAATCACACAGGAAAGCCTTTAGAGATCAATCCTTAGGTCCCAATTTTCGACGTGTTTTTACTTATTCACATTGTGGTCGAAAAGGTCATCTTAGGAAATTTTGTTTTGATCTTAAACGAGTTCCTAGAAAATCCAAATGTAAGGTAACCGAGGTAGCCAAGATTCCTACACCCCCAGTTCGTTATTCTTAATTAGTTTGGGTTAGGAGAGCCGACTTGGTAGCTTTATAAGATAGTGTTTTTTATTCTCATTTACTATCACATGCTTTCTCACTTGCTAAATATAAAGTTTGAATGTGTTAGTTTTCTTTGCATACTCTAGCTTTTGGTGCTTCATATTATATATCATTGCTAGGTGTGTGCATGTTTAGTCATTTTCTAGTCTATGCTTCATGCTTAACCACATGCTAGAAATGATTTTTTTTATCTTTTGTATTATAATTCTTTTGTTTGCATTAAATAAAATATACAAAAAGATTTTTGTTTATCATGTGGGTTTTTATCTCTTGGTAATTTAAGCTTAATGAAAAATTCAAATGATTTTTGTTTGTCTTTTGAGTATATATTTTTATTTTTGGTTAAAAATTTCAAAAACTCAAAAAGATTTTTTTGTGTGTATTTTAGTTTGACACACTTTATATGGCATATACTTGTGTTAGAATTCCATCTTTTTCGCTCCCATGTGGCTAGAACTTTTGGTATGTTAATCCTTAATGTGTTCTTTACCATGCTTACATAGAGTAGTTGGATTTTGTGTGGATATAATGGATTCGATTTTTATATGCCTCTATTTACACATGCACGTGCTCTTTTGAAATTTTTACTTCATATGTATATTTTGAGCTTTGTGAGATGTTCTCCTACTAATCTTGTCATCTACATATTTGTAACCTAGGAGAACTTGTGCATGTCAAATTATGTTTCACATGAGATTTGTGTGAAAAATTAAAAATAATATGTATAAATGTGCGCGGGGAAGGGCTCCGAAAGGATTTATTATCCTTTGCGAATAGTAAGCCACCGTTTGTTTGGACCTAAAAGAAATACATGGTCCAAAGGCCTGAAAGAAAATATGACATTAAAAAGAAAAAATAATTGCCAAGGCCTATTTTTTTATATATTCATTCAAATATATATACTTATTGAGGCAGATTGGATGGTATATCAACGGTTTGCACAATGTCCGTTTATCCTAGTTGTACTTTCAATGTCATGACTCTATTGGTTTGTAGAATCATCAACATGATAGGCTTGTATGCATTGTGTATGTTTGTTCATTGAGTTCAATCTATATTGTCACATGAGGTTATATTCAAATGTGATGAAGTTTGCAATCAATTGAGAACTCCGTGAACATGTTTTAAGTGATTGGGTCTAAATTTAATTGTTACTAGTTCACACCCCAACACTTTCGTTTTCACATGACACATTTTTTCCATACGAGTGTGATAAGCTTATCTTATTTTGTGTCATTTTGGTGTTTATATCTATATATGTGTACTTATGCTTAGCTTGTATCTATTTTGTATACATATATATGATCTTTTGTCTATGTCTTTGCAATGTTTAGTTAGTCCATTTATGCTTCAATTCATAATTGATACCTTGTTTGTTGCGTTGTTTGTTTGATATCACATGCTTAGAATCTTATTTGTATATTTGGTATCATTTGTTTTTGCATCATAGTTGGTATTCATTTGTATGGATTAGTTATGATTTTGTTGCCTATGTGCTTTAATGATCTCATCACTTTATGCACACATCATGATTAGCTTGTTATACCATTATATTTATCCCTTGTTTAGTTTAAGGGGTGTATTTGTTTTAATTTGGGAAGATAAGTTAATGTTTGATTCTTTAGCCTTTGTCTATTCCTGAACAAAAAGGGAGAGAATGATAGGGGGAGAAATGGTATTTTATTTGGGGGAAATTTATCTTAGGAGGAGACGTCTTTCTAAGTATGTCATTTGTCTGATAAAGGGGAGAATTAACTTGGGGGGGTAATTATTTAATTACGTTCAATATTTTGATATTCCCTATACGTTTAATGTGTTCGCTTAAGTGTGCAGGAATTATACTCTAAGTGGCAATTTTCACCGGCAAAGATATTGATCCTTGGGTTGTTTGAGTCAAGCATTGTATTTTTATTTTGGGTGGGACTTTGTATTAGTCTAGTAGAGCTTGACGGCCCTTTAGGATTTTTTTTTGGTTTTTGTCCCGGAATTGCCAAAAGGGGAGATTTGTAAGGACACAAATTTCCAATTGAGTCCGTTGAAAGTTTTGGCTCAATTCTGGACAAAAATATTTGAGTCATAGCATAGAGTTAATTGATCATCCTTCAAGCCTATGACGTGTTTGTTGAAGACGTAGCGGCCAATATTATAAAGCTTCATCAAATGCCGAGTTTAATGTGCCTCGTTTCTACGTCACCAACATAGTTCCAATTGCTCCCAATGTATGAATGCATTACATATATATATATATATATATATATAGGAGTTTGGAACATTTTATATTGGGTGAACGTTGATTTAAACATGTTACTTATTTTCAAAAAGATTTTATTAAAACTTTAATATAAAGTATATCAAGTTTCTGGGCTAAAAATAGAATTTTTCAAACTTTCTGGAAGTTCGTTCGAACGAGTTTGTTGTTCGAACAACAATGTCGTTAGAACTAGTTTACTAACGAGTTCCCAGATTGTCCACTGGAATGTCGTTCGAAGTATCGTTTGAATGAGAATGATGGTTCGAACGAGATATCCAACGAGATTTCTAATGAGTCCACACTGGAACTTCGTTAGAAGCTCGTTCGAATGAGACTTTGTTCGAACGAAAATCTCGTTCGAACGAGATTTGGCGGGAACAATTTTTTTGGGCAATTTTTGATAGTTTTTCCCATTTTCCCACTTCTTTTCGCACTATCTTTTGACAGAACTTCTTAAGTGCGGAAATAAACTTTTTCTTATAAACTTTTTCACTATCCTACATCTCCTAGACAGAGTTTTGAGAGTTCATCTTTCCTAAGAAAAAGTTCAAATTTAAGTGTTTATTTTTCAAAGAAAATTCTATTAAACACTTTGTTTACACCCATATTGTTTATTCCAAGTCTTCTTTATATATATATATATATACATTGCTTAGAGTTTGGCACCGGTTTATCTCTACAATATTGAAGAAGAGATTGTTTGATTTTGCTTCTAAATCCCACAAAGAAGAAGAAGTTTGCGTTGATTTACCCACTTGGAGAAAGGCTCCTAGTTCGGGTGACGGTGATCATATAAAGTCCGATCGGTGGATTCCGAGACCGTGGTGGAGCTCCGTGGTTATTCACTAGGAGGAGGTGTATACAAGAAGGAGCGTTGGGGCTTGAGAGGGATCAAGTCAAATATTGTAAGTCTACTGTCTTGTATTTGTAAAAACCATACTTAGTGGATTTGAGGCTAGGGTCGTCCGAGATTTTTTCCCATTGTGGGTTTTTCCTCGTACATCGCGGCGTAGTAATTCATTGTTTAATTTTATCTTGCTATATCACCTACAACGCATGCTTAGGTAAAAAGATAAAATTTGGTTTAATCACTACTTATGTTTAATTTGGTGCTACATTAATATTGGGTAATGTTATGTTAATTTAATTCAAGTCATTAATTTAATTTGGTTTGGCCTAATTTGGAAATATTAAAAATATGACTTAGGCAAATTATCTAGGACTTGAGTTAATTAATTGTGTTTAAGTGAAGTTTAAATTTTCTTGGATTTAATCTTATTTCACTTTGTTTAACTTTAATTTGAAAAGAATTTAAAATTTGTTGTTTTTGTGAACCATCATCTTACGCTTCCGCATATACTTAAAAGGAAATTATCACTTCTTGTGAAGTATAACAATTTTATTAAAATTGGGGGCCTTTTGCACCAACATAAACCATTCACACAGTTTATATATATATAACTGAAATGAAATAAAATAACCGAACACTCGGTTTAACATAATACAATCAAATCGAATCCCGCACAAAAAAGAGATAAAAGAATAAATAAATACGGTTGGGCTATTAGTCTGAATGTTTCTATAGTATCTCCTATCTAGATCTCAAGGATAGATGAGTCTACAAGAGACCTACAAGCATCCACAACTGCTGCAGCAAATGTCTGACTAGATGGAATCATCATCCAGGCGTCCTTGTGTCTGGACACCTATATATATACATATATATTGCAAAAGAGGGGAAAATAGATAAACGGGTCAGAGCCCGACTTGTGAAAATATTTTGCAAGTGCATAAATTCTATATTTAAAATATGATTTTATCTTATATTTAAATTGGTAACGCACTCTCATGAGATACACCTCACCTCTCTTCTAATAGTGCACACCTAACGCATACGTTTTAAATAACCAAGTTAATCTACCCTGCCTAACTAATATATTTAACCAATCTTCTAAAAATACTCTTACCCGAGTGCTAAAGGCTAAACTTCTCCCCATTCCCAACATTGCTCTACGTTAGTGCGTGGGGTGTCTCGCGAAGCGAAATCCAAATAAGGAACCCCTCTGATACACTACTATCTGGCAATGTTGATCGTCGGGATTCATTAGGCCCTCAGCACATAACGCGAATATATAAATATATAGCTCGCATAAATGTGTATATATAGATGGTTCTTACTAGAACCTATAATTCATTTTAATAAAAATCCGGATATGGATCTACCGGAAGGGGAGATACACCTTATTAGTCTTTTTACTTTATATACATACGTTTTCTATATATGATATCTCATCTTCATATACAAACACTATACTGTACACAATAAGTATAATTATACCTATCACAATCATGAGTATAATAACCATCCCACCGAGCTATAACTTGAGGATGCAAACTCATGGTGCCTATCTGAATCGGGTTTACTCACTTAACCACGGTACCAAGCCAGACTCACTCATGGTCATGGTAAAAATACATAATGGTGGAGGATTCACCCACATCGCGCAACCTCCTCAGATCGCACTGGAGAAAAATATAAATAAGCCGGTTGTTCCAACCCTAAGCCAAAGGAGAGCCCGTGGAACCAGCCTCTAAGATACAAATATACCAATCACACACAAATATATATGTATTTCCAAATCATATTATATATATTGTAACCACGTCGTATATATGACCTATATCACTTCTCAAATATATATATGTCTATTATTGCCAATCTCATATAGCTATATCTAATACTCCAACTGTTCCCATTCATAGTAGTAGAAGAAGTATTCGTACAATTACAATACTAAACGCATGAGTATTCTCTTATTTAAATATAACTCGTACCTTAATCACTTTTAAGGTTTTATATAAATATACCCGAAATACAAATGCGTTCTAACTAGGTAAGTATAGTATCGACTTATCTTAGTTGCATAGGTATCGCATCACCTATGATAACCGTCGTCAATAGATGTATCGGGTAGCCACTTAATCCTTTTTAGCCTATATCCCAAATTTCATTCTAGTTGCCTCGTAGGATTTTCTCAAATACAATTACATATAATTATCATATCCGCATAAGATATACTTACATACTCTTGCTACATAATTTTCTCGAATGTCTCTTGTCCTAAACATTCGTTAGGTTTGCACCATGGATTGTACTCTTAACTAACCCAAGGATTTATACAGCTCCTCAAGTCCTTTAGATCGTAGCCCTCTAAAATCAAAATTTGGAAAGCCCCTAAGTTTAAGACCCAAAAATAAGAAGTGATAGAAAATCAAAATTCTTGGGCAGAAAATAGAGTACCGGTCGACGGGTCCCTGACCCCCGGTTGACCGCGGTATGGGAAATTGCCTAGCAAACCAGGCAGTTGTAACAACCCGGACTTTTGAGCGACTATTTTATATTATTTTGCCCGATGGGCTAATTTTATAAAATAGAGGAAGTTGGAGTAAATATTATTTCCCGTGATATTAAGGGATAATATTTAACATGTTTTGCCTATTTACCGTTATGAGAAGGTAAATAGCATTATATTGTGATTTATTGCGTCGTTATGTTTAAACGATGGTTATGACGTATATTTAAATTTGGGCTTAACTAATGAATTAAAGTGAATTCGGAATACAAAAATATTATACGTTACTCCAAATGCCAAAATAGTGGGTGCGGTTAGTTTTGGAATAGTCGAGATAGTCAAAATAAGTGCCAAGATGTATTTTGGAATTTCGAGCACTTTTGACCGGTTATGACTCAATTATGTAGTTACGAGTCATTTTAATGGTGTATCAACATTTAAAAGAGGGTAATTTATGTTTTAAGACCCGTATAAGTCTCCCACCCCTTTTATTTTCTCATTTCATGTTATAAGCCTTGAGAGAGAGAGAGAGTTGGGAGAAATGGGAGAAATGAGAGAAAATGGAAGATTTGATCTGGAAATCGATGCTTCGGGAGGAGAATCTGAGACAACAAACTCGAGGCAAGTTTCTTACTTTCTAGATCATGATTTAATGTGATAAATTGCATGTATAGTTTGTTTTTGGAGATTTAAACCATAAATGGGTTTTGATGAATTTGGTGATTAAACTATAATCTTGTAGTTTCTTTTGATTAGAGTTAAGAAAATTAGTTAGTGATTGTGTAGGAATCATTTGGTAGAATTAGTTGTTATTGATGTTGACAAAAGTGAAAGATTTGGGGTTTTGGGATTTTAGGGTTCATACAACCCGTAGCCCAAATTGGGCAATTCTGCAGGGCCGAATCGATTCGGCCTTAGGGAGAATCGATTCGGATAAGGGGAAGGTTACATGTCTGGGAAATCGAATCGATTCGGCTGAGTTATAATGTTGGATTTACTCACCGAATCGATTCGCTTTTGGGAGAATCGATTCGCAATCAAGGGCGAATCGATTCGGATGCCCTGTTTTGTGAGATTTTTTCTAGTTTTGTTTTAGCCATTTTCTTTTAGGTTCGAGGATTAGGAACCTTCCTTTGGGAAGTAATAAAGGGTATTATAGGTTTATGTTAGGGGGTCTAATATCCTAGGCTAGCATGGGGTTAATTGGGCATATCCTAGGCTAGTATGGGGTTATTTGGGATTATACTAAGGGTTAAATTATCAAGGTTAATATTTCGGTTGATGTAGGAAGATTAACCTAAAATTAATAGAAGTTAAAAATGTTAATGTTGGTACTTTTGGGAGACTAATATTGATGGATACTCACCTTGATGATTTAGGGTATTGTTTTGGGACTCTTGGAGACTAGTGTGAGGATATTGGCACTTCGGGTCTTAGGTCATTAATAAAATATGATTCTAAGAATAAAAAATGTATAGTCTAAAACTTGGTACTTAATGAATACGTATAAATGGTTTTATGAACGTAAAAATGAATGTTTTTTAAAATGGAAAATGAAATGATTTTCGTAAATGATAATTTACCTAAACACACCTCTCTAAATCGCTATCATAAGGGAAGTTGCACGCGTAAGGTGAAGTCCCCTGGCTAATGAATGCAGGGTGAATATAATCCTAGGCCATATGATCGGTTATTATATGTTTTTTTGCACTAGTGAGGAAATTCTGGGTGTGGTTATGACTCACTCGCAGGCATATAGCCACTTCCCGACGTTTCGTTAGGATCCCAGGTTGTCTTGATGATAGGCCCTGGAAGATGATAGCCATTTAGGGGGGCGCACAGTGGGGAAACCCGAACGGGCGGTCTTAGAAATGTTATATGATATGAAATATAACTATTTTAATAATGTGGGACATTATTGATGTTAAAGCATTTTATGAAAATAAAATGGATTTAAATACATTTCCTGGATGGAAGAAAGGAAATGGGATGATATGATATGGAAAATCATTTTTATGATAATAAAACTTGCTTTAAATATATTTCCTGGATGGAAGAAGGGAAACAGAAAGTTTTGAAATAAAATTGAATTGGTAAAAATTTTGTAAAATGAATTGTCATATATGTATGTCCTAAAGAGAAAAAGGAACTATGCATGTAGTATTGTGGTTAAATGATTTGATGTCTCCTTGAGTAGATGTAGATAAGTTCTCCCATGTTTATATATGATCATTGAGCATTAGCATTGATATTGCGCTAGGTTGTGCTTTTAGAATGAGAGGTGAGAACATTTATGTTATATTGCGAGAGATAATTACGCACATAACTATCATGCATTTTAGTCACATGGTAATCATATCAAATCGGGACCTGACCCGTCTATATTTCCTTA